>JACMZG010000008.1:80694443-80891672 GCA_018340805.1 Microvelia longipes | reverse complement strand
AGAACACAGAGAAATAAAAATGACCTCCAACCCTAGAGAGGGTAGAAAAGGAGAAAGTACAAAAAGTAACCTTTTTTTACTTATTATTCGTTCAGCTTTTGTTTTACATTACTCTGGCGAAAATATAGATAAAAATGTAAAAAAGAAAGAATGTATTGGAAGGAATATCAAAATGAAAACGAGGGACAAAAAGGAAATTTCTTTTAAGTTAATAAAAAGTTAATAGTATACTATGCTACTAGACAGTGAAGTAAGTTTCTTCTTAAGCGCGGCAATTATTATTTAACTTGGCAGTAAATATTGCCAAGGTTAATAAAAACAGCACTTAACAGTATTGTAGCATATGATATTTTTTTTTGTTTTAATATGACAAGTATATTCATGATTTTTGGTGGGCCATAAAAGTTAAGCAGCATCGAGCGTGGTCAGTGCTTGGATGGGTGATCGCTGGGAATTAAACGAATCGTGTATAACGACTTGTATATTCTGAAAACGAGCGAAGCGAGTCCGAAGTTGGGAGGATGAGCGTAGCAAATCTGATATCATGAGGAAAAGTTCCGAGGTACACCGCACTCAATTTCTTTATCACTATAATAATGTTTTCATCAACCATCTTCACATTTCCCTTACCAATGATCCTAAACGTAGAAAGAGTTAGAAGGTCGAATTGGAGAGGCTTATGTCTAATATACCATTGAAATCAAATAACGGTTAAAACTTGAATAAAATGTGGTAATATATCAGGTAAAATTTTGGTAATACATCAGGTAAAATTTGGTAAATACATCATGTAAATTTTGGTAATACATCAGTAAAATTTGGTAAATCATCAGTAAAATTTGGTAATATATCAGGTAAATTTGGTCAGGTAAAATATATCAGGTAAAAATAATATCAGGTAAAATTTGTAATAAAGGTAATTGGTATACATCAGGTAAAAATAATCAGGTTATATCAGGTAAAATTTGGTAATATATCGGAAAAATTGGTAAATATATCAAAATTTGGTAATATATCAGGTAAAAATTTGGTAATATATCAGGTAAAATTTGGTAATATATCAGGTAAAATATGGTAATATATCAGGTACATTTTCGAGTTGGCATTGAAAATTTTAACACAATAAAAGCAGTTCAAATAGTTGGAATAAAAAAAGTTTTTCTTCTTATTAAATTTTTTATCTCATTTTCATTCGACTCTACAGAAACAGCGAGATAAAGCTATAAAAAAACAATGCATTAAACGTTTACATATTTTAAAAGACCCGGGACAAAGTTTTGAAAAATTAATTTACACCGGAGAATTGTGAAGTTTGCGCATAGTTTAATTAAAAACCATACTTTCTATAAAAGACATGCCTCTATCTTTGTGTCTTGCAATATTATTCACAAAACGGCAAAAAAGTACATCGTACAGTGGGAGGGGGAAGAGATAAAAACTAAAACAATGGGCAAATCTCATGAGGGATATCATTTTTCCGGGATACCTCAGGGAAATGGTAAAATGATAGTGGAAATTCTAGTTTTTAGTTTAAAAACTTTATTGTAGTTTTCTTTATTCCTGTTGTATATTTTTTTATTTCAATACTTGATGACAAAAAGAGCGAAAGTAGATAAAGTTTTACACAAAGCATATTTAAGCATATTTTAAGTGACTTTTCATTTATTTTAGGTTTTTCATAACATCATGGAGATAGTGAATGTAAAGTTTATACTAATTAAATGCATGATTCTTATTATATACTTATTTAATGTCGTCAAAAAGTTGAACAGCATAGTAATGTTTGACTTCCAAGTCGTATTACGTATACAAACATCTTTAAGTTTGACTTCCAAGACGTATTACGTATACAATCATCATTAAGTTTGACGTCCAATCGTACTTACGTAATTACTTCATTACGTATATCAAGTTTGACTTCCGATCTCGTAATTGACTTCCAGACGTTTACGTATACAACATCTTTAAGTTTGACTTCCCGGTTAATCGTATACACCATCTTTAAGTTTGACTTCCGAGTCGTATTACGTATACAAACATCTTTAAGTTTGGCTTCCGAGCTGTATTACTTATGCAAACATCTTCAACTAAGACATTTAAAACGTTGACGTAAATAAACAATAAGTCTAGTCAACCTAATAAAAAAAACCAAAACGAACATTACCTTGAAGATTGCCTTTCAAAACCTATTACATATTCCTTCAGCATAAATTTATGAAAATTTTCTCAAACAAATTCATTAGATTTTTATCAAATGTTCTTTTTTTTAATATTTCTTTTATTTTTCAAACATACAAAAGTACAATAAAATAATCAATTACATAAAATAATGAAAAATCCTACAAATCGTAAGATTGTGTGTGAAGGAAACAATTAAAATCATTCCCTAAGTAAAGATAATAATAGCTGAAGGAAGTAACGAACATCTAAATATATAGTATTTTGAAAATCCCCCGGACAATAAAATGCAACAAAATATGCTTATAAAAACAAAATGAATTTTTATCTAAAAAAGTTTGTTTAAAATTTATAACTACTTTAAACTTCAGCTAATACTATTAGAATCAATATGCAAATATAGTTTGAAAACTTCACCGTCATAAAAAGTTACGAGAATCGGAAAAAAAACTTTCAATGAGCAAACTTTATAATTTTTAATAAAAACAAAAGTTACAAAAAGGAACTCTAGTTTTAAGTTAATAAAATTCAAATTTTCTCATATCAAAGCTAATAGAAAGGCAAATTTATAAACCTTATGTTTACTATGAGTGTAGTTTGGAGCTTATGTTGCAACGTATGTAGTAACACCGTTGATATTGTTAGTTTTTAAGAGTTTTCAAGTTGGTAAATTGGAAATTTAAACAAAGACAAAGAGTTGAAAAGTAAATATTAACTTTGAGAAAGAGATAACCGCCAAGAATAATCAATTTTAATTCCATACGTCTAAATGAAAGAGTTAATTAAGAAAGCTACAATAAGTTTTTACGTAGGCAATAAATTTAAGGAGCTAGTAGGTTTCTTTCTAAGTATTCACACTAGCAAGCATAGTAATGTTATTACATATATATTATGTACCAAGCATTGCCATTACTAAGGGTTTTCAATAAAATTTCAAAAGATGATATTTAATTTTTTAAATGAATTTATTAGTTTTATACTTATTTATTGTTTTAGTACAAAATAGCGTATGATACTCTAAAATCGCAATAAAACATGACCAGTGTTGCCGAGTTCAAAATTAGAAAATATTTTGTCTTAAAAAGAAATTAGTTGGCTATCCTAACATTTTTTCGACTCCAAAAAGAACTGGATGAACTTGTGGAAGAACCAACGAACCTCACAACTATCAGGTTTAGGATTTCTTCAAAGTGGATTCGAGTCTTAGAATTATAATGCGTCCTTAAATTTGACGCAAAAAAGCAATCTAGATCGCAATCCAGCGATAAACGCCACACTTCATTATCGATTACATTCGACAAACAATGTTAGACGTTAAAAATGAAATTAAGTATAAGATGAAGGGTATACAACCACGTTCTCACAAATATAATCTAAACTCGGAGAAGTGTAAATAATCTATTTGGTCATTTGTAAAGATTTTCATCATTAATAATGTCAGTTGACGAACGGTTCAGACTCTGAAGAGTTGATCTCAAGTGTCCTTCCCCTAAAATATTACATTTCAAATTAATGCAGAATATAATTGAGAAGATTCATACGAATTATACTCCCTCGGAACCTAGTCACAATTAATGTCAAGACTTGATGGTGTTTAACTTTTCTGTCATGCTTGTCTCAGTCAAAAAGATTATAAATATGAAGTGAATAGAACAGGCAAAAAGTGAGTGCTATTAGATATTATGCCAGAGTTATTGGATATTATGTCAATGCTATAAAATATTTTGTCAGTTCAGTTAAATATTACGTATGTCAGTGCTATTAGATCAGTAATATTAGAATCAAATCAAATATTATTCGATTCGCTTACAATACCTCTACCAATAATTGTCGGAAAGGAATCCAAAGTCAAGCTGATAGAGTTTATAAGGTGATTCAATAGGAGGGTTTTTATGAATGAAATCAATTTTTTTTGACATGTTAGGTTATAGTCCGGGATTGATGTCATTGCAGGAATAAATAGTAAATTTTCAATGTTGACCGCCTATACCGATTCCTGCAATGACGTCACTCGTCATCAAAGGTCGAGCAAAGCGAGTTGAAAGATGTAATTAAAGCTACGGGGCACATAGATTCCAATTTTTTCCACGTTTAACAAATTTTATATTATCTTAACTAATTTTAATGTTATTTTAATTCACAATATCAGAATAGCTTGGTGCTATGGTGGCATAAGGAGTGCTATGGTGACTTCTGGGGACCCTTTCCTAAACTAGAATGTACATGGGGTCCCTAGAATGACTCTAAAATTACTAAAGACCACAATTAAGTTTTGATTTGATGGAAGCAAAAGGAAGAATATTTCAAGATTACATCATTTTAGGTTATTTAAAGTTAAATTAAATAAAGGTTAATTATAATTAAATAATCATGAAATTCCGGAGAGTCCGGAGTTTTGAGGGAAAGTACAGAGGTACCCTGTACCCAATTTTATTTTTGGATCAATCCAACTAGTTGGGACAATGACTTGTCGAAGGGCCAGTTTCCCAACTGGTTTGATGAATTCAAAAATAAAAATTGGATACAAGGTACCTCTGTACTTCCGCCCTTTCGAAAATTCATTGTCCCCGATGACTTTTTGAACGGGCGAAATACCCTAAAATGGGGATTAATTACTTCTTAAACCATTCTAGTGGACAAAATCATAGATCAATACTATTGCAATTTTTGCTTTCACATAGTTATGAAGTTGATTCCAACGGAACAATAGAACAGTTGAAAGGGTCCTGACATTACATCGAAAGATATTGACAACCTATAAAGAATGTTCTTGATATGAAAGAGAGGAAATTCAAAAAGAATAAGGAAATGGATGAAGGAAATGAATCAGAGGGAGGAAAAGTAAACTAGGGGAAGAAAAGTTGTCGAAGAAGGGACGTAAAGTGATCTGTCATATTTCATCACCCAGTCTGTCAACAATAAACCAGAAAACACTCCAAGAACGAGCAATAAACACTCAATATACAACGAAAACCTTACAATCAGGAGTCGGGGAGCTTTAAACAACCAAAAGACAAAAGCGCAAACAGATCAAAAGCACTGATTGATAACTTGATCCCTTAAAAATTGGAAACTTAACAGCATCGATACATCAAAATTACATCGAAAAGGGGAAAACATTCTCGCATTCAGCGATAAGCACGTGGAAGCCATACGATGGAAATCACATTACCAGGAGTATTCACATTAATTAGCTATAATGGTAGTTAGTTGTTGGGAAAATGTTGTTGAGTTTTTCTTTCTCCCCCTTATTTAGAAGTGTTGTTAGTTTATTATTATTAAGGTAGCGTTTTAATGATACGAGGGTAAGTAAGGGGATGTTATCCCAAAATATATGACTTTAATGGTAAACATAATTTCAAAGTTTTTTTTTTCGAAACTTAAAACTGGTCGGGATGAGATAATTTTAAAGTGTAATAAATAAGGTCTTTTTTGTTTAGGTGAGGAAATAGTCAATTAAAAATAACTTGGAGGGGTTTAGAATCTTCTTAAAAAAGCAAAATGTCTTACAAACCTTTCAACAAACTAGAATGAAACCTACACCTCCAGGATTGAACATACAACAAGTATCTTTACAAATGATACCTTTAATCCAGAGTCAACTTTCGACTACTTCTGGCAATCATCAGTCACGCTTGAATGAGTGCTATATGTAAAAGCTATAAGTACTCTTTTAAAAGTCTATAATGTACTCAGGTCTGAGTACAATGTAGACCTATACACCTACGGTATACATAGAGCTCATTTTACGAATTTCTTTGAGAAGAAAATTCGGTAATGGTGTGTTTCAGCACTATATTCAGCACCTTAAGTCTAACATATTTTAAAGCTGATAAACTATTAGTTATTAAACTAATCTATTCAAATCACCATCATAAAATTGATTAACAACGTAAAATCCTGTTAATTAATTACGTAGGTTAAACATTCACATTCTAGTTAGTCTAGAATCACAATAGTGATTGATAGGTGAATCTATTAGAACCCTAATTAAAGACACTAATTATAGATCAACATTAACATTCAATACAACATGGTTTCAAGACAGTATGTTAACCTTTAATTAACTTAAAATTACCTTATCATGAGGTATTATTACTAATCTTGCTTTATCCAGTTTATATTGATTTCATCATATTGTATTTTAACATTTAGACAAAAATTGAAAGTTAGGATCTTCTTAAAATATTATACAATTATTTGGATTTTGTGAAAGAATATCAATAAGAAATTTTCGAACCTCAAAAATTCTGATGATACTACTTTTTGATTTATGTTACTAAAATTCATTACAGGGATTACGGAAGTTAAACACCAGGTGGTCGCTTCTTTCAGTGGCGACTGCCCAACGGAGGAGGCGACTGAATTTCCTCTTTAATGCGGCCGTCTTCTTAAGTGACGACCGCCATGATGAGGAAGTTGAATTTCCAGACGCTTAGATTCCGCTGTTTTAAAGATTAAGATGTGCACCCCTACCCAAGCACCCCAAACTGTTGTTTCATTGTAAATAAATCTGTGTTGCAGTGAGGCACGTATAGTTCTAGTTAAAGCTATGGAAACTTATTAAAGGGTCACGACTCTTACGTGGATTAGACACGAAATCCCTCCCTAGGCATCATAAGGTAGAACATTATCTTCTATCTAAGGGAGTAGGCAAAATGGGCCCAAGGACGAGACCTAATAGCTAGGTGAAAAAAGATAAGACAGTTCTGCTATATATCCTTAAAATTGCATTCACTCTTGAAGTCCTAGTAATAGTATGGTAACACTAATAGTGTTGGTGATTTCAATCTTATATCTAAGGTTTTATAGCAAAAAAGGCCCAAAGACGCAGCCTAGTTGCTAATTGATAAATCACCTCTGCCTTAATTACTATCACTAAATCCGTAAGGCTTAATCCTTCCTGTTTTAAAAGGACAAGAAGTCCTTAGTTTTCACCTAGTTGGTTTTCACCTAGTTAATTCTGATGAAATGATAAAAACATTTGAAACAAGTGAATTTTTTCACGACTTATTATAAACTTTGCCTTATTATAAGAAAGTAATAAGAAATGTTTATCATAATACCTGAATGTGATGGCTGGAAGTGGATTTCCAGTAGCTCTGCATTCCAATTTGGCAGTTTGGTCAACAGCTATACTTATATTCCTTATCAGTTGAATCTGTGGCTTAACAATAACCAATAACCGAACAGATCGTTCTACTGATCCAGCACCATTGGATGCAACACATTTCAATTCACCGGAGTCGTCCCTAGAAACTCTCGTGATAGTCAGGACACCTGTTTGCTCGTTGACACCAAACCTTTCAGCCGATGCGAGATTGAGTTGGGTGTTAGCTTTGATCCAAGCGTAACGTGGTCGAGGTTTACCTTCCGCGACACATTTCAAGCTCGCAGTTTCGCCGTCAATTGCTTCTAAATTGTCCACCATTTCGGATTCAACGAATTTTGGAGGTGTATGAACCTGTAACAAATGACAAGACATAAATTAATAGCAACAGGTTAGAGATAAAGTAAAAATACTTAAAACAAGAGAGCTTCAAATTGCAACCAAAGTCAACTATACTTCCTATAAGTGTTTAAATAGTTCCCAATGTTTAAATCTTATTTCAACTAAAGTTTTCAACAATAAATATTGTATAAATATGTATTTTCTTCTTGTAGCCCTAACTCTCGCAATAAAACACTGGAAATAGGTAACAATAGAAATGGCCCATCTGAGATCTGAGATGGTATTTATAATGAATTTATGTAATAGACTACGTACCTCAACTTTGATGTTCCTTTCTGTGAGTTCACCAGTTTCAATAACGAAAGCTCTGCATGTGTAAGTGCCGTCATCTGCTTCGGTGATTCCTTCGACAACCAAACCATCGGTTTGGACGACATATCTGCAAAAAACAGTTAAGACAAAATTAAAACTATAAGGTTCATTACTTTAAAAGTTTTTTAATCTCATGTATAATAAAAAGTAAAATAAAATAAAGGACTTCGGTCCGTAGTCGCTGCTACATGCGTGCAGAATTTCAAGGCGATCGAAACATTTGTCAACGTTTTATAAATTTTCGAATTTTTGTCGAGTCATTATTGCGTGTTAATGGCGACACAAAAAAAATCGAATAGCAAAAACTAGACGTAAAATACTTTGTACCTAGTTTTAACTCTCTAGTTCAAGTACACTAGGATATATGTTGATAACATACACACACATACAGACAGACAACTTGACAAAAAAACACTCAGAAGTTCTGAAAATCACCTGAAACGGATACTTCATGTTAAATCTTAGTTTCGGATTTTAGGCAAAAGGTAAAAATAGGTTTGGAAAACCTCACAACTTTTGCTCACTATCGGATTCATTAGGTCATTCTTACTACTTCAGACTCGCTTCACTCGTCCTCGGAAATTAACAGTCAACAAATATATCTTGTCAAAGTTAAATCATAACATAAATCAATGCAACAGGTTTTACGTCGAAAACATGAAACAAAGTAATATGTTTTATGTCGAAAAACATAAAGCAAAACTTAATTAACAAAGAAACTTGGATTTGAATTCAAATACATGATAACGCAGACAAGTATCTAACCACAAAAGCAGTTAAACTTAAGCGACAATTTAAGTTGGGTGTAGGGAGTGTTTATTGTATAAAGTTATCTCGATTTCAATCAGTTTGTGTAATCTTGGACTAAGTTTGTTATCGTGTTTTCATTAAGCATTGATTAAGGAGGTACTCAACTCAAAGCTGTACTTTCGAATTTTCCCTATTTCCATAATCATCTTGACTCCATCTCTATCTTTAGAAAGTAAAGTTGATGAGACCAGTGTTTCTACTTTTCCTCATTTATGCCGTAGATATCTACGGTATATACCGTAGATATACATCGGAAAAGTACTGTGTTTGCATTAAAAAAATCCGCACCCGGGATTTCACGTAAATTACTTGTTTCAGGAGTGAAACATATGGAACAAATTTTTTTTTTTTAAATTATAAGTGTTTCAGTTAAAAAAGTATTTAGCAATAAAATGTTTATGAATACTTCTGAATCACTATCACATAAATCACATGTAGTTCCTCTTAATGATTTGGGGTCCAGGGTGATTTTGGTCTATTCGATCACCAACGATAGTATGTTGAACCATGGTTAAATGCGATTCACAGGACAGTTAAGACGAGTAAAAAAAATCACCGGTCTAGTGTTTTACTCCGGGGCTATAATACAATATGCTGACTCTGCAAAATTGTACACTTATTACCATCATTTTTTTTATAAATTCTGAAAATGATTTAAACGGCTTGAGGTAATACAAAAATATAATGATACTTGAAAGAGAGAGAGTTGAAGAAATTGCGACGGGTTTTATCTTCAAAATGAAGCAGCGTAGGTAAACAATGGACCAGGACTAAAAATGTTTGATTTCTTAAGTGCTATAATTCTTTTGTATCTTTTATCAGAGTTTTTAAAAATAAAAAAGTTGTAATAATTTGAGTCAACATATTGTTCAGCCTAGGAGTAAAACCACCGGTTATTTTCTTACTCTACTCTATGGTCCTGTAAATCCTATGAAGAAATGGTTCATAAATCTTTAAGGCAGAAAATCACCCTGGACTCCCGGATTAGAAAGAGAAAGAAAATATAATTGCATCCTTAAAAAATTACATATATTTACGCAAAAGTGTTAAGTTGGTCGAAAACAGCAAGACAAAACTATAACCGCTAATTCCCTTTCGAGCATTTTATTCGTCACTAATGCTTGCACTGTTTCTAATAGGGACACATAGGCATTTTCTTCGGCACTAGTGCTAGCACTGTTTCTCATAGGGACACATAGGCATTTTATTCGATACTATTGCTAGCACTGTTTCTCATAGGAACACATAGGCATTTAATTCGGTACTAATGCAAGCACTGCCTCTTATAGGGATAAATCGACTAGAGATATGCTGACGATGAATTTAAAGAGACTTCTTTGAATTGATTCCATCCATGAAGACCGAACATGAAGGTTCGAGTTACCTTGGATTGGCGGTGTCAAGCGGTTGTCCATTAATTTTCCATTCAACGTGAGGAGGAGGGTCGGCTTTAACCTTGCACTTGATTCTGTACCTTTTACCAGATAAAGGGTACTGTTCAGTCGGTGCATCTTCCCATGTTACAGCAACTGAAAAACAGAATATTGAGATAAATGGTTAAGAGAAAGAAATACTTATAAGCATAAAAGTATCATCACTGCTTTTTTCAATTAGCTTCAAACTAATAAATCAATCGAAGCTTAAGACCTGTCAATGAATAGTATAAATTAGTTTTTTTGAGGTAGTACGTAATTGAGCACTTTAATTGGACCGTTTTTAGGATGAGAACCAATCATTATTGTTATAGAGGTTATTTAGTACTTTTCACTCCGAGGACAATAATGAATGTAAAAAAACTCCTAGGACGTAAAAGTAATTCATATATTGCCGCCATTACGTAATGTAGCGTGTTCAAAAAACAAATCTGTGTAAACCCTCATGAGGATTCTTTAAAAACGTCATTTTGTTTCTGTTTTTGTTCGTAGAACTTCTTTGTTTTTTAAAAGTGTCTGTTCTAAATGTTCTAATTGATTTTTTGGTGTTTATTTGTAAAGCTTTGACATTTGAGTAAAAGTGTGAAGCTATGGATGAATTCATGACGACGATAATATTGAGATAATTGGACGTTTTGTTTTTTTTTTCAATAACTATATAGCGCAGTTTATTTAAAGAGTGCTACTCAAACAAAAAAATAGTGTATGTCATTCGGCTGAGAATGTCTTTTATGTCTTGGCAATTTTTCACGACTCGCTTCGCTCGTCGGTAAAATCTAATTGCGTGACATTAAAGACACACTTCTCCTTATGCATTAACATAACTATTAAATATCTTATATTCAACATAGAAATTTACAAGTAGATTAAAATTATTGATACTCTAATAGATCCTGAAAGAATTGAACGATTAAAAATTAGGGTTCTACAAAGTCACACACACACACATACAGAAAACTTTAATAACACTATTCAGGAGGTCTTAAAAACACCTGAAACGGATAATTTATATGAAATCCCTGTTTTCATAAAATCCCTGTTTTTCCTCTACGGTATAAATGAGGAAAAAATTTGTATCATATAAAATTAAATTAAAATATATAGTCATTCTTACATGAGAATACACGTGTCAATCACAACATGTGTCAATACTGACATCAGAACTTAAAAAAATGTTATTATTGAATAGCTTACCAATTGGTGTTAAAGTGACCGTCTTGGATAGTATTTTAGAGTTGGCATATTTAGCCATACAGGTGTAGGTCCCAGCGTCATTCTTATGGAGTGGTCGTATAATCAGTGCTAATGCTTCGTCAGCTGGAAGTCTATCTATTGTAAAACGATCCTTTGTGAACCTGAAACAAAATGGCTGATAGTTACTACAACAATCTAAGTATGATGATACAAACAAGAGTATTTGTCGGGTACAACAATAGTATGATGATAAAAAGGGTAATTAATGGTATAAAAAAATCTAGTATGATGATAAAAGGGTAATAGCTTGTATAACAATCTAAGTATGATGATAAAAAGGGTAATAGCTTGTATAACAATCTAAGTATGATGATAAAAAGGGTAATAGCTTGTATAACAATCTAAGTATGATGATAAAAAGGGTAATAGCTTGTATAACCTAAGTATGATGATAAAAAGGGTAATAGCTAGTATAACAATCAACAAGGGTAAGTATGATAAAAAGGGTAATAGCTTGTATAACAATCGTGATAAAAAGGGAGCTTGTATAACAATCTAAGTATGACGATAAAAAGGGTAATAGCTTGTATAACAATCTAAGTATGATGATAAAAGGTAATAGCTAGTATAACAATCTATATATTCAAAATGCGGACCTTGGGCCCGTAGCCGCTTTGGGGCCCCATTGTTGTTGTTTTCATGTTTTCTTATTATTTGTTGCTACATAGCATTTTGCCATGTATTCAGCGAGATTTCCTTGTCTCACCTTATAGGCCCGTACCGTGGACCTGTGAGCTCACTGCTTCAGTTGTAGTATTTATTGTTACATGGCATTTTGCCATGTATTCATCAAATTTTTAGCGCCTCATACTTTCTTCAAGACTCTAATACTTTTTAACGTCAGTCAAATACTCTTTAGGATCAATATAAAACCATGAACAACAAATTCTTAAGATTTGACAAACTTTTTGTAGTGTTTGGTATAATCTCTTACATCCCGGTCAAAAAGATTTAAAATTGTGTTCCGGTGAACTCTCGTAGATTGCAAAAAGAATCGTTTACATATGATAATTAGATTTGATTAGAAATATATAAAAAATAAAATATCAAACCAATTTTATTATTTTTTTGTTATTTATAAATTTTATTTTAAAAAAATAATTCACAAATTTATAAAAATGTGTGAATTCTATAAACTTAAATGTGAGACAAAGGATGAATTACTTAATCTTTTTGTGCTATAGTGGGCTAATTTAGAATTTAAAAGTTTATAAATAACAATCATCGTCTATAATTCTTATATCTATGGTTAATTTATTTAGTTGCCTTATAATCCATAGTTATACCTTTTAATTTTTATTACTAACAAAAAATAAGTTTACTTGTATTTTAAACATGCTTACTATTTAAACTATTCTACTACAGGCGTAATATCTCAGTTTATTTAATTTAATTTTCAGTCAGTTTTATTAATTTAATTTTTTCTTATAGTGCCAATTTTCTTAAGGTCCTTCTAATTTCCAGCAAGTCAAGGAGTAATCAGATGCTGTTCATTACTCTTCTTACGTCGTAAAAACAGGCCTGTAAGGGGTTGAGTTTTAATTAAGCTTTTGCTCCCTTGAGGTAAAGTCAACGTTGCTAGTCAAATTACCTGTCATGTTTTAGCCTGTTGCCTCTGTCTGTTCCAGAATTCCCCACCCTAACCCTTCCACCACAACTCATGTTGTCCTCTGTTAAACAAACGTCACCCCTAAAAGGGGCGGAAAATAGTAGAAAAAAATGGTTTTGACATTAATAACCTCGAGGTAAAAATTATAAAAATCTAATTTTTAAAAATCTAAGCTTAGATAACTTGTAAGGTGATTTGCAGTTTCGCTCTGGTCGCATTTCTTATTGCTCTCTATTTAAAGATAGTCGCGTCCGCTCTATTATAACTCTATTAGGCGGCCTGGTTCATAATTCTTAGGATCACATCCTGATCCGGTAGTAGGATGTTTAATAAACAGACCTTCGCAAATCAAAGTATGAGTCGAAACGCAAAGATTCAGCATCTTACTATTTTAGGTGTGTCGGTTTAAAATCTCAAGTCGACATTTGGTAGTGGCCTAGACGCCAAATGCTTGTTGTTTTATATTGGTAAACCTACATAAAATGTCATTTTTTCAAATTAGGCATATAAATATAATACGACGAAGTTTAAATGTTAATTAGTTTTATACTAAATATTTTACAATTGTTGGATGTATTACGCCTGTTGTATGAAAAATGTGTTAAAACTACATTGAATGTAGAACACTTGTTGTATCATAAATGTGTTAAAACTACATTGAATGTAGTACACTTCTTGTATTATAAATGTGTTAAAACTATATTTATTGTATTACACTTGTATAATAAATGTGTTAAAACTACATTGGATGTATTACGCTTGTTGTATTATATAAATATTTGCAACTAGATTTAACGTATTACTCTGGTCGTATTTATTACAATTACATTAAAGCAAAAACAACTGCGCATAAACTAAATAGTATTTACTAAAACAAGTTATAATTTAAACAAATAACCGATATTTTTCAACAAGAAAGCAGTTATCTATATCGATGAAAACCTTTAAAATAAAATATAGGACACATAAAAGGCTAAGTAAAATCGACCAAGCGTAAACAGAAAAAGCTAGCAAAGTAAGTTTTCAACGGAACGGAGCGAGTTTTCTTTTGTGCACTGAGATTCTTTATTGGCACCCAGCTCAAGATAAGCCGTACCATTTTATGTTCCCTGAAAGAGAGATTCCTTTATATGTAACCATAGAAAACAAGCAACAAAAAATCACCGCGACATTTTTTATTTTTTTTTAGCTTAAGAAAGAAAATTTAGTTTTCTGATGCTGTAAAAGATTTTCTTTTTCTCCTTATTTTTTTTTTCAATAGATAAGAAAGACATTTATTTGTTCCTCCTTTTTTATTGGGGCAATAGTTTATTTAATTTTATTAGTGTCAATGAAGTAAAAAGTAAGAATGGGTTGAAAAAAGTCACAACTCTAACATCTATTGATCAAACTGAGCCGCGAACCGAGACAACTAAAAATAAAATAGGCAAATCAATATGATTATACATTTTATCTTTGCTAAAGAGATTTTATCATAAAAGAGCGAAGCGAGTCAATGATGTAATTTGTAAAGATATTCAAACACTCTAAGACTCCAAGAATTAATTGACTCAAATCCCATTGGCACTATAGATGGCATTAAAGCCAAAAACCAGCTCTGCTCAGAGTTAGTAATATTCCAACAGCTAGGCCTAAAAAATGAACCAACTTTTCTGAAAATATACCTTAAATTTGATGAGAATTATACCTTAAATTATAAAGGAAAAGCATAGTCATGCGCTCGCACAAAATTTTAGAAAATCGCACATATTCCAATTTTCTTGCAATAAGTGTTTCTTGTAGGTCGTGTGCAAAACACGAAAAGAATTTTTTTTTAAAGCTGATTAAATTTCCTATAAAACGAGTGTTTTGTCATGAAACCCAGATAACTAAAACTAAAGTTATGACATTTGTTGACGATGGCTAATAAAAACCTAATACTGTTTCAATGAAAATCACTGGCTTTGCAAAAATTAACCATATTTTGGTTTTTAAAGAGCCATAAGTTTGGTTCTAATCATACGATTTTGATTATTAAAAACTCGTTTTATAGAACATTTTATCAGCTTTAAAAAATGTACTCTTCATGTTTTGCACGCGATCTACAGGGAACCACGTATTTATAGAAAACTGAAATATGTGCAATTTTATAAAATTTTGAGCATGCGCAATCATATGACGAGCATAGGCAGACTATGTTCTTTCTTCATAATTAAAGGTATATTTTTATGATAATTTGGTTTGAAGTGGTACAGAACGAGTTATATTTTTCAAGTCCGAAGGTCCGTTTCTTGGACTATAACTCTTATAAGTGGAAAGACGAAATTGCTATTGTTAATACTCGAAACACATTTTATATACAAACAATGGATAAAGTCGAAGGCAATCGAATTTATAATTTATTAACTTTTACCAATTTCAAGCAATATATGCTAAAGTTGGTTTAAGCATTTTAACACAAAAAGCAGCAAAATTTAATTTTACATGAAAAAATTCTGGCGCGGTGGTCCGCATGTCGGGCGAATTTCCTTTGGATGCGTGTTTCCGTGCTTTTTACATTATGTAAGTTTACAACTACTAAATAAATAATTCCGGCGCGGTGGTCCGCTGTCGGGCGAATTTCTTTAGAATGCGTGTTTCCGTGCTAAACAACCAATTTCTTGCTTATGCAAGAACCATGCCCATTGCGTGGTTCCGGTTCATGCTTTAGAATCTAAGCAGTTACTCAATTGTCAAGCACTGCTCGTAACTCATTTTGTCTGTATTTTCCAAAGGAAATGCGCATAATTATCCAGTTGGTTGTACAAAACTATGCTCTAAAATTAGAAGTACGCACTATTATTTGCACTAGATTAAAGCTTAGTTACTTATATTTAGCTTAGTCAGTTATCTTTAAAGTTTTTAGCGCATTTCCTTTGGAAAATACAGACAAAATGAGTTACGAGCAGTGCTTGACAATTGAGTAACTGCTTAGATTCTAAAGCATGAACCGGAACACGCAATGGGCATGGTTCTTGCATAAGCAAGAAATTGGTTGTTTAGCACGGAAACACGCATTCTAAAGAAATTCGCCCGACAGCGGACCACCGCGCCGGAATTATTTATTTAGTAGTTGTAAACTTACATAATGTAAAAAGCACGGAAACACGCATCCAAAGGAAATTCGCCCGACATGCGGACCACCGCGCCAGAATTATTTTCTAGTTGTAAACTTATATTAAGTAAAAAAAACGATAAAAAATTATCGACCTTTCCAGGATTCGAACCCAGGTACCCTGAGTTTGAGTGGTCGTATTGACTCCGGACCACTGGCATTCAACTCAGAGGCCCAAAAAACATTGAAAACGACACCCTACTCGAAATTTAATTTTTAACGACCGTAATGTTGGTTTTCTATAATTTTTGTGGTTTTTTCGACTTTTTGGTAACTTAAAGTGGTCGTATCGACTTCGGACCGGTTTCATTCGATTCAGCGCCCAAAATTACATAGAAAACGACACCCTACTCGAATTTATTTTTTATCGACCTAAATTTTGGTTTTTGGTAATTTACAATGGTTTATTCGATTTTTAGGTCACTTAAAGTAGTCGTATCGACTTCGGACCGGTTTAATTCGATTCAGCATCTCAAAAAACATAAATATTGACCTTTTTTGCGGCCAAAATATTAACCCTGAATTTTGCCGATTTTTGAAATTTCGCTGACTCAGCAAACCGGGTTAATGACGTCACAAAAACCTGGTTTTCAATAGGGTTCGTGTCCTCCCCAAGGTTGATTTTTGTACCAAGTTTGGTTAAAAAATATTTATCCGTTCGAAAGATAGAGTGTTTACAAGAAAGTGTCTAGAAATATATATATATTATATATAATATATATATATAATATATATATATATATATATATATATATATATATATATATATATATATATATGTATATATAAAGTTTCAAAAAAAATTTTTTTTCGTCATTAGGGACCTCTGAAACGGATTTGTGTCGTGGTCCGAGGTTCGAATTCCGCCATGACGCCTATCCCATTAGCGAATTTTTTCCCAAAGGAAATTCGCTAAAAAGGACGTATAAATAGTTTAATTTAAAATCGTCAGTCTTTAAACAAATAAGTGAATTAAATGATTTAGGTTGTGTGAATCTGTGTAAATTAAAAACCTTAAATCATTATGTCAGACAGGGTGGAGCTATTTGTTTTCATTTGGTTGATATCACGCTTTTGTATTTGTTTCAACTTTTTTGTTTTAAAAAGAGTGAATTCGATGAACAGATTAAATTGTTTTGTTTAGACATAATACATGCTGAGGAAAACCAACTTATTATTATATTGTTGTTTTTCACAATTTCTCTTACAGAGAGAAAGAAGCGTTGGAAAACAAACAAACCTCCAACTTTTCTTACTTCACTACACTGTACCATGAATATTCCTAATAAGCGATTACGATTGACGGAGTAAACTGACTAAAAAACAAAGCAATTTTAATAATAATTAGAATTAGCTTCTTAATTAATCAACTGAAATCTATTTTCGTGCTTATTTTATTGCTTATTTTAATCTAATTACAGTATAAGCTTCTTAATTAATTAACTAAATTCTATTTTAAGACTACAAGCAATTACCCAACCTAAAAACACTTAAATTTGCAATTAATACATTATTTAATTTGCGATAAAACTTTGTATCATGACCAATGTGTTAGGAGGAAAATCTCTACTTGAAAAACAAATTATAGACAAACAAGTAAGTGGGCGAATCTAGCTTAGTGGTAACACTGCAACATTTGGTACATAATACTTGGTATTGATTCAGCTCTATTAATTAAAATAATTCTTGATAAAACTTTTCTTAATAAATTAAGGGAAAGTTATGCGTGATACTATTTAACATATTTTATTCTCCATGATATTGCAATAATAATGCTAAATATTATTTAGCATTATAATAGGCTCGAGAAGTCTTAAATCAATTAGAGTGTTTAATCTAAGTAAAATCGGTACCCACCCCCCCTAAATTGACCAATGGAAGTTAGAAAAAATGCCCAATTATTGTTTAGGATTGTCTAGCATGTATGGTAATCTAATTACCAAAATATTTTATCTATGATAACTTTATTACGCAGTATTTTTACCGCGTTTTATAATTTTTTAAAATGTTTTCTGAGTGATTATAGCGGGTCAATGACGTCATACAAAAAATTAATTTCCGAAAAGCACAATTATAGCAGTAGACTGATTTTTTTACAAAGTTTCAACTCTCTTGCATAAATACACTGGGCGCTACGATGATAACAGACACACACACATACTGACAAACAACTTGCAAAAACCACTCAGGAGGCCTTTAAAATACCTAAAACGGATAATCCCAGTGACATCCCGGTTTTTTATTTTATTTGCAAACACAATACTCTTCTAATACACCTGCAGTATAAAAAGTAATAAATGTCTAGGAAAATAACCGGAATTCAGCGATACTGGTATCGCTGATACCATGAATGAATTTTTCAGGATACGACAGTTTCAGAAATGATTCATATAATGGTATGCTCCAGTTTAACTATTTATTGTCATGTAAGGTATTAAATCCAATTTAATATATTAATTGGCATGTATGGTAATCTGTGTTCGGTTTACCATAACTGCCAGACGATTACAAAAAATTCGCAGAGGTCGATTTAGGGGGGGGGGAGATACTAATTCTTTCGCTGTACCCCGTACAGAGTTGAGTAATTTGGGTGATGAATTTGAAATGTACCACCCTGTACATATACTAAATAAGGTAATATGTACAGTACAACGTTCATATAATAAGAACTAAGTTCTGTTTTCATCTAATAATTTAAAATATAATTAAACTAAAAGCTCAATTTATATTATTAAGAAAAGAAATAGGGAAAAGTCAATAAGAAAAAAACTAGGTTAAGTCGAATTAAGAGAAAAAGACCCTTCCGATTTTCCTTTGGATGCCAAATTATCTGCTTAGTCCCTTTATAACCCTAAGAGAGCCAAATGAACCCTATTATTAATAGCGATGTCCATCCTTCTCCTGGTAATTGATGGAAAAGCCTTCCCTCGATAATGAACGGTTTTCTATTATTGATATTGGAAACAATAACTTGATCGAAATAGTCAAAGACAGAAAAAGGGAACTTTGGACGAAGAGATCGGAAGGAGTTTGCCTCGTAATAATTCAGAGAATGAGGATAATGGGCTTTGATTAATGATTTTCATTCTTTATTAACAATTTTTATTATATATATATTTTACATTACAAAATTATTATTTTATTTATTTTAAAAGATTAAGTCTAGATTAGATTTAGGTATTTTTATTTGACTTATTACAATATTACTGTTTCTCATTTATATTTCTTCCTTATATCCTGTAAAAGGAGAGGAAAATATTGTAATAACAATGACTGAAAAAAAATATATTTCATAAAATAACTTTCCAGTACCTACAGATCCCAAAGATCGGAAAAATGTGATGTCTCTATGTATGAGCATTTTTCTTGTTTACAGGGTACTGATAACACGGCTCAACCGTATAAGATGAAACATTGTACAAAAATGAATTGCTACTGGAGTAAGAACTGATAAGATTTCGGGACGAATCAGATATGGCGTTTCAAAACAACCTCCATTTTTAATTAAAAAAATACATACAAATAAGTATTTATGTATGTATTATGACTAAGGAAGTTTCCTTAGCCCAACAAAACCTCATACACATCTCTGGTTAGCGCACAGTTTACGAAATATTAAGATTAAATATCGATCCGCGTATTCATTTAAAGTACGCGATTTATTTGAATATTGTTGATAAAGTAAATTGCATTTTTATTCCGTCCCATAGAGAAATTAAATCAAACCTATTACACTTATCATACTTATACTTTATCTCAACTAATTTAAAAATTTAACTTTTAAAAAACTTGCTGTTGGCTGTAATGCCATTTTATCACTGGCAACCCAAATGGCTAACTTGTCGTATATCTTGGAAATATTAAAACCATTTCTAAATAAGCCAAAGATTAATATTTAAGAAAACTGTAAAAAATACCGATATAACTTTACTGATCCCAATAAATTCCCTTCGAACCTATTTCAATAAATATAAGCAAGTCCAAAGAACGTAAATCTTTCATCATAAGTCAAGTATCATTTACACATACAGAAAATATTAAGAAATACATAAACATAACTTATAGACTCTCTTGACGTATAAATCTTCAAGATTTATCCGAGTCTGAGTGTCCGTGACTTGTGTTACGTATGCGGGAAATGCAGGGAAAATTTACCCGCAAAGGATGCGTCCGTGTAGGAACAACTTACAGATCAGATTGGTTTCAAGCAATATATCTCTATATTCATCCCCAGTCATAATTTTACCAATGATACTTCTCCCCTCGTCATTTTCAAAGACATAAAAAAGCCCTTCATAGAGTATAAAAATTCTTGGAGAAACTTCTTACCCCCCTCTTGTAAATCTTACCACTTTTTTCTCTTAGTAATATCTATTTCCTAAAGCTATTAGCCTCCGGGCCTAAAAAGGACTTATTTTATGGTTAAATTGTTGCCACTGAATAAAAAGATATGATAATGAGTTTTGCTGCCGCTACATCACACAATCCTATTTGTCGATTTGTAGGGGTTGCAAGCTCCATTACTTCTATTATTTTCAAAGAGGTTTATGACTAAAGCTAATTAAAAAGAGAGTTACCAAGACAGAGCTATACTGTTATAGCTTAACTGTTGTACTAAGATAAAATTATGTTGTCATAAAACTATAAAAATGTTTCCATAATAAGTTTATGGCTTAACATAAAAACTTAAATTAAGTTACAACGGCATCAACATAAATGCAATAAGCGCTTGGCAAGCGACCTCATATTATAAAATTGCCGTATAACCAACAACATAGAAAATATAGATCTGTAATCAATCAAAACCAACAATAATACTACGTAATTTGTTCGTAATTAAAAAAATCGACCACAACTAAATATTTAAAGGTTATAAGATATACAATGATCATACAATTTATGGATTTTTATGGATATATATATATATATATATATATATATATATATATATATATATATATATATATATATATATATATATATATATATATATATATATATATATATATATATATATATTATATATATATATATATATATATATATAATATATATATATATATATATATATATATAATATATATATTATATATATATATATATATATATATATATACATATGTATGTATGTATATATGTATAATACACATCTGTGTGTGTGTGTGTGTAAAAAAACGTATGAATTATGACAAAAAACGTAAATTCGTCAACTTTCAAAATAAAAATCACTCCTGGAAGTTATATACAATTCTTTTCTACTATAACAAAATTTTATAAAGCGAATTATAGAGAAATGTATTCAAAACACCAACTTTTCTGAAAATGCGGTAAAAAGACCGAGATTCATAGCGGAATAAAAGTTAAAATAATACAATAATGTTATACTGATGTATATAAACATACTTGATATAACTTAGTTATACTTTTGATGTGTTGGGCAAAATACTTTACACTGTACCTTAACTTTTATCTGTTTTTTGTTTTTTATTCAATGTATATATTAGCTAAGTTTCATCGGAGAATTACGCTTATGAGGTTGATAGAAACAAGGAGGTTAAAGAAGAGTGGGGGTACCGATTAAAATTGGCTTGGCTTCCTAATTCCAAAATTATATACATAATTGTTTCGAATTTTTCGCTGAGTCATTAATGACGTCATAAACAATATTTTCCGAACAACACAACTACAGCGGTAAACTGATGTTTTTACAAAGTTTCAACTCTCTAGCATAAATACAATTGGAGCTACGATGATAACAGACACACACACATACAGACAGACAACTTTGTAAAAACAACTCAAGAGGTCTTAAATGCACTCAAAATTGATGATTCCTGTAATATCCCGGATTCGGATTTTGAAAAGTAAAAATGTTAGTTTGAAATCATCAGGTATTTAAAAAATTGGGACATTCTCAAATTTTCTACAAAAAATTAAAAGTAATGCAACAACCTCACAAGAGGTTTAAGCGGGTTAAGCAAGTTGATGGATAAAGGGTTTAGTAAAATATTTCCAAGAAAATCCAGCAAAGGACTGTAAAAACGGGAATAAAACAGTTGGAAATGTAGCGGGAATTCCTAAGGGAATCTGACCTTGACTTTTAGACCTTAGTTTACCTAATCAACGGATTATCTCCTTTTTTATGGTACTACCGTTAAGATCTTTCTTGGATCTCTTAAGTTTTCAGGAAAGTTGAAACCCAACCAAAAACCTCAAGAAAAGGGGAATTCTAGATTTATGAAGTGTTAGTTATCTCACTTCAATTGGTATCCCAAGGTAAACTCTTTAATTAACCCAGCAGATTAAGATGGGTACTTTCTCCGAAGGATTAAAGTTGATTATATTTCAAAGATTCAAATTGCGACATTAGAACCCCAAAAGGTGGGCACATTATCGTTAGGGTGTTAGGGTATCGTGTTCGGTCGGCTTGATACAAATCAACCAACCACTATTAATTAAGGTAAGTCAACTGAAGTCTTTAGCGTAAGAACGCACTAAGGTTTCTGATAAATATTAAATCCAACGTAATTTACTAATTATTATTTTCTACGCTGCGTAAAGTGGGTGCGAAGTTAAGGATCCTTCTTATGAGTAACTTTAGAATAAGATTAATCGTCGAGATACTTATAACATCCCTCGACGACGATATTGCCGCCTAAAGTATGCAAACTCTTTATTTAAGGAAGTCTGAAAACATACTAGATACCGATGTCCATGAGTTAGACGTCCATTTTTCTGAAGGTTCACTTCGGCACTGATGATAAACTGTGAAATCGAAAATTATCACTTCAGTGGAGAGAATTGTTTCAAAGTTACTGTTTCTGATTAAATCATAGAGATATATTACTAGAGAGGCCCTATTGATTGAATTTTGAAACATCGAAAAAGTAACCTGACCATCATCGCTTATAAACGTAATCAAATAAACACTACAAAGTCACAGTAACTTCTGAAGTAGAACATTTAAAATACAAATCAAAATACAAACAATGTGCGGGAAGCCGAAAACAATTGATTTATTATAACCTTAACTTACTCTTGGAGGAGGTTTCATTGAGGTTACACAGAGCCCCTAAGAGCTCCAAAAAGATGTTTCAGGCCTCTTAATGTATTAACATAGGTTATGCCCCTATGATATGATGCAATATGAGATCATAAACTTGCTGATTACGACTACATGACGTAATATGGTAGAGAGATTTGTTTATTATCTTTTTTCTGGTTTAGTGATGAAATATCAATGAAGAGACATGCTTCTTATTTTCTATATCTGATATAGAAATTTAACGTCAGACTTGATTCTTATTTTTCATTTCCTTTAAGAGGTTTCTTTTATTTTTTGTAATCCGATGAGAAATCGGATAACAGCAATAACGAATAAAGTAATTTTGATTCGATGTACGTATATTATATTAAGTAGAAGAACTTAGTTAATTCACCATTGGTTACATTTGAAACAAAAAGTAATATATCCTTCTCACCTTTACGTATTCTTTCAACGAAAAGTTAAGGACTTAAAAACAATTTTTCTATAGATTACTCTTTTACAAACTTGAGAGAGAGGTTCAATCCAGGCCCAACAAAATTGAGCCTGGATTTCGATTTAAAAATTTCCAACAAGCTGAATCAATACCCCCCTCCTACTACTTATGTCCCAACAACCTCAGTATCGTCATTTTCTAATGAGAATTCACTAAAAATTGTAGGACTACGCCAAAAGAATTTCTTGAAAAAATATCCAACTCAGTGTACTGAAGGTTTAAATTTATTTGGCAAGTAACGAGTCCAAAATTGGTTTGGAAGGGTGGTTTCAAGAATCGCTTGGGAAACCAGACGTTAGCTTCATAGTGCAAAAGAAACTGTCATCCTTAAAGGAAGTATTTTACCCAAAAAATATTTTTTATCTATATCATATTTTTTTAATGAATAATTTTATTGTCAGACATAACTGGACTTATCTAAAGTCTAGGATCTGTCTAAGAATTTCGAAAGTCTTCATAATCTGAACCCTCTATAAAAATCTCATCTTCATGTTTCTAAAAACGTATCGATATAAAAGAATAAAAGGAAACTGAATATTCAGCAGTAGGAAGATAGCACTTAGTTATGATGAGTATCATATATTGTAGTACTGAACCCTCATCCTGAGGAAATCTTCAATAGATGCAGGGAAATCACCCCCTCATAACATTGTGAATAACCAGGAAGTTGTCATCCAAACCATAGGGACGTAACACTGCCTTTACAACATTGCAGTCGGATCAAGAGGATTTACTGCAGTTTTTAGTGTCGACACATTTTCTTTCGGATAAAAGATTCTTTGTATGCAAGAAAAACAACAAAAGAAAGTATCTGCATCGTTTTCCTTTTTTCAAGATTGTAATATTATTGCTCCCCGACGAAACTATATATAAGGATCAAAAATAATTTGTTAAGGGTCCGATCAAATGTTAACAAACATACCGTGATATTAGATATATACCGACATATCGAGTCGGCAATTAAATCTCATTTTAATGACCGGAAGCTTTCCAACATCGATTGTTCGATTGATCGATCGATTGCGAAAAATAGTAACACAAATAACCCATGGCACTGCAAAGCCATGGTAAAATTTAATTTTTCCTTCTACCGACCTTTATTTTATCCCAAATAAATTCGGGGTCAATTTTTTTTTAAATAAGTATTTCGCCAAAGGAACTTTAAAATGTTTTACTGTCTAGCATCGCAAGTACCGCATCAGGAAGAAACAATTGATACAAATGATATATGAATGATGTATATATACATACATTTAAAAAAAATTAAACATTTATTTTGGTGCCAGGAAGCCAAACGAGTATCCGGACAACCTTATAATAGTATCGGGACAACCTCATAAGGGTATCCAGACATCCTCATAATGGTATCCGGACAAACTCATCAGGGTATCCGGACAACCTCATAAGGGTATCTATCCGGACAACCTCATAAGGGTATCCAGACATCCTCATAATGGTATCCGGACAAACTCATCAGGGTATCCGGACAACCTCATAAGGGTATCTGGACAACCTCATAAGGGTATCCGGACAACCTCATAAGGGTATCCAGACATCCTCATAATGGTATCCGGACAAACTCACGGTATCCGGACACCTCATAAGGGTATCCGGACAACCTCATAAGGTATCCGGACAACATAAGGTATCCGGACAACCTCATAAGGGTATCCGGACAACCTCATAAGGGTATCCGGACAACCTCATAAGGGTTATTTTCATGATGAAAATTCCCTAAAATTAAAAGTAATATTCATATTTCGGAAACCCTTGCACTCTTTCGATTCTCTTTCCGCATTCTCCAAAAAATAAACGATTGCTAAGTTTTTAGGTCATCTGTTAGGGTCATAATTCTTAGGGATCAGTTCCAACCATACATTTTTTTTAATTGCTCCGTTTGCACGTATAGAGGGGCGCAAGTAAAATAAAGCGGCACTGAACTATAAAAATACAGTATGGTCTTGATTTTTTAAAAAAAAATCTAATTGATGGGTCTCTTCACCTCTATAAAATTTAACAGCGTTTGCATACATCACATAAATTTGGTGACGTATTTATTTTTAAAGTATTTTAGAAAAAAATATGATTTTTTTACTGAAAACAAAATAAAGTACAGGATTGAGGTAGCTAAATTTAATAAAAGAAACAAACGGAATAAATCATCTAGACGAACTTTATGAATAACGCACATTGGAATGCACAATGTTTCCCATATTGTTTCTTTCTAAAGGCAGTACAAATGATCACACTTGTTCGGCTAATTAAATGCAATATTAGTAAAACTTATTAAACTATTTCGTGTCGAAAGCCCTTTACACTGAAACGACTTAATTTTAAGTTGAAACTAGCAATGTTGAACGACTTGTATTAGCTTTTTGACACCAGATCGAACTTTGTTTGAAAACCTTGATTTGTCCAAGTAAGTTTTCAAGCAATTATGAAAGCGATCGAGGAACAAATAAAGTTAAGAAGAGAAACACCCGAGAGTGTCTCTTAGGGTAAATTGAGAGTACAAACTAAACAAGCAACATGAGCAACAAACTGAATGAGCCCATTATGTCAGAAAGGTTATCCTAAAAGTACTTTGCTTGACCGAAAATTCCTACTCATAACCAACGACTTTGTTTCAACCACAGATATATTATAGACCACAGCCAGATCTGAAAAATGGATCTCAATATATAGTTTAAATTAACTTGAAAATATACAAAAAATTTCCTTCATAAGTTTGTCTTCAACTTTTAGATATCCAATTTGTAAAAAGCAACTGATAACATCACCAACAACAATTTTCACTACTAGTTTCTTACGTGACGAAAAGGGCCTCACTTATTTATAGTTTTTTTTAAAACATGTTCTTTACTGGCAAAAGTAAACAATATTTATTTTGTGTAAGCAGGAGCCATATTTTATTTATCGATTTGGGGTAATTTTATTTATATAATTGTAAATTCGTTCAATTTTTCCCAACTACGAGCAAACGCTCGTACGGGTTAGCCTCTGGCTTTGATAGTGAACACATCAGCTCCTGGTTTTTATCATATTTAGTTGGTTTAAATGTGTTATTTTAACATGAAAATTGGCAATGTGTTAGTTAATGAGTTTATCCAAAGGAATTTTTAAATCCATGGTAATAATATTACACGTGAGTTAAATAATTTTGAATTTATTAAGATTGCTTTTGAACCAGAAGTTCTAGTTATTTGAAAATTAATTGATCATTGTACTCATGATGTAAACATTCTCACTCACACTCTGACATTATTAATAGAAAACTCGACCTTGAAGATCTCCTCCTCCCATTCATATAATCATTAGTCACATGGAATTGTTTTTCAAACAAAATGCTGTTTTCTAAAATCCCTACTAGAGTGCAGCACCATTAACAATTCAAGTAAAAATCCAACTTCATTCAAAAGAAGCTTAAAGTCACAGAATTTTCTAACCAGAGTTTAATATTTTGTTTTTTGGAATATAAAATGGTTAAAAATAAAAACAAAGGAAATAAAACATTCAACGAGATAAACATGGAAACTATCAGTGAAACCATACTAACAAACTTTAGTAAAATACTTGATGATAAGAAACTTGCTACATCATCGGATATTCAAGTTCTTCGAGATATTATTAATAAGTTATCTTTAGAAAATTTACAGCTTGTTAAGGAAATCACTTTAATAAAAGATAAGCTAGAGAATCAAGATAGAATGATTGAAAAGTTGCAAAATGACAAACGTAGTAAGAATTTGGTTTTATGGGGAGTTCCTTGTGAAGAAGTAAATGCTAAAGATCAAATTCATAAAGTCATCAAAGAAAACTTGCAAATAACAAAAGACATAATAATTAACAAGATTTCTTTGCCTAAGCCAAGCAATGACAACAATACAAATAAAAAGCCAGTGAAAATATTTTTGGAGCATGAAGATGATGCTTTAGACATTTTAAAAAAATGTACCAAACTCAAGGGAACAAAAATTGGTATCAGCAGGGATTTAGTGCCCTCCACCAGAAGGAGAGTCTCGAAATTAGTCAAAATAAAGAAGGAAATAGGCAAGAGAAATCCAGCTATTAAAACTATTATTAAAAGGGACGAACTTATTATAGAAGGCAAGACATTTGTATGGAGAGAAAGAAGAGGAATTTTTTATTTTTGCAACAACCAACTCTCCAATGGACTACAACTAATAAAAGAATTAACTAAGTTAGATTTGAATTACATTGTACAATGTATCATTAAGAATGAAAATGACAGTGTAAACAAAGAATCAAAAATTAATTAATTTTAAATCTAATATAATCTAATAACCCCACCACCACCACCACCAAAAAAAAAGAAAGAAAAGCTAAATGATAATCAAAAGTAAAATAAAAATGATAAAGTAAATGTACTAAGTGACACATAATTTTCATACATTTAAAAGTAAAGACTATGTATTTTTGTATAATAATTAATAAATATAGTGAACATAAATTAAATAGAAATAAATAATAATATATTTAAAATAAATTAATATAAAATAAAATAAAATATAAACGATAAAAATAAATAAATAAAAATATAAACGATGTAATTGTTATAAGTTTTAAATTAGTTTAAAAACATAAAAATCTTAAATAAATTAACTCTCATAAATACTTAGTTAAATATACTATCTGTTAAGTTAAATAGAGTAATATAGCAAGCTAAAAATGTAAAAGATCTAAAGTTTATGAAAATAAACTTAAAGTACCACAGCCTTGGCTGATTTAGGTCAACCTGGTTTTATTATAAATTTTATTGTAACAACAAATTTGTATTAGACCTAATAAATGGTAATTCATTCAATTCATTCATTCATTCACGAGCAAACGCAGTTATATGATGTCCTCTAATATGTATTGACAGTCCTCTATCATAATATGTTATGATGTCCTCTATTGGATTGACAGCCAATATTTATTCTCTATCATAGTAATTGTGAATACAGGGAGAGATGATAGATCAAGATAATTTACTGCAGTTTTTAGTGACGACAGATTTCTTTCGGATAAAAGATTCTTGTTTGAAGGAAGAACAACAAAAGAATCCGAAACACTGTAATTTTGTAGTATCGTAGTAATCAGGTAGAAGTGGGGTATCACCTAGGCCCTTTTTACTAATTTCCTTAAAGAAAGAAGATATTTTTCTACCTTGTGAGTCCTGGCGCAGGCATTTTTGCGTCCAACCCACATAGAAGCCGCGACTTTACTATAAGTTTCAATAACTTCAACTATAAACAACACAAGACTTAACATCCCACTGCAAGACTTAACATTCCTTCTCTCGAAACCATAAGGCAAAATCATATTTTATCTAAGCTACAATTGAGAGTCCTAAATGTTACTGAAATCCAAGTTCATTTAGGGGTAAGGATCTTTAACGAGTACCAGACATCGCTAAGTCTCGGAAACACCGACTCTACGTCCCTTTAGAAGGACAACACATAAAAGGATTTTCCATCCCTCGCATGAAAATCCTAGAGGCCGCGACCGGGATCGAACACGGACTGAGGGAACCCCTTCTCTAGACTATAAGTCCTACACTTTAGCCCCGATTGAATTGAATGGTAAATTTTTTTATTTAAAATTGTATCTCTTTGGTAGCTTTTGTATGCGTATAACCTTTGCTTATAATCCCAGTAACCAAAATCCCCAGATTATTAGTCTTTCATTTATAATTGAAATTTCAAATTTGTCATTGGAGACTTTATGTTTATTCATTAAAAGAGGGATACAAACCCAACCTAACATTAATTACTGTTAAAATGGAAATTTTAAAATGTCCTATCTATTTCTCGTGACTATAATTGTATATCAGTTGCAAACAAAATATACGCTTTTGAACGCATTATAATTTTAAATACATACTATTTTATGGTGAAATGAAATCTCAGAGATTAAAATCAATGTATAACTAAAAAACTAAATGTTTTTCTAGCGATATAAAGCAAAAAAGGTTTAATTATTTTCCTTTTATACTAAAGGTTAATAGAAAAGTATTAAGGTCAACATGGATATTTAAAATTTGAATGGTTGGATTATGGACTAATGCTAAAGAGTATTGAACTGATATTAATTTATTTGACTTATGTTCAAAAATAAGCATAAATGAAGTTCTTCGTAAAGGAAAGTAGAGATATTTTATGTCTCAAGTTTATAATAATACACTTTTTTAATGATTATAAAACTTCACATTATACACCGTTTGGAGATAAAGAGTATTAGATTGATGCTAAAAAGTATTGAACTTTTATTAGGTCTTGCTTGACCTGCCCTTTACGTACTATATAAACACTCTTGTGGTATTAAGAGCCAGTAATGACTTAATATAAACACTTTAGTGGTAAAAAGTGCCAGCAATGACTTAATATAAACACTTTTGTGGTAAAAGAGCCAGCAATGACATAGTTACCTAGGTCTTTTTCTTTATACAAAATACATTTACATCAATAAGTGACTAGATATGAATAATAAATCAAATATATAATATCAAAAATCGGGTATGGTGTACCTCGGAACTTTTCCTCATCATATCGGATTCGCTACGCTTATCCTACCTGCTTCGGACTCGCTTCGCTCGTCCTCAGAATTTACAATTCGCCAAAATTATACTGAACATGTCTTCGGACCCGATCCGCTCGTTCTCAGATTAAATTTTCTAAAGGTCTAAATTATAAGACTAGATTAAATTTTTTAAAAGTCTAAAGGTTCTCAGACTAAATGCATCCTTTTCATTCTCATCGGTCACCCATACAGCACTGACCACGCTCAATGCTGCTTAAATTTTATGATCCAACAAAATTCATAGACATACTTATCACATAAAAACGAAACTTACTGTCCTTATTTATTAAGTAAAGGTACACACTAGCATTCAATTTAAACTCAATTGAATCACTTTCTGATTTTATACAATTTTTTAAAAAACGTCCACTAGTCATTCGATAAAAATTGAACTAATGCTGATAATGATATGAAACTTGGTGAAAACCACTCAGGATGTCTTAAAAGCACTTGAAATGAATGATTCCGATGATATCCCGGTTTCGGATTTTATAATAATAATCAATCATTTAATAAGCCAGGTTTTAATTATTTGTTTCCTCCTTAATTTAAAATAGATTGATCAATAAATAATTAATTTTCTCTGACCTCATCTTGGTTTCTAACTTTATTCAACAAAATTAAAATTAAAGGTTAATTATTCAATAACGCCTGAACTTTTAAAATCATCAAAACTTTATAATTGAGTTTCAAATTGATTTTTATTTATTTAAAGTCGGCGTTAATTAAGAAGAAAGAATAGTTATTTTTCTGTTTTTCAAATGTGTCTCAAAGTTTTATGTTTTGCCTCTTAAGGGATGAGGAAGTTGAGGTCTAAATATTGAAGGGAGTAGCAGAAAGTTTGTCTTTCTGTATAAAAAGACATTCTGTCTAAAACTTATCTTTCTATTTTCTCGAGAAAGTTTTCTTTAGAAAGTATAGAAAGGTCGCTGTCATTTTCAGGCTTTTCATTGACAATAGAAATAGCTGAAGAGATTTTAGGAGGATGAAATGTTTGTTAGTTGACTTATTAGCGGATTCTTTTCCAAATTGATTCTTTTAAGATTTTATGTTTTTTTAATGTTGATAGTCTAAGAACAAAATTATAAAAATTAAATTAGTGTGGCGAAGTTTCGGCCAAGCTGGCCATAATCATGCCTTAAAAAGAAAAAGCAAAATCCACTATGTTGCAAATACAGGGTTTTATCAAAAAAGAATTAAAAATTAAATAAGGCATATTAAAACACTAGCCTAAAAAACTAGGCTAGTTTTTTAATATGCCTTATTTAATTTTTAATTATTTTTTGATAAAACCCTATATTAGCAACAGGGTGGATTTAATTTTTATTAAATCCACAAATAATTTAACCAACAATAATTTAATATCAAAACATAAACTGTCACACACACACACACACACACACACACATATATATATATATATATATATATATATATAATATATTATATATATATATATATATTATATATATATATATATTTGTGTGTGATAAACACTATTTATTCCAACCATTTTTCTGAGCATATACTTTTAGAGGTGAAGAATGGTGGACACGGTGGTCTAACGGCCAGCACGTGCGTCTGCCACCCAGGCAGTCCGGGTTCGATCCTGGTCATGGCTTCTGAGATTTTCATGCAAGGGAAATCATTTTATGTGCTGACCTTCAAAAGGGATGTTACACCGGTGGTTTTAAGCCTGTCCGATGTCTGGCACTCATAAAAGACCTTTAACCCGAAACGAACCTAGTTTTAGGTAACATTTTAGGCCCTTAATTGTAGCTTATATAAAATATGTTTTTCCTTATGGTTTCGATAGTAGGAAGGCTTAGCCTGGCAGTGGGGCACGTGTTGTTTTTAGTTAATGCTATAGAAACTATAGTAGAGTCACGGTTCTTCTGTTGGTTAGACGGAACAATGCCTACACCAGGACTCATAAGGTAGAACACTTTCTTTTATCTAAGGGAGTTAGCAAATAGGGCCTTACAACGTGGCCTACTAGCTTAGTGATCTATTAACTCTCCCTTATTACTATCACTATCACGAGCCTAAATAAATCAGAGCCTTTAAAAAATAAAGGACAATTAGCCCTTTACCCGCAGCACGGCACCATTCTTTAAACTCAACAATAAAAATATTTTAAATAACGAAACCAAATAGTCAAAAAAGTACTCACAAGTTATTCCTATCTATAGTTCTATTCCTTATATCAAGCCATTTGAATTCAGTGACAAGGCTCGGGTCGTCTACCTTGGTCTTGCATGTAAACAAGACTGACTGCCCCACTGGTTTGGTGAGCACAGGCTGACTCGGCAATATCTCTAGGAATGGGTCCGCCGCGTAGCAACCTGTTGAACAAAAAGAAAAATATAGTTTTTTAATACAGTAGCTCATATAAGGTACATAGCTCATTTAAGGTTACATATAGTAACAGAATGATCAAGACCAGAATGCTCTGCTACCACTCAGTAAAACAGAAATACCATTCTATTAATGAACTAAATCAATAGAAATTCTTTGGTCGGGGTTCTTGTCTAGTGTCCGTTTTGTATCAGGAACTGTCACGAATAACACAAGAGAGTAAGACAGGAGACAAGATAGGAGAAAAGTGACTCAAATATGACCTAGCCTGAATTACTGTAATAATGGCTCCAGGCTAGATTTTAGAAGTTTTAGTGGCATTATGCAGACCCTGCGCCCAACGGCCGTGTTGACGGACCGCTGTCTTCGGACGTAAATTTATTTATTTCTATTTTTTCCCATAGGACGAATTATAAAAAAAATTGGTGGAAGTTCAAATCTCGATAATAATGGGATCAGTTTTACTAGTTCTAGTGGCATGTGATGAGGATATTTTGCTTTGCTACCATAAGGACTTTGTTAAAATGACTCAAGTCATTTACTAACTAAGGTTTGATCAAGTCGTTACTCATCACTCTCTTGCTGCTACTTAACGCAATACATGGGCTGCGGCAAAGAACAGCCCATCTGCAGCTATATAACAGCAACTATGATATAGCTAGAAAGCGAAACCAGATGACATTAATTGATAATTTCACATTAAAGAAAGCGAATTTCAAGCTTAGATCAGTACTAATTACTTTGCTCCAATAGTAAAATTATATCTATAACAGCCTGCTAAGTCTAAAACATCTGGTATTAGAATAATTTTTCAACTCTGTTGAAAAATGGACGGATCCATTTAACTTTTTGAAGTTATAATAACTGTAAACGCACCTTAAAAAAATAAACTTTAGTTGGCTCTGCCTATATTTCTCTACATAGGGAGTAGGATTTCGCTCTTACTTTATAGATATTTGATAAGAAAAAAGTATTATAATTGCAATTAAAATTTTTGAAATCATAGTTTTAAACTATGCTTAAACCCCGATTTTGGCGGGACGAAAAATGAGTTGTGAGACACCAATCGATTAGGGGTTATATCGCTCCATGAGCGCTGTCAAAGTAATTACCTTAACTGGCAATAGTATTTCCTTAGTTTGTAATGGCATTACCTTACCTGGTAATAGGGTTACCTCAGTTGGTAATGGCATTACCTTAGCTGGCAATGGCATTGACTTAGCTGGTGATGGCATTTACTTAGCCTGTAATAGCATTACCTTAGCTGGTAATGGCTTTATCTTAACTGGTAATAGCATTACCATAACTGGCAATGACATTGTTTAACTTTACATAGAATGTCGATTGATATAACCAGTGATTTCCATACCTCCTATAACCTAGCTATGCTATTGTTTATCAGTTAAGAAATCGTTGAGCATAACAAACGTATCATTAAATTATAGCGTCGCAAAGTGCTATGATAATAAACAAAGAAATAACATAATATTGGTCAAATCTAAATTTAAGTAACAAAAAAATAAATGTGAGATAGAATACAACAAACATATACATTTAAAAAAACTATATTTGATTATATAATTCTTGGCATAAAAATAGTTTACCAAAACTGCCAAAAGAGACAGATTAGAGATGTATAAAAATCAGATGAAAATAAATATAATTCGTTGTATTATACAAGCTTTGCTAGAGGAGGATTGGGGATTGCATCATCTGGTTATTATGCAATGAAATCGATGAAAAATAAAATAATTTTACTAACTTGTTATTTTTTCCACCTCCATAGACAATAGTGATTGAATAATTGTAATAAGGGAAAAATAAAGAGAACGTTATTTTTTATTTCTTTTTTGTTTTTGTAAAAACCTTCAAGAAGTTTAATAAATTTTTGTAATTTTAAAAAATAATAAAATATTAGAAGATAACAGTTCATCGATAGTAAGAAAAATAAACATATTTTACATTTATTTATTTAAAAATATAATATGTTTAATAGCACTAAGTGGTACTTTCCCAGATAAACATTCCAGAAATGTTCTCTTAAACACTCTTTTATCCCAAGAGAAATTTGCATTTAAGAATAAAGGATAATAAAGAATAAATAAAAAAAATAAAATGCTCACTCTACCATTTTTAACCCAGATTAAATTTCATTTATTAATTTAGACAATTTTACTTTTAAAATTTGGAAAAATAAAATATATATTTTTCAGGACGTTTTAGAAATCTTTCCTGAAATGTTTTTTTACAAAACTTCATATTGAAACCTAATCCTTTACTTCCTTAAAAACTGAAGCTTTTCACAAGAAATAACCCTTATTCTTCTTCAAGATTTCCTTTCTCCTTTTCATTGTTTTCGACTTGTGGAAGGAGAAAAAGAATCCCTTTACGTCGTAATGCCTGAGGGTAAGAAAAAAACTTTCAGGGAGTGGCAAAAGAAAACGTAAAAAATAATTTTGGTCTGAAGCCGTTGAAGGAAACGCTGTAAGGATTCCCCTTTGTGATACCTTAAGAACCTCAAACCCGCATTATCTCAGCCTATTATCCTTAAAGTTCTTAAGACTTTTTTCTAAAAGAATCCTTTTTTCTCACAAACCTCTCTTTAATAAGTACTTCTTTTATTTTACGATATAATGAAATAATATCTATCGTAGATAGGAACAAACAAAAGACTTTTAAAAGCAATTAGCACTTTGAAAAATCTTATCGCTCGTGAAATTCTTTATCGAAGCCTAAATAAACTAGTCATTATGCTAAGTGCTAAATAAATTGTTCGAATAATCGATCCACGGAGTTAAAACTGAACTATCGATATAGAATATTGAATGAAAATTAAAAATATCTATATGGAATATATATCAAATCGATATGGATATAGAATGAAAATATGCTCAGTCGTATACTATTATATCCAAAAATGTAAAAGAAAAACTTGTACCAATGAAGGAAGTCCTATTATTAGTATGTCTATAATTTTTTAAATGTTATTTTTCTTTAGGAAATTTTCTAGGGAAATTGTAAAGATTAACAAGAGAAAACTAAATTCTACTAGTAAAACCTAAGGTAATACAGTTTTGAATTGTTGTGAGTACATAATCAGAGGCTAAAATACGATTTAGGGACAGTTTTGGACTATTTCTAATACGATATAAGTGTCTTATCTAAAAGGACAATGTAATGTTGTTGGTATCGATTTCTTCAGGACGGTCTTATCTTTAAGCAGAATACAGTTAATATACGCTCCGTTCCCTAGTTACACAGAAATTTTGAAAAACTAAAATTTGCTATTTTAGCACTTCTTTGCTACTCAAGCCTCTTTTTAAGGTGCAACGAATAAGGAAAAGAAATATGAAAAAAGTTTCTATTTGGTACACCAATCAGGTTTAAAGATATTTAAGGTTCAAACTTGACCCGGTAAGAGGCAGTATCATTACATGCCATTTTCTCCGCATTTTAAAATAAAGAGAAAGATAAACAACCCGTCTATAAATAATTACCAATTAAACCCTTAAAAATATTGATTTAAAATATTTTTTTTAACTAAGAGCTCTCTTAGTTATTACTAAGAGACTAGTTATACTTAGTTCTTGATTCTATTTCTCCAGTCATTTTCAGCTTGTAATTCATACAAACATCCGTGTTAGCAGGCCATTTTAAAGATGTTTTCAATTTGCCATGACTCGAACCTATACATCAGACTGGCAAACTTATACATGCTGCCTTAGTAGAAATAATTAATATTTAAACACCAATAATCTTCTTCGTCTTCAGGCACCAATATATTTCAGCTAAAAACTTAAGTTTTAATAACTTCAAAGTAATACTCAATACAACTAGCACTAGATAAGTAACCATGATAAATTAAAACTTGAGACAACTTAATTCATCTAAATTAAATTGTAGGGTTGACTGAACCCCTCCGTAAGCATAATAACTCCGTCGAACTTATATTTACTCCAAAGGATTTTATTAAAAGGTAAATCATTTTATAGCAAGTAGAAAGTTTTTCACATATATCTTCACTTGAGCTAAGTAAGGATGTAGTTTCACGAGGGACCAAAGGGTCTAAAGAAAAGCGAAGAAAAGGTTAAAGATGTGTTTAGCTAAAAGGGCTTGTTGGTGTAAATAAGTGTGGGACAGAAAAACCCTTTCAACTATCTACAACTACATCGTAAAGCCAACTAAGGATAAGAGCAACGAAAATAGCTCAACACTCTTATGCCTTTATATAGATTCTACTTTATATGGAAAACTTTCTCTTTAAAAGAAAAACTAAGCACAGATAGATGAATGAAAATATCGTTATTCACCAAGAATTTGAACTGATGTTGAAGGTGGTATAACAGAGACAAGAAAAAAAAAAGAGGAACAGAAAAAATCTATGAACAATGTTAATTAGTTATTTATTTAATCCAATTATGTTTTAATATTTTAAGATCATCAAGATTTAACAGCGAGTTTTCAAAAGCAAAGCTGTAAATTTTGCAATTTTTTTAATACTTAGATTTATACACAGCATTTGACGTCATAAACACTTGACGTTTAATGTTTAAAATCCTATGCTGATATGGCAGTAAGAGAAATAATCAGTAAACTCCCCGTAGGTAAGTAGGGTTTCCCTTCCCCTAGGGTTTTTAAGTGTCTTAGAGGCTTTAAAATAACATTTTCTAAATCTTCTTCAACTTTTGTTTTCAAAATTTAATTTTTCAATATATGTATTTATTATAAACAATAAATGTAATTAGAAGATAGTCTGTAAAGTTTATATTTATGACTTATATGCTTAGTCCAAGTGATATTTGCCAATGCATACGTCTACATTCAATAATTAATTAATGTATAATAATACTGATAATACAGTATGCATACAAATAATGATGATATATAAAATTAATATGTTGGTCATATACATAACTATATGAGTGCTAAGTGTCAACTCGATTAAAACATTTTCCGCTTTTTATGAATTATCAAAATTTGTGCTAATTCATTAATGCCAGTTAATGATGTCGTAAAAAATATATTCCGGGTAGAAAAAAACCAGACCTAAAGATTGAATTTCGTACCAAGTTATAACTCTTTAACTCTAGATGCACTGAAAGCTAAGATGTTATCAGACATACAAACATTTACACACACGCACAAATATAAAGATAGACAACTTAGTAAAAACAAGTCGCGAGGTCTTAAAACGCATGAAACGAGGAATTAAGATAAAATTCGGTTTTGGAATTTTAGTGCAAACATTATATTTCCGATATACCTATGGTGTAAATAAGGAAAATTTAAAATATATTATCTAAAAAATCAAAGCAAAATAACCAAATTACAGGTTTAATAAATTATGTTTGCTTAATGTTTATTCTTGGCATTGGGGTTTTATTGTTCTAATGAATCACTATACACACAAAGAAAATCTCATTCCATTCCACATTCGTTATTAAAATTTCAAATAAAATTTTTAACAAAGGTATTAAGGTTAAGTAAAGAAAGGCTTTATGTAATATTCATAAAAAAACTTAACCCAATTAAAACGAATTACAGCTTTAATATTATTTTTATGGTACAGTTAACCGGGTTTAGAAATATGCTTTAGAATTATATTGTTTGAGAAATATCAAGAGATATTCCGCACAAAAAAGGGGTCTCATAGACTTGATCATATTATCCCTTTTTCCTTCGAATGTTTGTACTTCTAGTTATACATCTCTACCAGACCTGCACTACAAATAGAATCAAATTCTTTTCCTATCCCAGATGAAAAAGAAAAACCCAGGTTTGTTTACACAATTTATAATCTTATAAGAGGTAGAATGATTTTGTTTATACGTTGCCATAGTAACAAGGGTTTTGATGTGTAATTCAAAACGTCTCGTATGTTCTCATATGTTTGTCACTAATCTTCAGTCTTTTTGTCCCCTATGTACGTAAACAAGAGTTTTCCTAGCCGTCCCTGAGGGCCGTGTTTTCCTGTCCAACTGTCCTTTTTATTTCATTTTTACTTCCCCCCTACTCTCATTTCTTTGTACTTACGATACCTTATATCTACTTTTGTCCCCTCATACTTTTTCTTAATAATCTAGAAAAAGATATGGAATATCCTCTTAAGTAACATAAGACAACAAACAAGAAACGTATGAAGTAGAAAATAGAATAAACGTCATATTTTATATGACTTGATGTGCGGACCATGAATAATATCAAAGTGCTTTTTTACATTTACAACGAAAAATTTCACATCAAAACCCTACATTCTTCAACTAAACCCCTTCAAAGTTAAACCAAAATATGAAAAATGGTAAAACGTCAAATTTGATTTTTCCTTGAAAGAATTTTCCGAAAAAATCCTTTTAAATATAATTCAAAATATTAAACTTACATAAATCATGCATTTCACTCTTCTATAGATTATTTGCAAACAAGGCAATCGGAGTGCGGGTACTACATTTTTCAATGTCATTGCCGTCTAAATTGTACAATAAATTATTTAAAAATAATACTCGACAAAAAAATCAGATGGAAGTTCCATGTTTTTAGGAAAAGCCACAAAAGTTAAATTTCATGTTCTGTAAATTGAGTCAAAACAAGAATTTGTACTTTAGTTTAAAAAAATGTCCACTAATACAAATATATAGAATAAAATTATAATAAGCAACATGGGTCTAATACTCACAGCTATATTATTATCACTATTTTAGGATCTTACAACCTAAAAAAAATCTCCGAAAATTACTTCAGACAATAAGCATCTATATTATACATGTGCTACTAAATATCAATTGACATTATTAAATTAAATTAGTTTAATTATATTGACGTCATTTTAAATGAGAGCATACATATTTTACTTGCTTCATACTTTCTAAAAACGAAAATATTATTAAGGTAATAGTAAGATTTTAAAATGCTTAATTAATCACCAAGAAAAGGGCGTACAAGAAACATAGATAATACATAGAGTGCATTAGTGGTACTAATAATAAGTAGTTGCATGAATAAAAATTCCTTAGAGAAAATTATACTTCACATCAAATAAGACGCATATGACAATCAAAACGTAACAAAAAACAATCCATTTTACTGTTTAGAAATGAGATTAATTTTAGTATAAATTATGCAGTGCTTTTAAAGTAGTGTCGCAAACAGAAAATCGCGTGCATCGCAACCATAATATTATTTACTAAAAGAGCTTAATTGCTCTTTCATTTAAAGCAATAAGTGCCCTACAATCTGTCCCATACTAAAATATCGTGAAATAATTAAAAATTTAAAAACAAAAAACATTTTGAAATTAAGGCCAACTACAATAAAACGTTAGAATAACAAAGTAATACATAGTACACAATAAAATGAGGAAAACTATGTAATATGTATGCTTAGCCTAACAATAAATTATATTTTAAATTAAACTTTGTCGACAAGCACACTTTGACTATAAATAATTCATAAAATATATTTATTAATACATTTATGGAATAATTAAAAGTTACAATAAAATTAGTTTAATAAAACCAGATATTAAAAAGTATTGTATATATTAAATTTTTCAAGTAATAATAAAAAAAGTAGTTTAATTACATGCATAGTTAAAAAATATCGGTATTCTGGAACAAAATGTAATAAGGAGTGTAAAAATTAAAAAATATTTCTTAGCCAAATATTTAAAATATAATGGAAACCCAGGTCTACCATATTCCTCAATGAAAGTATAGCTCAGAAAAACTGATATTCTATATTTATCTATTCTACAAACATCTTAAAAATTTGGTACGGGCCGCAACACCTCATCGGACTCGCTTCGCTCGTCTTCAGATAGAAAAGGCATCCTTTGGATCCCAGTGTTCAACCATCCTGGCACTGACCACAGTTGGTGCTGCTTACGTTGTGTACTTATTTACTAAGTAAAGATATACACTCGTACCGAATTTCAACTCAATTGGATTTTCCAATTTGTTACATTTAAAAAAAACGATCAAAAGTCATTTGATACCAATTGAACTAATGCTGATAATGAGATGAACTTTGACACATATGTTAAACCAATAGATGGCTATATGCTTGCCTAATTTAGAATTTTTTGCGCTAAAATCTCGAGTCTATTGTGGGACATAAAAATATTTTTCGAATAGCACAACTGCAGCGGTAAACTGAAGTTTTTAAGTCTCAAGCTTAAATACACTAGGAGCTACGATGATAATAGAGACATAAACATATAGACAGACAACTTTGAAAAAACTACTCAGGGGGTCTTAAAAAGACCTGAAACGAATAATTCCCGTGATATCCTGGTTTCGATTTTATGGCAAACACAATACTTTTCCTATATACTAAAAGTATAAGTGAGGAAAAGTAAAAATGGTGTTGTTTTTTGTTAAAATTATTATAGAGTACATTTAGCAATTTTGTGACCCCCCCCCTCCCTTTTCCTCATAACTTAAAATGTTAAAAAACCCACCTTTCCTTAAAATGTTACAAAATCCTCCTTTTAAAATGTTAAAAATCCCATTCTTAGGAACTCAAAGTTTCAGTGAATTGAATAAGAAGTCTTAGAATATTTTTTCTGGAACAAAGAATTCAATTTTTTAGATCTTAAATTAATCATGATTATCGGAAAGTACTGATCATCCAAAATCATGATTAATCGGAAACCCTTTGATTAAAATATAACAAATAACTTCATTGCTAAATTATGGTGTGGTTTCGCAACCCGGATCTCTAAGATTATATATGTACTTATAGCCCAGTTGGTAAACCTGAGATGATTTCAGAAGGGGTAGTAATAATAATATTTATTATTCCTTTTGAATAATAAGTATTAAAACCCAAAATAGATATCAAGCATTGAAAAGTATTTAAAAACTAATTCTTGTCATATCTATTTGTCTATAAATACTTTAATTAAAAAAAAACTCGAAAAAGAAAGGATAACAAAAAGGAATTATTCCCTAAGAGCAAGTCTCTGACAATGAAATCAATATTTAATATTCTCAAGTATGATCTTTGACTGCTTCAAAGACTTCGCGTCAAAACTTATAATAAAAAGTTGGAAAATTAAGCAACTAAATTTTCTTTCTGTCAGTTTGATACTGACATTATTCTTTACAATAACATTTTTAACAGTAATTGAAAGAAAACAGTCTCTCCACTATAACTTGTTACATTAAACAAAGATTAATAAGCTTAAACTTTCTGTCTTAGAGACCATAATGAGTGTCTGAAACCATAAAGTATAATAACTAAGACAAAAAATGAAAAAAGGAAAAGAAAAGAAAAATAAAACAAAAATACATAATTAAATTACTAAATTAGGGGAAAAAGTCGGTAAATAAATAAAAAAAGTTTTAGTCATTATACTTTGTTGTTTCAGACACTGATGATGGTCTGTAAGACCGAAAGTCAGGTTTGTTTAATATAACAAGTTATTGTAGAGAGACTGTTTTCTTTCAATTCCTATTGTGAGACTCCACAGCTCAATTTAATCCAACATTTATAACAATGTTTAAATTAAATATATTATGTCATTTAATCCGTCACGGTATCGGTGATTCTGTTTTGTCGTCAATCAATAAGTAAGCATTTTAGTGGCAAGAAATTTGATATCCCCAAATTCACCCCAAAACATCGAATTAGCTACCCCGGAACTCTTACTCATAGGATTCGCTACGCACATCCCCACTAGTTGGGACTCGCCTTTCTCATCCTCAGAATATAAGAATCACCAAATTTATACTGCATTCGTCTTCAAACTCCTTTCGCTTATTTTTTTTAAAGTAAATACATTAGTTTTATCCCAGGCACTGATCTCGCTCGATGCTGATAAACATCATAAATGTTATTTTATGATCTATCAATGACCACGAATAAAACTTCGTATGATTATATATGGCATTGAGAGATATACATTTAAACGAAATTCTACTTATCAGGTAACCCTTTTTTACTTTTAGCGAATTTTCATAATGAAAATGACGCTTATGAGGTTGTTCGGATGACGGAAGTTGAGGGTGGGAGAGAGTGGAATCGGTTCTATTGGCTTCCTGATAACAAAAAATATGTCCGAAAAAAGTTTATAATATATGTATATATATATATATATATATGTATGTATATATATATATATATGTATGTAAGAGTTTACCTTTTCGTATGGCGAACGATAACTCTCGAAGGCGTTCTCAATTGAAACGAAACTTTGCAAATCGCGAGATGTTGAGGGAGGTTACGAGGGCCTATTGTTTATAAAAACATTATGACGTCATCAACCAAGTTATGACGTCATGAAAAAATTTTTTTTGAAACTTGAAATGGCTTTAAAACAAGGTATTTCGTGTTTAGGTAGACGGCTAGCTGATCGATTAAGACCAATTTCAGCTCAATCGAACCATCACAAATGGCGCAATTGGTATACATATATATATAATCTTGTATATAGTTACGTCTAGGTCAAAGACTCGTACGATATCTGTTGGGTTCAGTAGTGTTAGAGGGTGGGATATAGTATAAAGAGAGACTTCTACCTCTTGCTCCATCATGGTAAGCCTACTGTCCCAGAGAGACAGGGCAAAAATGGCTTACACTGAACCACGCCGAGCTAAGCAGACCCGTAAAGAGGAAGAACATCGAAGTAGTCTTTATATGGTCGAAGTTATTCTAAAACGAATGCGACCAGTTTCAGCTCAATCGGACAATCCTAAGTGACGCAAACGGTATTTTTATTTTAAATAATCATGAATATATTTTTTTTTCAAACTTAAGATTTTACTCAAATAAACAATTTGTTTACAAAAAAAATTTGACATTTTTCTTTAAATTTTATAACAATCATTAATGTAAGTAAGTGTTGAAGTTGTCTTTATACGGTCGAAGTCATTCTAAAACCATTGCGACCGGTTTTCAGCTCAATCAGACAATCTTTAGTGACGGAAACGGTATTTTTATTTAAAACAAAAAATCATGAATATATATTTTTGTTTATAATGTTTCTTAATTTTATATTATAGCATACTATTAATAATAGAGTATTAATAAAATCTCAATTAGTAAATCAAGTTTGCGAGAAAGCCACTCAGGCCCGCGAAGCGGGCCTGTGTGGAGAGGCTGTGAAAATTCGCTAGATACATGGCAAAATGCCATGTAACAAGAACAATAATGAAACAACACATAATACAAAACAACAACAATGTGGCCGCAAAGCGGCCACAGGGAGGCCCCGGGCCGCGAAGCGGCCCGGTGGGCCGACGCCGCGGAGCAGACGAGGCGCGAAGCGCCGAGGCCGCGTAGCGGCTACGGGCCGAAGGCCCGTATTTCTTATTTAGACCATAGAATTAATGACTCAACAATATTTTCGAAAATTTAAAAAAAAAACGCGGAAAACAATTACGTTTCAATACACCAAGTATATCTAAAATCGAGGTCAGCGTTCCTGGGTAAACAAGAGGAATAAAACGAATCTATCCACTTACTGAAGATAAGCAAAACGAGTCCGAGGACACGTTGCAGAATAACGTAACTTTTATATAATTAATAAAACACAATATTTAAAAAAAATAACTTATTTATTATACTTTGTCTATCACAAATTATTACAATTTATTCAGACGCGTTTCAGGACGTTTCCCATCTTCAGTGTATAAATAAACTGAATGGGAAACGTCCCGAAACGCGTCTGAATAAATTGTAATAATATTGTGATAGACAAAGTATAATAAATAAGTTATTTCTTTTTAAATATTGTGTTTTATTAATTATATAAAATGTGCAATTATCACAAAATCTCGGTCGAAACAACAAATTTTGTTAATAACGTAACTTGGTGATTTTTATGGTTCTGAGGTATACTCCTGGATCTATGCAGGTAAGTAAAACTGCTCCAAGTATGACAACTGCTAAAATCTGTTATGATGAATCTCCATGAACACCTGAATTGTTTTGATGTCTCAAAAGAGAGCAAAAGAAAATATAAAACTCGTTCACATAGCTGGCTTGCCGCCAAGCCAGCTATGTGAAGGTGAAGGTGAAGCTAGGAGAAGAAGCTGGTGATTGCCTCTAAATGTAAATAGGGCCCTTAAGTATTGCCGACCTAGCAACTTCACTTTGAAACGCTTATGACAAGAAGTGAAGACGAGCGACGCGAATCCGACGTGGTGAGGAAAAGTTCCGAAGTACCTCGAACCCGATTTTTAGATCCTTGACACAAAAATTGATCTTATAATTTTCTGTATGACGTTATTAACTCACAATAATGACAGCTAAAATTGCAACAAATTTACAGAACCTTAAAAAGATATCTGATCACTGCAAAGTAATACACATATACTACCATGTATTTTAACCGCAAATATATAGTTAAATTTAATTATCAGCATTTGTTTAAATATTGTCGTTTGACATATACAACTGTACGTAAACAAATCACGTTCTTCGATTAATACATTTCGTAATTCGTTTATATTGTGGCAGTACTTACAAAACTACTACTACCATAAAGATATATACTAGAGGGGGCATGCCCTATCTCAATACATCGAGAGGCCTGAAACATCTTTTTGGAGTTCTCGGAGGCTTTGTGTAACCTTATTGAAACTTCCATCAAAAGTGAGTTAAGGTTATAATCAATAAATTTATTTCGGTTTCCAGCACATTGTTTTTGTTTTGATTTGTATTTTTTAAGTTTTACTATAAAAGTTATTGTATTTTCGTACTGATTATTTGATTATATTTATAATCGAAGGTGGTCAGGTTACTTTTTCGATGTTTTAAAATTTAACCAACAGGGCCCATCAAGTAATAATATCTCTATGACTAATACAACGCACTGCAACAGTAAAACAACTGCGTGGTGGCCTAGGTGCAAAGCGCCGAAGCCAAAAGGCCGAAATCCTCTTGTTTATTTTAGTGGTATCTTCTACCGGCACCAAGCGCTACTAGTAGAAGATGTCACTAAAATAACATGTAATAAAAAATGATACAAAAAGGAAAAAAAACAGAGATCAGAAAAGCAATCGAAAAAACGATACCATGTTTTATTAAAAAAGAATTTGTAAGCACTACTGTTTGACAAATACTCAAAAAGACTTAAAAATAAATTTTTGGAAAAAGAAATCAACATTCATATTTCTAAGAAGAAGGGAAAGTGCCACTTATTACCTATTTATCATATAGGAAAAGAAATCCTTAGGGGACGAAATCTTCAAAAGGACTTAAAGAAGGACTCCTAAGTAAGGTTGAGTATAAAAAAAATAATAAAGAAAAAAGAATAATAAGGTACATATAGTAAGAGCTTAGGAGGGAGTTACAATAAGTCGTATGAGAATCGCAATACAACATAGGGAGTTACAAGGCAACCTAGGGAGTCACAATCTACAGGTATTTGATCCTTAGTACATTTTTCATTTCTTTTTCCCTTTCTGACAAATGAGATCCTATATGGAGTTGTATAATAGATTTTTTCATCAAATAAATGTACGTATTATTAGTATAGGATGAATAGGAGATATATGGAGCGAAATCAAATAACGAGAAATACCGATTCAAATAAGTAGAAATTATTGAGTATTGTGTCCTTTGTATTGGGTAAGTGCTTTGAGGAAGGGTAAGTAAGTGCTTTGTGGAAAGCAAATACCAAGTACAAATTATTAAATTGTCAATAAAAGTCATTATTAAGTATTAAAGAAATAATTACTATGGAGGCGGTGTCTGGGTACATTGAGTGAAAAAAATGTTTTTGTTTAAATTTTTTTTTTTAAATGGTAGAACTTCTTATTTTTCTTTATTTTTCTTTTTACTTTCTAAATAATAAATAATTTAAAATCGAAAACGAATCAATAATTTAAAACAAGAGCCTTATAAAATTAAGAAAAAATTATCAATATGCGAAAAAACGTCAAAGCAATTAAAATTGTAGAAAAGGTGTCTATAATGTGAAAACATCAGACCAATCAGGATTGACGTAGTATTGACCATAATGTGAAAACATCAGACAAATTAGGATTCATATGTCATGATCATAGGTCATTGGTCAATTATGAAAATTCAATCCCGATTGGTGAAGTGAAGTTATCGATAATGTGTAAACATATGCCTAATCAGGATTAAGGAAGTTTTTGTCATATTGTGAAAACATCGGAACAATCAAGATTGATGAAGTATTGACCATAATGTGAAAACATCTGACCAACTAGGATTGAGAAAGTGTTGTCCTTAATGTGAAAACATCTGACTAATCATGATTGAGAAAGGGTTGTTAATAATATGAAAACATCAGCCTAATCAGAATTTAGGGCGAATTGTAAAAATAAGTAAAATGTGAGACCAATCAGAAAAAATTAACAAAAAAATAAAAATACTACATTAGTTGTAATACTATTTATAAAGATAAAAAATATAAATAAAATCATATAAAGCGATACAAATTATGGTCATGTTAGGTACATAAGGATTGAAGAATGAAGATTACTGAGAGTGAAACTAAAATTAAGATCGTAAATTTGGTATTGTTCAAGTTATAAGATGATATATTATACGATGAGATTAATGCTACTATTTTGGTTAGATTGGGTTTGTAATTTATGGCTATTCTGAGGACTCTTTCATATAGATTTGAAACAGCAATGGCCGTTAAGGTAGGGATGTGCCCTCTGGTACTGAAAAAAAGGAGTAATAAGTAGTAGTATTAAGTCTAAGTTGTAGTGTAAGTCGTAAGACAGTGAACTATAACTAATTTTCCTAGAATGGATTGCCCCTTTGTCCATGTCAAGAGGAAGGGCCTATCATGAGTTATAAAAATAAAATTTTGTCAACATTTTTATTCATATAAAATACTTCCTGGATCCAAACTTTTAAATAAGAGTCAAGTACAATTGAAAACTTATTATTTAATTAAAATACCCCGCCATATTTTTTACTGTTAATTAATACTTTGTATATCATTAGTATGCCCGCCATAGAAATGCAACAACAAATCTCGTTGAATAAAAGAAAAAAAAGTAAAATTATATTACATTGCATTAAATGCAATAAAGAAAAACCATAAAAAAAGGAGAAAAATATTAAAAGTTTTTTCGGAGGTAAAAATGTTATTCATGTTAAGTATTAGAAATTCGAAAGAGTACTTCGCAGCTAATCAACTTAGATTTCCCCCTTAAACCTTGGCTTTCAGGCTTCCAACAAAATGTTAGAGTGATTGTGGATCTGTAAATATTTAAAAAGACTGGTTTTACCTCCCTTTCAATCGGTGACTAATAATTAAATCTAAGAGACCAACCAGTAATAGCAAGTTGTATTCGGCTAATTTAAAGTGTCTAACCAAAGGAACCAAATTTTTAGGTATTACATTTAGTTTTATTTTGCGAGCAAACACTTTTAAACGAAACATCAGGATATTAAAGTATTTTTTAAACCAGGGCTACTAAGCATTAACAGGCGATTGTAAAACCAATAATGCATATTATTAAATGAATTAAAAATTAAAGGTAAGGGGACGATAAGGCTAGAATTTAGGTCTAGCTTTAGAAGACTAAGGATTCTTGGTCTGCTTAGACCTGAGTTACGCGGACCCCAACTTAACCGGAATTGCAAATCAATCTGGATACTACAGTGAATCGAGTAATTTTTATAGTAAGTATGAAGTTCGGTAGAATCAAGCTGGCAAATGAGTGACATCAGAATCATTGTTAGAAGGAAAAAAAGGCAAAACAAGCAAATTGACGAAATGAGAAGCATTGTTACAAGTAGCGAATAGAGTCAAAACAAAGGCAATAGGCAACACCAGAATCATTCTTATCAGTGGGTAAATAAGCAACATCAGAATGATTGTTATCAGTGGGTAAATAAGCAACATCAGAATGATTGTTATCAGCGGGTAAATAAGCAACATCAGAATGATTATAATCAGTGAGCAAATAGGCGACACCAGAATGATTGTTATAAAGAGGTAAATTAAGCTAAGACAGAAAAAAGACGACATCAGAAGCATTGTCACAAGAATCAATGCTAAATATTTTCTTCTCACTGTCATTTCTACTTGATCGCACCCATTTGAAACTTAAAAAAATCTCTAAGTCCTTCTTAGAAGTAAAAAAGGGAAAAGACTTAATCATAATATTCTTGACTGAAAGTAACCTCAGTAATAACATCTTGCAAGTTTTTCCTCACGAAACTTGGTGAAAGGGGAATCGTCGAGGGGAAAGATTTTCCCGGACGCGGGGTTTAGGAATAATGTAAACCACTTCCTTCCGCCCAAGCTTTCCCAAAACTTTTTACCTGTGAATTTGTAAGAATAAAATAAAGTTTTTTTTAGGGGTTGTTATTTTTATTAGTATTAACTTCAAAACATAATAATAAATATTATTGTTATTACTAATTTATTCTTAGCATTATGTTTGTGTAGTTTGTACATAAACAGAATAATCATTAATCTTTGAAAAGAAAAACATGAGCCAGTAATTAAGATAACGATAAAATAATCAAGAAATTCAATACAAAAACTGCATCTTCTGGATGGACATCATAATTTTTTTAGATCTTTCGGTGTTGACCGCGTCAATGTAGATGAATAATCCGACGTTTCACTTCCACTGTGGGAGGCATCTGTTCTGAGAACACAATGCTCTACAAAACTGAACCGTTCAGATCAAAAATTATTACAGATCGACTTGTCCATTTGAGAGCAATCTAAAAGATACATAACTAGTAATGCGTTGCATCAGCAACTAACGTCAGACTCTAATAAAGATAGGTCCATAATATTGGGTGACATTTTAAAATGATCGGTTATTTTGATAATTTGACCCATGTTTAATATTTTTTTCTAATAATTAGCCATATTGGCCAACATTTTAAAAATATTGGTTGCGCTATTACCAAAAACAATTCAGCTCTGAAGTCAAATTAATAATAGATGTACACTAAGTTTCATTAAAATCGGTAAATGTTTACGGCAATTATGACGCGTACAAACATACAAAAATACACGCCGTCCCAAACTTCTGAAATAAAAGAACGCACTGACCTTCGTTCAAAAAACAAGGTTTTTGGCAAAAAAAGACTCTTAGCTTTCAATAGCTTTGAATGCCAATGGCATAAAACCGGAGTGACACAGATGATTCTGCTCCGTAGTAAAAATTCGGTATTTTTTCAAATCTTATAAGTAAACTATGAAAATTATATTTTATATAAAACGTCATAAAATCCATAAAGCGCCTTTTGGAACTAGGATCATCGCTTATCATAAAAGCTAGAAGAGCAGTAAGTTGCAAACACGGTTAGAAACTTTTCTTACACGCCTTTGATTACTATCTACTCGACTTAAAGACAGAAAAACAAAAAATAATTAAAACTGAAAAACATTTAACTACTATGATTAGAAACTGCGATAAAAATTGCCTCAAATAACATTAACTCCGAGAAGAGTAAACGTAAATGGCCCAAATTTAATGGACATCTTCAATTTGAAGAGAACTTTTTAACTACCACTAGAAATCTTTTAATCCAACAATAGTTTACAATTAAATGAAAAAAACCCAAAGTAAAAACTTTAATAAAAGAAACGTCTTAATACCGGCGTACTTAAAGAAAACATTTATAGGGGTTTTTCTTGGTTTATTTTCTTTTTAAAAAGCTTTAGATGATGGTCTTTAAGATAAGATTTCTCCGAAAAGCTTGTTTTGAAGTTTTCTTATTGAATGAGATAGCAGCGCTCTTAATGAGCAATGCGGTCACTTTCTAAACTAATATCTCTTTTTAGCTCTTTTAATATAATGTGTTTCTTTTACTCGAGTTTTTTTAAACCCTATGATTTCTTTTCTTATTAGTTAAAAAAGGGTTTTGAAGAAAACTTGAATTTCTCACTTTAAAAAATCAAATTACACTTAGATTTTAATTAACTTTAAATACATATATCATTTGATACTACCGAGTTTTGCAAAACATGAATAGTTGACACAAGGTAGTATCAAATGATATATGTTTTGCTTGCCATGCATGATGGCGGTAAGAGAGCACCGCTCGTCTCTGGTAAGTACTTCACATTATATTCTTCGGAAATAATTGAAGGTCAGAGTGAGTTCAGGCTCTGTCGGAGCCCTGATGAGTTAGACGTAACGAAACAGAGTGGGACATGACATTATGTCGAGCCATCAATGATGACGAATGTCGAATGATGGAACAGTTCCCAGATGTAGCATTGCATTTTGCTTGTTACATTTCCTAGGTGTCTCTCGCACAATTATATTGTGTCAACTTTAAATACCTTTTACATAGGAATAAAGAAACATAGAAATGGATTGGATTCAAGCGTTTGAAACATGAATTAATTTCTTAAAACATAAAGAACCGAGGATCATTGGCCGTGTTAGAGCGATCACCTTACGACTTGGAGATCGAGGGTTCAAATCCAGCCGGGAAGAGGGGGGGGGGTGGAGGACTTTATATAAGGCTATCCCTTGTACTGTTTACTTGGGGGGTATTGACTTCAAGGACGGTCAATCCAGCCTAGGTTTTACATGGTTTCCTTAGGCTACTACAAATGCGAGGTTGGATTTTTCCCGACACAAGTCTAGATGCACGTTTCCGTTGTCTCCAGCTCATGCAGCGACTAAGTTCCGCGGGCCGGTGGAGGGTTGGAAAGATACTGAACTTTCGGACAGAGCTCAGCGAAAGTAGGGTTTCGGGATGCTGTGCTTCTGTATATTAAATTTTGTCCACATTTAATGTTTAATTTAAGTTTACTGTATTAAAAGAGAGAGAGAGAAAGTTCGTCAATTCAACAATATATTTATTTATTAGAAGCCCAAGTGGAATTTAAGGGCCCCCCTGACACCCCTTTCACTTTTGTCAACTTAAGACCCTCATAAACATCAGTCATTATTGTTTGATATAACAAGAAACATTGAAATAAAACACAGAGTTAAGTGATTAAACACAAATTTTAATATCACCACTGTCAGTTAAAGACAAATTTAATTAAAGTATTATAGCTGTGTTATCTGAGATTTACCCTAATAATCTCAGGATACCCAACTTAAGATATTTTTTAAATAAAAGTTCTAAACGAAAATTACAAGATGGGTTTTAATTATATATGATTTAATTAAGATTCTACTATTAAATGTAATTAAAACTATTTATTTTTACTATAAGCAGCATTTGATTGTATCTCAATAGTTTTATCTTTTGTTGCTTCTATGTACTTTACATTATTATTAAATATAATTACAGCTCATGATGATGATACTTGTTTTACACGTTTCATAAATCAGCCTTAAGCCTTTCTGTCAAAATAGAGTTTTTAAATTCAAATCATTAAGATAAATATCATGTTAAGTATTAAATATGTTGCAGAAACATGCTTGAGATCGGCTAGTCAACAATTCACATAAAATTAATTTTTCATACTATCAGGAGTAGTCTTTCTCGCAAATTTAGGACACATTTTTAAAAACTCTAAGTATGCTAAGGCTGATGAAAGTAAATTTTAACTTAATCTATCATTGCAACAAAATTATTAGCCTCGGCACAAATTAAATGTAAAATCCAACTAATTTTTCAACAGTCATTAAAATAATTTTTACATAATTAGACTTCAGAAATGTTACAATTAATAATAGTTAGGAAATTATATTTGTATATAGTTGAAACCGTGTTTTGCAAAATATGAAAAGTTGACACAGACACCCATGAAATGTGGCACGGAAAATACATGAGCGTCCTGGCAACTAAATGGCACTTTGATAGACCTAAAGAAACAGAGTAGGAAAGGATTGTTAATGACGAGCCATCAATAATAACGAACGTCGAATGATAAAAGTGTTCCCAGATGTAGCATGGCCACTTATTTCCCACATTTCCTAGGTGTCTCTCGCACAATTATATTGTGTTAAATTTATACTCGATTCGAAGTTATACTTTCTTCTAAAACTATGATCAATTGATGAACGCAAAGCTGCAGAGCGTTCATCAATTGATCATAGTTTTAGAAGAAAGTATAACTTCGAATCGAGTATAAATTTAACACAAGCATCGATTACAACTACGTTTTAGAGGAGTTTTCAATGAGGTTACACAGAGCCCCTGAGAGCCCCAAAATAATGTTTTAGACTCCCGAAATACTAATATAGGCTATACCCAATCTAGTGATATATGTCTATGATATAAACTAAGTTATTTATCAAACGGTATTTAGTGGTAACAGATTAACTTTACTTAATCCGAGTCCGGACACCATAATTTTCAAAGATCTAATTTGACAAATTGGATGAAAGTAAATCTACAGTAAAGTATACGTCAGGCAGTAAATAAGTCGTAACTCAAGGCAAGTTTAATACATCAGACGTGACTGAACTACTGACTGGAAAAGATGAAAATATAGGGCTCACATTCCAAATCAAAAGTGGTCTTATTTAATCATAAAAATCAATCTCACAACAATTCTGCAAGGGGCAACTTTAATATAATCAACCAAAAAAGAAAATAACGAACCGTATGATTCGTATCAAGACCAAGGATGTGGAGAGAATTTTTGAAAAGATAAGACAACAACTAAAAAAATTAGATTTATTTTCGAGAGGGACCATAAAATATAACCAGAAAAAAAATCTTCCTCCAAAAAGCACCAGGTCATAAATAACTCTGTTAAGAATTATTGTTAGGGTCAGGGTTTTTCTATATGACGTCACTGATACACGTCCCTCGGAAATGTCATACATATGGATCGGAGATACATTTAAAGGGTCAATAGAAAAACCGTAAACAATTCTATCCCTTAATATTTTCAAATTTCCTAAAGGGAAATATGATAAGAATAATATCGAATTAATTGGAATCGAAATTTGTTTTTATCTAAAATCTGAATTCTTGTAAGGGGGAAAGTTATAAATATTTTTATTATTCTATAATATTATACATGTTTTTACAGAATATTAAAAGATGCCCTCCATGGCACAGACTACGCCTCCAGAGGGGCATATTCAGTTACATGTTTATTATTATAAAATAAAAATATTGTGTTTTATTTATTTTATGTATGTAATTTTTATTTTTAACAAAGTGAAATAAAAAATAACATGATTTTATTTATATGAGCATCAACATGCATATTCAAGAATTGAATAAATTTACGTTGCAAATCGAATTACAATATAGCTTTCAAACAAAAACAACGCTTTGACGTATAAATTTTAATTTATACATGGTTTCACTCAATCTAAGTTTCTTAACATGTTACAACAGTTTTCTAAAGAAGCCCCAGGAACCAATAATTGAATTGGTATTTTTACTTAGAAAATTAAGTAAATATGTGTTTTTTATCAAAAGAAAAACTCAATATTGTATAGATATTAAAATAAATATGTTAGGCATGACCTAAGACAAAACTAAAATAAGAAAAGTTAATATGTATATAATAACAAATGAAAAACTCAATATTAAGTAAATATTAAAATACATAAGTAAGGCATGGTCCAAGACAAAATTTATTGAATAAGAAAAATTCATAGGTAAGAAAATATGTATATTTTAATAAATAAAAACCTCAATCTCATAAAATATTAAAATAAATAGAAAAGGCATGGATGGCCTAACCCAAAACTAATTAAATAAGAAAAGTAAATAAATAATTATATATGTGTGTTGTAGCAGATAAAAAAACTCAATATTACATAAATATTTAAATACATAGGTAAGGCATGGCCTAAGCCACAAGCGATTAAATAAGAATAATTATATATCTATAGTTTAACAGATAAAAAAAACTCAATATTATTAAGTATTTCAAAACATAGGTAAGGCATGGCATAAGCCAAAACTAATTGAAAAAAAAGTAAATTAATCAAAAATAAATCATAAAGCTTCCATTTGTAAACGATTTTTAATTTAAGTAAGAGTTGATCCCTTGTTAATGGATAGAATGACCTCTTGTCCATATTAAACAGTTGACAGAGGTGTTTAAAAGTCTCATAGGGACAAGAAATCCCACGAGCATAGCGTGCGCCACCTGCATCTACGCTCTACTAGACAAAGGGTCCTCTCCCCTACGACTTGTCTTTAATTGTACAAATCAAAAACTTTTTCAAAAAAATAAAGCGGCCCCTCCCATCAAATCTAAGCACTCGTTAGTTCAAATTGCTAGTTCCCCAAGCACGCATCAGATCCTCACATAAAAACAACCTCCCTATGTGGTGGCGTCAAACAAGACTGGAATCAACATTTCTTTAGCACTAAGGATGTTTTGGCATAGAGTTTGTTTTCGTTAGACCCCTTCAGAGAAGGAGTATTGATAATTACTGTAATCCGAGGGACTTGTAAATCCCAAGGGAGCTATACAACAGAGACATCTTCATTATCATTAGAGAAGGGAGAAAATGCAACGAGGGACGAGTCTCTGTAATGGACTGGAACCAAAAACTGAGAGCAACCTTAATATTTAACTAGATATTCAACTACAATACTCGACTGCTTCACTCCCCTTCCCCCACCTCGACAAGTACATATTAATGAGTAATTAACATTTACCTTACTCCAACTGCACCCTGACAACACAATAAGGATACTTTATCCGACACCTCCAGCTTCTATTTTAACAGATCCTTTCAAAACAACATTTCAAACTCAAAGGGGTTCGAAAAGAAAAACAACTTCGCCCTTTTACAGTCACTTGCATATTTGATAAGGTCGTAACAAACAGCTTCAAACTTGCATTTAAAAAAGACATCTTAAATAATTTTAAAGGTCGTCCAGTGAAAATGTAAAATGAAAAAAAATGACATTTCCTTTAACAGTTGGTTTAGTTTGCAATACTTTCTTTAAAATCAAAATAGCAGCACTCTTATTACTTTTTTGTGAGAGCCCCCCTCCCTCTCTCAGGGTAGAAAATTTATTTTAATCTAAGCAGCGAAATTTTGAACCGATATTTCTCTCAAATCAGGGCCATTTATGGTGATTGAGCGTGAGATGATTGATCACACAGCTAGTAGGCAGCATTTGTTTTCGTGGACATTTTCGCAAAGAATACTTACTTTTTACTACAGACGTAGAGATTTGGCATCCAGTCCAAAGAGAAGTTGTGATTACATGTCGTTCCAAAAGCTTTGACTAAGAGCAATATGTGACCCAGTGTGAGAATAACTTCTTCCTCTTAGATCCGTAAGACATAAGAATAATGTAATTAAAAATCTTGATTTGAATGCATAAAAAATGACAATAAATAATTTTTACTTTCCTCATTTATACCGTAGGTATATAGGAAAAGTATTGTGTTTGCAAAAAAATCCCAAACCTGGATGTCCCCGGAATTATCCGTTTTAGGTGTTTTACGAAAGTACGAAGATAACCAATAAATAGGTATTTCTAAATTATAAATTTTCTAAATAAATTTAAAAAAATAAATTAACTTGTTTGGTTGCTGTCATAAGGGGGGAAGAGGTTTGTTGAAAGGGGGACTTCCTGAATAAAATATTTTGATTTGACTTGTTTCTCGTGACGTCAGAAACATGTTATGCGAGAAAAAGTATCACAAACAGAGCATTGAAGGTAACATTTATCAAACACAAAAGAAACTAAGTAATAAAACATTTCTTGTTTTTCTTCAAAGCAAAAAAAATCATGAGAAATTTAAGAAGGAAATGAAAAAAGGGCAACATTGTCAGTGATAAAGAAGATTTTAAAAGAAGAAACTTTTCAACGCCTTTACATCACTACACTAGAAAGAAGAAGACAAAAAATACGGAAAAAGACGAAAAACCTGAAAAACAAAAGAAAGACAAATTAATGTCTGTTTCACTAATTCAACCTTAACGTTTTCAAACAAAGTGTAACTTTTTAACTCCAAAAAGAATATTAGAGCGTTTTGTTTTGAAATTCTCAAAACATAATTGGATAGTAGAAATATTCGAAATATTTAAATAGTTGTACGTTACTTTTTTTCTAAGGAGGAAAGTAAGGAAGCATAAAAAAAGGTTGAAAACCCCTAAATCTTGCATTGAGGATGACCAATGAAATGTTTACGTCCAAAGAGAAATACACTATAGACATAAACAATGTGAAAGAAGTTCAGTATGGCACTGGATAAAGGTTACAACTTTAAACAAACAGTTTTCCGTAAGCTATATTTGTACGAAAAGCTAACTAAAATCCTACAAAATTAAAAAATAATTTCTCATGTTTTTCAGCAGAGTAGGATTTTTTTATTAAATACTGCAAAAGTTTTCTGTAAGTCTGAGAAAAATGATTTATGAACCAATTGAACAACTTTATAGAAATAAAAAATTAATAATTAATGTTAAAAAAAATTTAGAGAGATATAGGATAAAAGAAATCATAAGAAAATAATAAAACAAAATGAAGTAAATATAATAAAAATCACAAAAAAAGAAAGATAAAAATGTATATAAATAATAAAATAAGTTTTGGCATTAAAACATTTTGTAATACTTTATAAGAATATTTTCCAGTTAATGTTTTATTTATTTCTTTGGAATCTTTTTAAAGGAAAATTCTTTAGCATTGATTTTCTTTATTCTCTGCGTTTTATGAACTAACTTTTGTACAAAAATAATAAATCACATTTCTGGTTTCAGTAAAAAAATCAATAAATTTAGAATAATGTATTTATTAAATAAAATAAATAAGATAAATAAATATATAATATAATAAATAAGATAAATAAATCTTTTATGAAGAAGATTTAATCATAAGTAAGAATAAATGAATGAAATATTTATTTCGCTAGTACGTAAAAACGGACATCTTAAGGTAATAGCTAAAAAGCCAGCTATTAGAGTTTTGATAATGTTAAAATCAAGTTTGGGATACCACAATTAGAGACAAAAACTTTTTAATAGTCATATACTTTATGATTTGGTACACTGGAACACTTTTTTACATTTCCTCATTTATACCATAGGTATATAGGAAAGTATTGTGTTTGCAAAAAAATCCGACACCGGGATGTCACCGCAATTCTCCGTTCAGGCGTTAGACAGTTGGATGGGATTGAGATGTAGCCCGCATATAGTCGCACATAAGATTAACATATGTGCCATGTTTCATCTCATTACCAGCATTAGCCCACTTTTTATAGGATAAAAAAATTATAGGACTTCATAGGACATAAGTAAACTATAAAAAGTTTATAGGTAAAATTTTACAGGACTAGTAAGGTTTTTTAAAATATTATAAAATTTCGGCAAATTGAGTTAAAAAATTAGTACAAATATATCCCTTTATGTATAAAAAAGAAAACTAGTCCGAAGTAGTGAGGATGAGCGGAGCAAATCCGATGTGGCGATGATAAGTTCCGAGGTACCCCGTTCTCGATTTTTCACGCGTACCCTCAATTATTTTCTATCCTAACAGTTTAGTTATTTTCTCACTGATATATACATTATTATATTTTATTCTATTATTACTATTTATTGTAATATTTATTAATTTTAATATACCTATTCATGAATTTATTAACTTTAATCTATGTAATCAAAACCAACTAAAGAATTTGTAATTACAGTTCTAGGAAAATGTAATACATTGCTTGAGGTATTACTTTATTTCTGTTGAATATTGTAATACTATTTGTTTATCCTTTTTAGGTTTATAAATATTTAAAACATTTAGATTTGATGATTAATTAGAACTAAAAAAACATAAGAAGAATAATCTATTTGATAATATAATAATAGTGCCAGTGTAGAGACTTTGAGGAAAAACCCTGCAGAAACACCTCAGGTGGTAGTGGTAGTAACAGTTACCCTCCAAGTTTATTTTAAAGTTGGCGACAATAAGTTGTAAACACCCAATAAGGGGATCACTCTGAGTGATTTGAATACCCAGCTCAGGTCGGTGTGCAATAAGGGCATGGGTCTTTCTCACCTTGCCTCTTGATCTGCATATGCAGATTCTCGGTCTTTTGAGCGCCACCCCTTTTTAAAACAGGTTACCTGGGGAAAGGAAGAACGGTAAGTAAAGGTGATAAGGAAGGAATGGGGAAGGATGACTGGCAAAAGGGGAGACCAGTCAGATGGAGGGGGTAAAGAGAACAGGGTAACACCACACTTAACAAATTTGGCTACCTGAAGGGTAATGAGCCAAAATAAGGCCAGTTTACTCTAAAAGCCTGAATTAGGTAAGTTATTGATATGATGTTGGATTCTGAAATATGGGGGGGGGGTAATCTTATAAACACAATGAAACTAGAAGTGAATTTAACTAAAAATATACTGAGGTACTTTACAATTGCTGTCGATTGTAAGCCCAGTTTGCATTAGAAAAATATATGGATGGGGATCAGTCTGGTAGGCAAGTAACAAAAAAGAACTGAAATTTGAGACCTCAATTGAGAGTGGACGAGTACCTGACCAGGTAGGTGCTTGGAGAAGCCTCTAACTGAGCGAGTGGTACCATACACGGTATATTGTAATAAAAAGGTTAACAAAACCCAGACTGATTCCCATAGGAAGAAAATAAAATCAAACTTAAAACGATAGGATCCTAGGGGCCCCTTTACAAAATTACTCCTAACGACAGTCTTCTGTCGTCCTAGCATTTAACTGGGCACCCGTTACAAAATAAAATTATAACTTCTCGAAAGATAAAAATAAAATAAAACAAAAAAAACGTAGATCGTGGTGATAGGGATGAGAAGGTGGGTTAGAGAACGGGGCTACTCCACTCCGTTTCTGAACCCAGGCGTAAATAGGAAAATGTAGGCCAACCTGTACTGTAGAAACCCAAACAGCTTTACTTAGACAATTTAATCCGCGACTCCGTCGGAATTGGTGATCACAAAATCTCACTTTGTCCGAATCAGCTGAAGGAAAGAACACCAACACACAAAAAATTATATTTTTATAGTTTTTGATCAGTAGAGTCGATCTGACTAGTATAAAGGTTTTTAGCGAATCCACTTTTGTGGCAAACTCAAAAACATCCACCAAAAGGTGTTTAAAACTATTAAAAATTAGCCAAAACTATGAACGTTAAATTTTTGGTGACTCTCACCACAACAACCTGTAACCTCCCCTAAAAAACGTGCACCTAGCGTCGGTTACTCCAGGTTGCCAATCTACAAAACTACCTACATAACTAAAAATAGACCTACAATAATGCCCGCCAAATTTCAAATCTCCCTGAAATTCAAATTGCGGGAATAACTAAAATAAAATTCGTTACAAACGAAAACCCCTCCCCGGGGAACAAAGAACAAAAATAAATGAACAAACAAAAAAACAGAAACCTCTTCTTAAACTAAATCGTAATCGGCGATTTTACGTTGAGATGAAAAACGTGGAGAAGACTACCTTGGATGTCGTTTGAGTTCGCTGATGTGGTACTTTCCCAAAGGTTTTCCATCTGCACTCGCTAGCTCGTAAACTAAGGGTGTGATCTTAGAGGTAATCGTACATTTTACATATTTCGGAGCTAGCTTGGCGCTAAACGACTTAGATGCATCTGAAAGATAATGCGTTCTCTTCCAAACCGTATCTCCAACATTAAACTCATCTCTCCTACGTCTTAAATTATAGGAATGTGAATTCCGTTCGTGGATCTTTTTCAATCTGTCTCGGACAGCCTGGATAACCAATTTAAGTTTATCCATGTTCCGAATCGTCTGGTTCATATCAAGATCTGGAGGTGCCACTATCGGATCATCACGACTAGGAAGTCTTTCACCAGAAGGATGCAATTGCCTTCCAAATGTCAGAAATGATGGAGAATATCCTGTAGACTCGTTAACCGCTGTCCTCAAGGCAATCCTAATTGCGGCAGATGCTTATCCCACTGGCGGTGATTATCTTTAATATAAGCTGACACCATCGCTTTGATAGTTCGATTATACCGCTCAGTGGGGTTGCTCTGGGCGTGATACAACGGGTTAAAGAGCATCCTGACTTAAACCGGTCCATGAGCTCTTGCATCTCTTTGCTCTTAAATTGGGGACCGTTGTCCGAAATAAAATACTGCGGCACCCCGAAGACCATGAAAACTTGGTCTTTCCAGATACCGAGTAATCGCTTTCGCGTCCGCCTTCCGAAGAGGATGAAGAAGGGCATATTTAGTAAAACAATCTACCACTACGAGGAGGTAGCTGTTTTGTTTTGACGAGCGGGGAAAAGGCCCCATTAAATCGGCACTTATCATTCGCCATGGTGATCCTGGTGCGCGCTGACTACCCATTAAACCGGCAGGTTTCTTCTGATCGCTTTTAGTGGCCAAGCAGACAGGGCATCGCGTAACGTAGTTAGCTATATCCGTAGCCATGCCTGGCCAGTAGAAGCGATCCATAACTCTTCGCTTGGTCTTGAAGACGCCGAGATGTCCAGCCATCGGAGGATCGTGGTTGTTTATGATTATGTCCTTCCTCATACTCTTAGGAACAACTAACTTCCAATCCGGTGATTCTCTATCTAACTTCTTTCTTGACCGATTTGCGTACAGCTGGTCTTTTTCAATACACCACAAAGGAAACTTGTTCGGATTCTCCTTGACCTTCTCAAGCATACCAACATACCACTTGTCAGTTGCCACATCCGGTTGAATCAAAACAGTATCAACAGGAGCCCGCGATAACGCGTCAGCCACAACATTCAATTTTCCAGCACGGTGCACAACGTCGAAGTCGTATTGTTGCAGCTTCAGTACCCATCGAGCAAGTCTTCCTTTGGGCTCTTTAACATTCATTAGCCATTTAAGGGCTAAATGATCAGTGATGACGCAGAACTTTTGGCCCTCTAAGTAAGATCTAAATTTTTCTATTGCCCACAGAACAGCCAATGCCTCAAGTTCTGTGGCGCAATATTTTCTTTCGAGTTTAGATAGCGATCTGCTCGCAAACGCAATAACTCTCTCGCCCTCAGGTAATTCTTGAGACAGGATAGCACCTAAACCCACTTCACTTGCGTCCGTCTGTAAAAGAAACGGTCTTTGGAAATCAGGGCAAGTTAAAACTGGGGCCGATATCAACTGTTCCTTCAACTCTCTAAACGCAGACGCACACTCTTTGGACCAAATCCAAGTCGAACTTTTCTTAAGAAGAGCAGTTAAGGGAGCAGTGATACTTGAAAAGGAAGACACAAAACGTCGGTACCACGACGCCATACCAAGAAAGCGTCGCAGTTGTTTAGTGGTTTTAGGTGGAGGATAATCCACAATAGCACTTATCTTGTCGGGGTCAACCCTTAGACCGTAGTGATCAACAACGTACCCGAGGTACTTTAATTGCGGACAGCAAAACTTACACTTGTCCCGGTTCAGGGTTAAGCCCGCTTTCCGAAGTCTTGATAAGACAAGGTCCAGGACTTTAAGATGTGTAGCGAAGTCCGGTGTACAAATAATTATGTCGTCGAGGTATACAAAAACGTATACCTCGATGTCTGCACCTAGTACCTTGTCTATCAAGCGCTGCCATGTAGCAGGGCTATTATGTAACCCGAAGGGCATGCGTCGAAATTGGAAGAGACCGCGTGTCGGCACTGTAAATGCCGTCTTTTCTCTTGACTTTTCTTGAACCGACACTTGCCAATAGGCTGATTTAATGTCAAGAGTCGAAATGTATTTGGCGTTCCGCAGCCTGTCGAGGATGTGGGACACGTATGGTAGTGGATATGCATCCTTCTTGGTCACCGCGTTAACTTTCCGGTAGTCGACACAGAACCTATACGACCCATCGGGTTTCGACACCATGACGACTGGCGATGACCAAGGGGAGTTGGATGGTTCCACGATACCCTTTTCCAACATCTGGTCCAATTCATCATTCATCTCTTCTGGACGACGGGTGATACGGGGTAGTATCTCTGCTTGATTGGAGCAGCGTCACCGGTGTCAATGACGTGCTCCACCATGCTAGTACAACCAAGTTCTGACCCCATAGACTCGAAGAAATCATCAGTGACTGTCTTCAGTTGATCTCTCTCCTCCCTACTCAGATGATCTTCGGATACTAATACTTCGGACAGGTATACTCTATCTGAAAAGTGAAATTTCTGGTTGACGAGGTCCGGTATTATCTCCATCGCCTTCCAGAAATCGAGGCCTAAAATCAACGAACAAGCCAGAGAGGGAACAACAAGAGTGGGTATCACTTTTAACTTCCATCTAAGACCATGGGTAAATCAACTTTACCAGATATCGGGCACTGCCTCCCATCCGCCACAGTACATCTTACTTCACTGGCATCTTCTAACTTGAAGCCGAGACTCTTAAGCACTTCCCAGCCCTTGTGACCAATAAGGGTCCTGGAGGCTCCAGAGTCTAACAGTCCACGTATAGGATAGCCTAAAACAGTAATTTCGACGTAAGGACGCGGATCGCAATGGTTAGAAGTAATTAATCCGCTGACATGTGCGTTCACGAAAAATTTCTTTACTACTTCTAGCCATTGCTTTTTCTCGCGTTCTTGGGACGTCACATTAGGTATAGGAAGACCAGATTGTCCCTCTACTCTTGTCTTCCCTGGTCGTTTCCCGAAGAGGAGGGAAGAGAAGGACAGCGGGGACATTTCTGTTTAGATAGGTCTTTGTTTCCGCACGAACCACAAAAACCTAGGGTGGGGCAGCGGTTAAAATAGTGCCCTACCACTCCACAATTAAAACAGGTTACTTGACGAATTCTTCTACCGCTGGCGTTATTGTTATTATAACCCTGCCTGAAGTTTGACGAAGGAACACTTTGTTGAAGATTGGAGTTATTCTTCTTAGGATGGTATCTTCGAAGATTATTATCAACACGAACTTCACTAACGCCAGGATTGTTATCACGCTGTTTAGAGGATCCCTTATAAGCCAAACTAGGTTCAAGAAGTGTTTTCTTGGCCGATGGTGGTGGCTGATATTTATCCATATGCGACTTATCTGCCTGGATTCTCCTACCAACTCTGATAAAATCCTGTACGCTCTCGATTGAATACTGCCGGAGGCGGTCGTAAAAATAGGGTGTAGAATTTTTAAACAAAATCCTGAGCTGCTCTGGATCGCTCAACTCCAACCTCGTGAAGTAAGTTCGCATAACAGCAACAAAGTCACTGAACTTTTCATCCATGCCCTGAGTTCTGTTCAACATCTCGGCAGTTAGTTCCACTTTATAGTCTTCATCTTCATACTCCTCTCGCAGACGGGTAACTAACTCCGGCCATGAAGATATTTCCCTATAAACAGATTTGAACCACTGCAGGGCGGGACCTGTAAATAAATCTAGAGCTCCGCTCCAAAGATCTTGCTCGGTAGCATTGCGTGCGCGACTGTACACCTCTATCTCCTCCAAGAACGTCCTAAGTGATTTACCTAGCCCGTCACCTGAAAAAGTTATTTTCCACTGACTCGTGGGAACAACTTTTCGGTAGTCCGAGGACTTCTTAGGTACGGCTTTTAAAACTCTCTTAAGAGCAGAAACAAGTTCACCAGATGAAGAGTCTTTCTTACTTTTCCTACTTCTACTGGATCTCTTCTTATGTTTCGTTCCAGTCGTCTGGTCACTACTATCTCCACTGCTACTTGATGTCTGCTCACTTTCTGAACTACTATCACTACTACAACTGCTTTCTGAAGAACTACTGCTATCATCTTCCGAGACATCCGTATTATCTTTCTTCTTCTCATTCTTCTTATCCTTGTTCGTCTGATCATTCTTATGGTTCGGCTTACTCTCTTTTATCATCTTTCTTATCTTATCACCTTTTCTCCTTCTTATCTTTCCTATCATCCTTTCTATCTTTCTTACCATCCTTTTTATCTCTCTTATCCTCCTTTTACCTCTCTTATCATCCTTTTCCTTTTCCTATCTTCATTGTTATCCTTCTTTTCCGTAGATGTTCCGGGTTCAGTCTCATTATTCTGATCAGTCATCATCTTCTCTTCGCGTGGAGTAGTTACTTTCGTTTCTTCATTATCGTGCTTATCATTATTACTTTCGTCTTCCTTCAGGTCTTCCCTCACGTCTTTCTTGTGGTCCTCTTTCTTTTATCATCAGCAGCCTTGGCGAGTTCCTCTAGTTTATCCTCAAATTGAGTACTCAACACTGCTAACTTAGTGGTTATGCTAGACCGTTCTGCTAACAGCGGTGACTCTGGAGGAATAACACAACGGGCTGCACGAGACAATAGGTGGGCAAATATAGTTTTGATCTTCTTCCACTCATTGTCTCCTCTAATTCCTTTATAAGTTAGAATTTTAGATTCCAATTTAGGTATCTTACTAGAAATGGTTTCTATCTCAAGTGTGGATCTCGCTTTTTCAAGGGCGAGTCACAAATAGATGTCACACCAGTATCTCTCTCCATTGACAATAGGCTTCTGAGACTTTTCCTCATAACATGACAGTCAGAACCTTTTTAAAAGAACTCCTCTTATCTCCCAACTCATACTCTAACTCATCCTTATCCAAGCGGTCGACGTCCATTTTGAAGAAATAAAATTTAAAAAAAAATCTAAAAATAAATAAATTATAATACAGGCACTTAAAAAAAATGTTATACCAATTTCTAAAATAATATTAAAAAAAAAACAAAGAAAAAAAATATCAGGAAGATATTCTCTTGAAAATTAGAGTAAAAATAAATCAGAACTGCAATTGGAAAAAAGAGAAAAAATAATAATTAAGTAAACTACAAGTTTAAAATAAAAATAATTAACATAAGGTTTAAACAACTTTAAAAAAATATAATTATTTTACAAATTAAAAAAATAAACTAAATTAAATTAAATGCATATTTTGATTAAAAAAATAATTTAAATTAATAAATGCAGGGACCCAAAACAAAAATCTTAAAATTAATATCTTAAAGTAAACTGATCCCCAGTGGTAGACTATATAATCTAACCAGAAAATGGATAATTCTACAAAAACTGTCTGAAGAATATAAAAATCTTTAATATTATACCAAGTATTAAACAAACTAAAATTTATAAAATAAAATAATATGTAAACTGGAAACACTTTACAATATAGTGTATAAAGTATACTCATACAAAAAGGTCACTATTATAAAACAAAAGATTGCACATCTATTGATATGCATACAAAAAAATAATAAGTCCTAATATATATACATAAAGTTTGAAAAAAAAATCTATTTGATAAGTAGATAAAGTAGCAATAGGATTGAAGAATAAGTAAAGTTCTAAATTATAAAATAAATTTCTCATATAGTTATCTAAAATGATTCCATTTCCATAAAATAACCATACAGTGTCAAGTAAATTATATACCAAAGAAGTAAACACAATAGAAAAAATTATCAGTTATCAAATATAAATCCAAAATCTAATTAGAAACAGTAGCCACCTTGCCCTAATTCTTAAAATTAAAATCATACACACCCCCACATTCATCCAAGAAAACTAAATTAAAGTTGATAAAGTACCAACCTATCTTACAATCTAAACTTAATATTACCCTTATAATATAATATAGCCTAAATTGTCGTGGGCCAAGAAAATTAAAATAAGTGCCAGCAGGTAAAATAACCAAATAAAAACTTATGTAAATTAAATATACAAAAATAGTCAGAAGTATTAAAGTCGACCAATAAATCCTTAAAAAGTCAGAATGAAGATTGCTCATGAATATCATGAAAATATTAATAAGAAAAATTGTCCGCCATCTTAAGTTTCTCAATACCAGGTTAAAAAGAATTTATCCAAGATTCGATATACAAGGATCGATAGTATCGATTTTTTAATAAAAACAAGAAGGTTATCAAACCTAACATTCCATTCTCTAAAAAGTTTAATTTTTCTCGTAAAATAAACTCTGTAATCCAGTTTTTAACTGTTTTTCTACGCCAGAATAAATTAAAATCNACATTATTATATTTTATTCTATTATTACTATTTATTGTAATATTTATTAATTTTAATATACCTATTCATGAATTTATTAACTTTAATCTATGTAATCAAAACCAACTAAAGAATTTGTAATTACAGTTCTAGGAAAATGTAATACATTGCTTGAGGTATTACTTTATTTCTGTTGAATATTGTAATACTATTTGTTTATCCTTTATTAAGGTTTATAAATATTTAAAACATTTAGATTTGATGATAATTAATTAGAACTATAAAAAAAACATAAGAAGAATAATCTATTTGATAATATAATATAATAGTGCCAGTGTAGAGACTTTGAGGAATAAACCCTGCAGAAACCACCTCAGGTGGTAGTGGTAACAGTTACCCTCCAAGTTTATTTTAAAGTTGGCGACAATAAGTTGTAACACCCAATAAGGGGATCACTCTGAGTGAATTTGAATACCCAGCTCAGGTCGGTGTGCAATAAGGGCATGGGTCTTTCTCACCTTGCCTCTTGATCTGAGATGCATATGCAGATTCTCGGTCTTTTGAGCGCCACCCCTTTTTAACACAGGTTACCTGGGGAAAGGAAGAACGGTAAGTAAAGGTGATAAGGAAGGAATGGGGAAGGATGACTGGCAAAAGGGGAGACCAGTCAGATGGAGGGGGTAAAGAGAACAGGGTAACACCACACTTAACAAATTTGGCTACCTGAAGGGTAATGAGCCAAAATAAGGCCAGTTTACTCTAAAAGCCTGAATTAGGTAAGTTATTGATATGATGTTGGATTCTGAAATATGGGGGGGGGTAATCTTATAAACACAATGAAACTAGAAGTGAATTTAACTAAAAATATACTGAGGTACTTTACAATTGCTGTCGATTGTAAGCCCAGTTTGCATTAGAAAAATATATGGATGGGGATCAGTCTGGTAGGCAAGTAACAAAAAAGAACTGAAATTTGAGACCTCAATTGAGAGTGGACGAGTACCTGACCAGGTAGGTGCTTGGAGAAGCCTCTAACTGAGCGAGTGGGTACCATACACGGTATATTGTAATAAAAAGGTTAACAAAACCCAGACTGATTCCCATAGGAAGAAAATAAAATCAAACTTAAAACGATAGGATCCTAGGGGCCCCTTTACAAAATTACTCCTAACGACAGTCTTCTGTCGTCCTAGCATTTAACTGGGCACCCGTTACAAAATAAAATTATAAAACTTCTCGAAAGATAAAAAAAAAAAAAAACAAAAAAAACGTAGATCGTGGTGATAGGGATGAGAAGGTGGGTTAGAGAACGGGGCTACTCCACTCCGTTTCTGAACCCAGGCGTAAATAGGAAAATGTAGGCCAACCTGTACTGTAGAAACCCAAACAGCTTTACTTAGACAATTTAATCCGCGACTCCGTCGGAATTGGTGATCACACAAATCTCACTTTGTCCGAATCAGCTGAAGGAAAGAACACCAACACAAAATAAATTATATTTTTATAGTTTTTGATCAGTAGAGTCGATCTGACTAGTATAAAGGTTTTTAGCTAATCCACTTTTGTGGCAAACGCAAAAACATCCACCAAAAGGTGTTTAAAACTATTAAAATTTAGCCAAAATCATAAACGTTAAATTTTTGGTGACTCTCACCACAACAACCTGTAACCTCCCCTAAAAAACGTGCACCTAGCGTCGGTTACTCCAGGTTGCCAATCTACAAAACTACTACATAACTAAAACTAGACCTACAATAATGCCCGCCAAATTTCAAATCTCCCTGAAATTCAAATTGCGGGAATAACTAAAATAAAATTCGTTACAAACGAAAACCCTCCCCGGGGAACAAAGAACAAAAATAAATGAACAAACAAAAAAAACAGAAACCTCTTCTTAAACTAAATCGTAATCGGCGATTTTACGTTGAGATGAAAAACGTGGAGAAGACTACCTTGGATGTCGTTTGAGTTCGCTGATGCGGTACTTTCCTAAAGGTTTTCCATCAGCACTCGCTAGCTCGTAAACTAAGGGTGTGATCTTAGAGGTGATCGTACATTTTACATATTTCGGAGCTAGCTTGGCGCTGAACGACTTAGACGCATCTGAAAGATAATGCGTTCTCTTCCAAACCGTATCTCCAACATTAAACTCATCTCTCCTACGTCTTAAATTATAGGAATGTGAATTCCGTTCGTGGATCTTTTTCAATCTGTCTCGGACAGCCTGGATAACCAATTTAAGTTTATCCATGTTCCGAATCGTCTGGTTCATATCAATATCTGGAGGTGCCACTATCGGATCATCACGACTAGGAAGTCTTTCACCAGAAGGATGCAATTGCCTTCCAAATGTCAGAAATGATGGAGAATACCCTGTAGACTCGTTAACCGCGGTCCTCAAGGCAAATCCTAGTTGCGGCAGATGCTTATCCCACTGGCGGTGATTATCTTTAATATAAGCTGACACCATCGCTTTGATAGTTCGATTATACCGCTCAGTGGGGTTGCTCTGGGCGTGATACAACGGGTTAAAGAGCATCCTGACTTTAAACCGGTCCATGAGCTCTTGCATCTCTTTGCTCTTAAATTGGGGACCGTTGTCCGAAATAAAATACTGCGGCACCCCGAAGACCATGAAAACTTGGTCTTCCAGATACCGAGTAATCGCTTTCGCGTCCGCCTTCCGAAGAGGATGAAGAAGGGCATATTTAGTAAAACAATCTACCACTACGAGGAGGTAGCTGTTTTGTTTTGACGAGCGGGGAAAAGGCCCCATTAAATCGGCACTTATCATTCGCCATGGTGATCCTGGTGCGCGCTGACTACCCATTAAAACCGGCAGGTTTCTTCTGATCGCTTTTAGTGGCCAAGCAGACAGGGCATCGCGTAACGTAGTTAGCTATATCCGTAGCCATGCCTGGCCAGTAGAAGCGATCCATAACTCTTCGCTTGGTCTTGAAGACGCCGAGATGTCCAGCCATCGGAGGATCGTGGTTGTTTATGATTATGTCCTTCCTCATGCTCTTAGGAACAACTAACTTCCAATCCGGTGATTCTCTGTCTAACTTCTTTCTTGACCGATTTGCGTACAGCTGGTCGTTTTCAATACACCACAAAGGAAACTTGTTCGGATTCTCCTTGACCTTCTCAAGCATACCAACATACCACTTGTCAGTTGCCGCATCCGGTTGAATCAAAACAGTACCAACAGGAGCCCGCGATAACGCGTCAGCCACAACATTCAATTTTCCAGCACGGTGCACAACGTCGAAGTCGTATTGTTGCAGCTTCAGTACCCATCGAGCAAGTCTTCCTTTGGGCTCTTTAACATTCATTAGCCATTTAAGGGCTAAATGGTCAGTGATGACGCAGAACTTTTGGCCCTCCAAGTAAGATCTAAATTTTTCTATCGCCCACAGAACAGCCAATGCCTCAAGTTCGGTGGCGCAATATTTTCTTTCAAGTTTAGATAGCGATCTGCTCGCAAACACAATAACTCTCTCGCCCCTCAGGTAATTCTTGAGATAGGATAGCACCTAAACCCACTTCACTTGCGTCCGTCTGTAAAAGAAACGGTCTTTGGAAATCAGGGCAAGTTAAAACTGGGGCCGATATCAACTGTTCCTTCAACTCTCTAAACGCAGACTCACACTCTTTGGACCAAATCCAAGTCGAACTTTTCTTAAGAAGAGCAGTTAAGGGAGCAGTGATACTTGAAAAGGAAGACACAAAACGTCGGTACCACGACGCCATACCAAGAAAGCGTCGCAGTTGTTTAGTGGTTTTAGGTGGAGGATAATCCACAATAGCACTTATCTTGTCGGGGTCAACCCTAAGACCGTAGTGATCAACAACGTACCCGAGGTACTTTAATTGCGGACAGCAAAACTTACACTTGTCCCGGTTCAGGGTTAAGCCCGCTTTCCGAAGTCTTGATAAGACAAGGTTCAGGACTTTAAGATGTGTAGCGAAGTCCGGTGTACAAATAATTATGTCGTCGAGGTATACAAAAACGTATACCTCGATGTCTGCACCTAGTACCTTGTCTATCAAGCGCTGCCATGTAGCAGGGCTATTATGTAACCCGAAGGGCATGCGTCGAAATTGGAAGAGACCCCGTGTCGGCACTGTAAATGCCGTCTTTTCTCTTGACTTTTCTTGAACCGACACTTGCCAATAGGCTGATTTAATGTCAAGAGTCGAAATGTATTTGGCGTTCCGCAGCCTGTCGAGGATGTGGGACACGTATGGTAGTGGATATGCATCCTTCTTGGTCACCGCGTTAACTTTCCGGTAGTCGACACAGAACCTATAAGACCCATCGGGTTTCGACACCATGACGACTGGCGATGACCAAGGGGAGTTGGATGGTTCCACGATACCCTTTTCCAACATCTGGTCCAATTCATCATTCATCCTCTTCTGGACGACGGGTGATACGGGGTAGTATCTCTGCTTGATTGGAGCAGCGTCACCGGTGTCAATGACGTGCTCCACCATGCTAGTACAACCAAGTTCTGACCCCATAGACTCGAAGAAATCATCAGTGACTGTCTTCAGTTGATCTCTCTCCTCCCTACTCAGATGATCTTCGGATACTAATACTTCGGACAGGTATACTCTATCTGAAAAGTGAAATTTCTGGTTGACGAGGTCCGGTATTATCTCCATCGCCTTCCAGAAATCGAGGCCTAAAATCAATCGAACAAGCCAGAGAGGGAACAACAAGAGTGGGTATCACTTTTAACTTCCCATCTAAGACCATGGGTAAATCAACTTTACCAGATATCGGGCACTGCCTCCCATCCGCCACAGTACATCTTACTTCACTGGCATCTTCTAACTTGAAGCCGAGACTCTTAAGCACTTCCCAGCCCTTGTGACCAATAAGGGTCCTGGAGGCTCCAGAGTCTAACAGTCCACGTATAGGATAGCCTAAAACAGTAATTTCGACGTAAGGACGCGGATCGCAATGGTTAGAAGTAATTAATCCGCTGACATGTGCGTTCACGAAAAATTTCTTTACTACTTCTAGCCATTGCTTTTTCTCGCGTTCTTGGGACGTCACATCAGGTATAGGAAGACCAGATTGTCCCTCTATTCTTGTCTTCCCTGGTCGTTTCCCGAAGATGAGGGAAGAGAAGGACAGCGGGGACATTTCTGTTTAGATAGGTCTTTGTTTCCGCAGGAACCACAAAAACCAAGGATGGGGCAGCGGTTAAAATAGTGCCCAACCTCTCCACAATTAAAACAGGTTACTTGACGAATTCTTCTACCGCTGGCGTTATTGTTATTATAACCCTGCCTGAAGTTTGACGAAGGAACACTTTGTTGAAGATTGGAGTTATTCTTCTTAGGATGGTATCTTCGAGGATTATTATCTACACGAACTTCACTAACGCCAGGATTGTTATCACGTTGTTTAGAGGATCCTTTATAAGCCAAACTAGGTTCAAGAAGTGTTTTCTTGGCCGAAGGTGGTGGCTGATATTTATCCATATGCGAACTTATCTGCCTGGATTCTCTACCAACTCTGATAAATATCCTGTACGCTCTCGATTGAATACTGCCGGAGGCGGTCGTAAAAATAGGGTGTCGAATTTTTAAACAAAATCCTGAGCTGCTCTGGATCGCTCAACTCCAACCTCGTGAAGTAAGTTCGCATAACAGCAACAAAGTCACTGAACTTTTCATCCATGCCCTGAGTTCTGTTCAACATCTCGGCAGTTAGTTCCACTTTATAGTCTTCATCTTCATACTCCTCTCGCAGACGGGTAACTAACTCCGGCCATGAAGATATTTCCTTATAAACAGATTTGAACCACTGCAAGGCGGGACCTGTAAATAAATCTAGAGCTCCGCTCCAAAAGATCTTGCTCGGTAGCATTGCGTGCGCGACTGTACCCTCTATCTCCTCCAAGAACGTTCTAAAGTGATTTACTAGCCCGTCACCTGAAAAAGTTATTTTCCACTGACTCGTGGGAACAACTTTTCGGTAGTCCGAGGACTTCTTAGGTACGGCTTTTTAAAACTCTCTTAAGAGCAGAAACAAGTTCACCAGAATGAAGAGTCTTTCTTACTTTTCCTACTTCTACTGGATCTCTTCTTATGTTTCGTTCCAGTCGTCTGGTCACTACTATCTCCACTGCTACTTGATGTCTGCTCACTTTTCTGAACTACTATCACTACTACAACTGCTTTCTGAAGAACTACTGCTATCATCTTCCGAGACATCCGTATTATCTTTCTTCTTCTCATTCTTCTTATCCTTGTTCGTCTGATCATTCTTATGGTTCAGCTTACTCTCCTTTTTATCATCTTTCTTATCTTCCTTCTTACCTTTCTATCTTCCTTCTTATCTTTCCTATCATCCTTTCTATCTTTCTTACCATCCTTTTTATCTCTCTTATCCTCCTTTTTACCTCTCTTATCATCCTTTTCCTTTTTCCTATCTTCATTGTTATCCTTCTTTTCCGTAGATGTTCCGGGTTCAGTCTCATTATTCTGATCAGTCATCATCTTCTCTTCGCGTGGAGTAGTTACTTTCGTTTCTTCATTATCGTGCTTATCATTATTACTTTCGTCTTCCTTCAGGTCTTCCCTCACGTCTTTCTTGTGGTCCTCTTTCTTTTTATCATCAGCAGCCTTGGCGAGTTCCTCTAGTTTATCCTCAAATTGAGTACTCAACACTGCTAACTTAGTGGTTATGCTAGACCGTTCTGCTAACAGCGGTGACTCTGGAGGAATAACACAACGGGCTGCACGAGACAATAGGTGGGCAAATATAGTTTTGATCTTCTTCCACTCATTGTCTCCTCTAATTCCTTTATAAGTTAGAATTTTAGATTCCAATTTAGGTATCTTACTAGAAATGGTTTCTATCTCAAGTTGTGGATCTCGCTTTTTCAAGGGCGAGTCACAAATAGATGTCACACCAGTATCTCTCTCCATTGACAATAGGCTTCTGAGACTTTTCCTCATAACATGACAGTCAGAACCTTTTGGTAAAAGAACTCCTCTTATCTCCAACTCATACTCTAACTCATCCTTATCCAAGCGGTCGACGTCCATTTTGAAGAAAATAAAATTTAAAAAAAATCTAAAATAAATAAATTATAATACAGGCACTTAAAAAAAAATGTTATACCAATTTCTAAAATAATATTAAAAAAAACAAAAAAAAATTCAGGAAGATATTCTCTTGAAAATTAGAGTAAAAATAAATCAGAACTGCAATTGGAAAAAAGAGAAAAATAATAATTAAGTAAACTTACAAGTTTAAATAAAAAATAATTGCAAACATAAGGTTTAAACAACTTTAAAAAAATAATATTATTTCACAGAAAGTTTACAAATTAAAAAAAATAAACTAAATTAAATTAAATGCATATTTGAATTAAGAAAATAATTTAAATTAATAAATGCAGGGACCCAAAACAAAAATCTTAAAATTAATATCTTAAAGTAAAACTGATCCCCAGTGGTAGATATAAATCTAACCAGAAAATGGATAATTCTACAAAAACTGTCTGAAGAATATAAAAATCTTTAATATTATACCAAGTATTAAACAAACTAAAATTTATAAAATAAAATATTATGTAAACTGGAAACACTTTACAATATAGTGTATAAAGTATACTCATACAAAAAGGTCACTATTATAAAACAAAAGATTGCACATTTATTGATATGCATACAAGAAAATATAAGTCCTAATACATATATACATAAAGTTAAAAAAAATCTATTTGATAAGTAGATAAAGTAGCAATAGGATTGAAGAATAAGTAAAGTTCTAATTATAAAATAATTTCTCATATAGTTATCTAAAATGATTCCATTTCCATAAAATAACCATACAGTGTCAAGTAAATTATATACCAAAGAAGTAAAACACAATAGAAAAATATTATCAGTTATCAAATATAAATCCAAAAATCTAATTAGAAACAGTAGCCACCTTGCCCTAATTCTTAAAATTAAAATCATACACACCCCCACATTCATCCAAGAAAACTAAATTAAAGTTGATAAAGTACCAACCTATCTTACAATCTAAACTTAATATTACCCTTATAATATAATATAGCTAATTGTCGTGGGCCAAGAAAATTAAAATAAGTGCCAGCAGGTAAAATACAAAAATAAAACTTATGTAAATTAATATACAAAAATAGTCAGAAGTATTAAAGTCGACCAATAAATCCTTAAAAAGTCAGAATGAAGATTGCTCATGAATATCATGAAAATATTAATAAGAAAAATTGTCCGCCATCTTAAGTTTCTCAATACCAGGTTAAACAAGAATTTATCCAAAGATTCGATATACAAGGATCGATAGTATCGATTATTTTTAATAAAAACAAGAAGGTTATCAAACCTAACATTCCATTCTCTAAAAAGTTTAATTTTTCTCGTAAAATAAACTCTGTAATCCAGTTTTTAACTGTTTTTCTACGCCAGAATAAATTAATATCTGTGACAATAGTGAAGTGATATCGTGAGTGACGAGGAAAGTTCGCAATGACTGTGATGATTTGTTTTGTGACTCGAGAGTGCACTCAGGTTGATAGTGATAAATATTGTAATTATCAAATAAATATATGAGTAAATAATTAAGAATAGTATATATAGAACTATAAATATCATAGGTAGATAGATAAAATGATAATAAAATATTTATCACTGTCACCACGAACCAAAACAATCAGCTCAGGTATCACTATCACTAACCAAAACAAAACCCTATCCCACTCAATAAATTCTTTATTTTTCTCAGACAAAAGACAAGTCGTGATCATCAATTCGAACTCCACGTACGGGCGCAATTCTCTTATGTAACACCCAATAAGGGGATCACTCTGAGTGAATTTGAATACCCAGCTCAGGTCGGTGTGCAATAAGGGCATGGGTCTTTCTCGCCTTGCCTCTTGATCTGAGATGCATATGCAGATTCTCGGTCTTTTGAGCGCCACCCCTTTTTAAAACAGGTTACCTGGGGAAAGGAAGAACGGTAAGTAAAGGTGATAAGGAAGGAATGGGGAAGGATGACTGGCAAAAGGGGAGACCAGTCAGATGGAGGGGGTAAAGAGAACAGGGTAACACCACACTTAACAAATTTGGCTACCTGAAGGGTAATGAGCCAAAATAAGGCCAGTTTACTCTAAAAGCCTGAATTAGGTAAGTTATTGATATGATGTTGGATTCTGAAATATGGGGGGGGGGTAATCTTATAAACACAATGAAACTAGAAGTGAATTTAACTAAAATATACTGAGGTACTTTACAATTGCTGTCGATTGTAAGCCCAGTTTGCATTAGAAAAATATATGGATGGGGATCAGTCTGGTAGGCAAGTAACAAAAAAGAACTGAAATTTGAGACCTCAATTGAGAGTGGACGAGTACCTGACCGGTAGGTGCTTGGAGAAGCCTCTAACTGAGCGAGTGGGTACCATACACGGTATATTGTAATAAAAAGGTTAACAAAACCCAGACTGATTCCCATAGAAAGAAAATAAAATCAAACTTAAAACGATAGGATCCTAGGGGCCCCTTTACAAAATTACTCCTAACGACAGTCTTCTTGTCGTCCTAGCATTTAACTGGGCACCCGTTACAAAATAAAAATTATAAAACCTCGAAAAAGAAAAATAATAAAATAAAACAAAAAAAAACGTAGATCGTGGTGATAGAGATGAGAAGGTGGGTTAGAGAACGGGGCTACTCCACTCCGTTTCTGAACCCAGGCGTAAATAGGAAAATGTAGGCCAACCTGTACTGTAGAAACCCAAACAGCTTTACTTAGACAATTTATCCGCGACTCCGTCGGAATTGGTGATCACACAAAATCTCACTTTGTCGAATCAGCTGAAGGAAAGAACACCAACACAAAATAAATTTATTTTTATAGTTTTTGATCAGTAGAGTCGATCTGACTAGTATAAAGGTTTTTAGCTAATCCACTTTTGTGGCAAACTCAAAAACATCCACCAAAAGGTGTTTAAAACTATTAAAATTTAGCAACAATCATAAACGTTAAATTTTTGGTGACTCTCACCACAACAACCTGTAACCTCCCCTAAAAAACGTGCACCTAGCGTCGGTTACTCCAGGGTTGCCAATCTACAAAACTACCTACATAACTAAAAATAGACCTACAATAATGCCCGCCAAATTTCAAATCTCCCTGAAATTCAAATTGCGGGAATAACTAAAATAAAATTCGTTACAAAGTTTGAACAATAATCTTATAGAAACTGAGAGCATGGCCTGGGATGCGAATCCCAGGCCTGTGGTAAAGGTCAGTCTATTAGATAAACTAAATTAATAATTCTTATAAGATCATAATATGTATTTAATTTAAACCAGCTAGAGATTTACATTGGGTGAGGGAGTTATGATATTTGCACATGGTGAGGGAGTTATGATACTTACACATGGTGAGGGAGTTATGATATTTACACATGGTGAGGGAGTTTTGATACTTACACATTGTGAGGCAGTTTTGATATGATTATTGGTTGAGGGGAAAACGTGATAATTGACTTAACATGGACATGGGCGTAGCCAGGGGGGGGGCCCGGCCCCCCCTAGCCGAGCAGGGTTGTTGCAAAATTATATAAAAACTATGGTTCAGGCAAGGAAAACATTTTTTTATAAAATTAATCTAAATAATTTTATAAAAATTAATTAATTAATTTTATAATTTTTATTTATAATAATTTAGAGCTTAAAGGTAGCTTTTGTCTTAAAAATTAAATTTGTTTTTTTAGTTCGACATATTAACTTTGTGGTTTTATTATTATTAAATAAAAACCATATTTAGTTCAGTTCAGACAATAAAAATTTAAATTTTGTTTTAGGGGATTGTTTTTTGTTTTTCATTAAGACTATTTAAAAAAAATTGTTTTGATTTGTCCTCTAAGAGCTTTGTTTTTTAGCGAATTTCCTTTGGGAATAAAATTCGCTAATGGGATAGGCATCAGTTTCTTGTAAAAACACTATCTTTCGAACAGATATTTTTTAATCAAACTTGGTACAAAAATCAACCTTTGGGAGGACACAAACCCTATTGAAAACAAGGTTTTTGTAACATCATTAACCCAGTTTGCTGAGTCAGCAAAAGATTCAAAAAAATCGGCATAATTCAGGGTTAATATTTTTCGCCGCAAAAAAGGTCAATGTATACGTTTTTTGAGACGCTGAATCAAATAAAACCGGTCCGAAGTCAATGCAACCACTCTAAATGACCAAAAAGTCGGAAAAACCATTGTAAATTACCGGAAACCAAAATTTAGGTCGATAAAAATAAATAAATTTCGAGTAGGGTGCCGTTTTCTATGTATGTTTGGGCACTGAATCGAATGAAACCAGTCTGAAGTCAATACGACCACTCTAAATGACCAAAAAGTCGAAAAAGCACAACAAATTACTGAAAAACAAAATTACGGTTGATGAACAAAAAATTTTGGGTAGGGTGTCGTTTTCTATGTATTTTTGGGCGTCAAATCGATTAAATTTGGTCTGAAGTCGATACGGCCACTCTAAGTGATCATAAAGTCAAAAAACGGTGGTTAATGCAGGAAAACCTAAATTTTGAACCCTAAATAACATATTTTAAGTGGGGAGTCGTTTTCCATGTGTTTTGGGCCTGTGTGTTGAATGGCAGTGGTCCGGAGTCGATACAATTACTCAAACTCTCTCCTGGGTTTAAATCCTGGTTGGGACGATATTTCTTATCGTTTTTTGCATAAAATAAGTTTATAACTACAAAATAATTCTGGCGTGGTGGTCCGCATATCGGAAGATTTCCTTTGGTATGCGTGCTTCCTTGATTAACAACAATCCTGGTAGGAACGTTAATTTTATTCTTTTTTTACATTATATATGTATATAACTACTAAATAATTCTGGCGCGGTGATCCGCTGTCGGGCAAATTTCATTTAGAATTCGTGTTTCCGTGCTTAACAACCCATTTCTTGCTTAAGGTTCCGGTTCATACTTCAGAACCTAAGCAGTTACTCAATTGTCAAGCTCTGCTCGTAACTCATTTTGTCTGTATTTTTCAAAGGAAATGCGCTAAAACTTTTGAAAGATAACTGACTAAGCTTAAAGATAAGTAACTAAGCTTTAAACTATTTCAAATAATAGTGCGTACTGCTAACTTTAGAGGCATAGTTTTGTATAAGTAACTGGATAATTATGCGCATTTTCTTTGAAAAATACAGACAAAATGAGTTACGAGCAGTGCTTGACAATTGAGTAACAGCTTAGGTTTTAAAGCATGAACCGGAACGTTAACCAAGAAATGGGTTTTTAAGCACAGATATACGCATTCTAAATTAAATTTGCCCGACAGCGGACCACCGCGCCGAAATTATTTATTCAGTAGTTGTAAACTTATATAATGTAAAAAAAACTATAAAAATTATCATTCCAACCAGAATTGTTGTTAAGCACGAAAACACGCATCCAAAAGAAATTCCCTCAAAATGCGGACCACCGCGCCAGAATCATTTAAAAAAACCATAAACCTTACATACATACACACACACACACACACACACACACACACACACACACACACACACACACATATATATATATATACAGTCGGACCTCTATACAACGAACTTAAAGGTTCAAGTGAAAAAAATTCGTTATATAGAAATTTCGTTGTATAGAAATTGAAAAAATAAATAACTCTGTACTATTTTATGATATTTTAATAGATATACAGGATGAATAATAATCTCGTAGTTGCATATTTAGCAGCTTTTTCTTTTATTAGCGGTCCTGTCACAGGCATATTTTTGTCCCTTAACATTGTCACCCACTGTGAAATTGCGTCATTAATGTCTTTGTACTTGCATACTCGAGAACTTTGTTTTAAATCGCCCTCGTTTCGTATAACCTAAGTATAGATTCCCGATTTTTTAAAATTGTTGATATAGAACTAGGAGCGATTTTATACTTCAGAGACAAGTCTTTGTTTCTGACTCCATCATCAGAATCTTTTAATAAATTGATTTTTTCAGAAAGGGACAGCGATTTCCGTTTTGACATTTTAATAAACTCGATTTACAAACAAATAAAAAGTTTCACAAACGAACTGGTCAGACCGAATACCAAATTAAAACTAAACGATTTTTAGTTCTATGCTGTGTTAAGCCTAATTTCATAGAAAATTGTAACGAAAGAGTTCACAAAATTAGATAAGGCAGGGCGAGAATCAATAAATAATTGTTCTGGGAAATTACAGAAAAACAGAAGTGCCGTTTTGGTCAATTCCTTGAATGTTTGCGGGTCTTGTCTTTATCTTTATTTCTGGAAATTTTGTTCGTATATATAGAAATTTTTTTCGTTAATAGAAACACTTTTAAACACAAAATTCAAGGGAGCATAAAAAAATTCGTTACATAGAGACTTTCGTTGTATAGAGTTCGTTATATGGAGGTCCGACTGTATAATATTATATATATATATATATATATATATATATATATATATATATATATATATATATATATATATATATATATGTATATAATATGTATATGATATATGTATATATATATGATGGCCCCCCCCTAAAGGCAACCCTGGCTACGCCCATGAACATGGACATTGTAATAAGAAGTACTATAGAATAAAAGAAAAAGTCTCTCCACAGATAATTATTCATAAAATGACATATCTAGCTTTCAATATAGATATGTCATAGCTAGGGTGGCTGGTCTGGCACGGGGCTGGCAAAAAGAGCCCGACGTGGCTTGTTTGCCTGGCTTATGCCTCCTCACCCTTGTTACTACTACTAGCTTTCAATCTTAAAAAATCATTTTCAGTGCCTAACCAACAAAGTAAACAAATATAAAATAAAGAAAAAAATAGAACTGCGACCAAAATAGAATTGCTTACTTTATTTTATTTTGTGTTTACTCTGTTGTTTAGGGCAGTGATGATGATCAGTTAAGATGGAAAGCTGGTTATGTCATTATATGAATAATCATCAGTTGGAGAGATCCCTAATTCTTATATCCCTAATTATTGGACACAACAGCTCTATTTAATAAGAAGTACTAAAGTTAAGAAATACAGAAAACAGCAATAAATATTATAACTGCATCATCATCCTTCAATAAATTTCCATCAAACGAATTCACGGTTCAACAATTTTAAAATTAACTTTACCCAAAGCACCTAAAACATTGAAATCTAAAGGGCTAATTATAATTCAAAGTATAAATTTGGTCTAAAATTAGGATAAAAGTAAGATGAAAATATTAACTGCTTTTATGTATATTAAGTTTTCAGGAAATCTATATTAAAGTTAAGTTTAGTGAGTTCTTAATAAAAGTTTCCCAGGGAATCTTGTATTACCATGAGGTTTGAAATTTAGTTTTCACGTAAAGTTTCAGTTACTTGATTAGGTAATTACGTGTATTGGACTTGGTCAGAGCCCAGGCAGAATTATCTTACTAACTAAACTTTCTTGGGAAATACTTTAAAGGTAGTTAGTTTAAAGGAAAGTTTTAACCAAAAACATTTTGGGGTAAAAGTTTTAAATTTTATTTAGGTTGATTCCTTTTCAAAATTCCGTGTGATACATCGTCGAATTGTTTTGAAACAAAGTTTCATCTTGTCTTAATAATTATAAGATTACTTTGTGAGTCGGGAAGAATTACTTTGTGTATCGGATTACTTGAGGTATTTCATCTCCTATATGATACATAGGTAGAGACAGGTTTTATAAGACTTTTACTGAAACAATACAAAAGAACTTAACGAGAAGTTAAACCTGACAAAATTAACTTTTGAATTTAATTTTAATTATAGTCAAGAACTTAACGATAACGAAAATAGAGACAAACTAAAATGTAAGTCATATTTAGTATCTAAAAATACGTTTTTTGAATACGAATTTAATTAGCTCACAAGATGTGTTGCTTGTACAGATAAACAGTTCAATAATCTAAAAAAATCTTAGTAGTTTTGAAGTTTCCAATTGAAATTGACGAGGGTTTTATAACCTCTCCAAAGCAAGAGGAAAAGTTAATCAATTATTATAAGCTGTCAATTATTTTCATGAAAATTTATACTAACAAGGTTAATCAACTATTTTTCCGACAAGTTCGATTAAAAAGGGATTTGAGAAATATCGTGTTAACTAATTGATTGGTCAGTATCGTGTTTGAATTGAGTTTCTAGACTGTAGAGGTCAATTTGAAGGAGGGTCCAATTTGGGTTTTCAGATAAATTGGGGAATAACAAAAATAAGGGTTTCATGAGATATGATGGACACATGATATTAATGCTGATAAAATCCTTATTAAAGACCGAACCCTCGTAAACCTTGCTGTGTTGGAAGAAATACGAGGATCATGCGGGGATAATATCCTGACCATCCCTTTTAAAAGTGTAGCTTTCATCGATTAATTTTACAAGAGGATTACAACGTAAAGATTAAGGAAGGGTAGGTGAGAGGTAGGGTCCTAATGCAGCCTCGGAGATGTTTTCATCTTAATACCGAACTGAAGATATAAAGGGTATATCAGCATAAAACCTTAGGGGTAACAGATGTGGCCTTTACCAGCACACTAGAAACAACTTGCCATGATACAGGCACTACCCTTCCTATCGAGAGAAAACAAATCTACCGCGGACAGTCCGTAGGGAAACAATGAGGAAACCATCTGGAATACTTAAATTCAATATCTAATACAATATTAAATCGAGATTTAACAGAATCATACACAAAGATGTTTTATACACCCAAATAAATCAAGTGTAGATGATTGAATGGTGTTTGATAACTATAAGATTGATGAGTATTCCCAATTCCCAACATCATTAATGTTCAATTATTTTACTAACAAATTAAAATGATTTAATAATACGATACACCAAGGAGTTCAGTCTCATCATAGAATAATTAATTCAAACAATTAAGAACCTTTTTTCTAGACATTTTGAAATTACGTTACGGAATTTTTTAAATTTTATTAGAATCTCATAAAGATTGGAAACTTAGATAAAAACAAATTAAGAGCAACTTTAATTTGGGAATCGAAGTTTCCAAATACAATTTAAAGTTAACTCAATTGTTTCTAAAAAGAAAGTTGAAACATAGGAGATTTATTGGGAGATCATGCATCATCTCATGAAAAAAACTTGCAAAAATGATTTCAACTAATATGAGATTTCAACAGTTTTCAGAAACAGGCCTTAGTCTTTAGGACATCTCCAATTGTATATTTAATCACCAATTGTAATTATTGTGTCTTTACTCCAGTTTTTACTACCACAAAGACTGTTAAATTAACAGGATATCTACTTTTATCTTTACTGTCATTTTATTTAATATATTTATTTAGTAGACGAGCAAAATTGTCATAAATATTTTATGTCAAATTATATTGTGTAAAAAACTATATAACGTGCTATAATTATCAAATACAGATATTTTTGCTAAGAATTAATAAAAAAATTAATAAAAACAATTTTTTTTTGTAAATGAAAAAAAAAATATAATTCATGCATTTCAATTAAACTATTCTAATAATAATTCAATTCTATCATAATTAATATTAATATATAAGCAATAAATTATACTAAAATGTATTTATTTACTGATAAAACATACAAAATTTCTTGAATCAGACTTTACCTGAAGGGTGATGAAAAATAAGGTTCTTATTAATTCGGTTAATCATAAAATAGATCCTTTTGTTTCCAGATACGAATAAAAACTTCAACACCAAGATTTGTACGTATAGGGATCGGCTATATTATTTTTTGAGAATACGTAACTGTAAAAAGAATACGTGTTAATAATAATAAAAAAACCCATCTGGTTACATTTTACATGATTTTGTTTCGGGACAACACAGTTTTTTTTACAGATTTGTTATTTTTGTTTTAAATCCCTGCAGAGATTTTCCCTTTTGTTGGAACGTGCCAATCCACCCTATTTTTTTCGTGAAAAAGTTTTTCATTACTGAATGATGGCCCTAGTGGACGTACTAAAGGGTGTAAGATATGTCCCGGATTACACGTATCAAATTATACTTTATCCTTTTTGAAGGATCCCCACATCCTGTGTAATATGTGAGCTTTTCCCAAGGAAGGGGTATATCAAAGGTAGGGAAAACTTGATTTGTTTAAACCGATTTTCAAGGGTAACAAACAACTAAACTCCGCAGTAGGCTTTATCAATTATTTTAACGTGAAGGCAAATTGAATTTTTCAACCCCAACAACAGTAAGGTCCACGCTTTTGTTTCTCATAACATTTTTTTTCTTCCCTAGCGAGGTATATAGAGGTAGAAGTGGTCGGGACTAGCGTCAAGCATTATAAATATGCAAAACACTGCGTGCTCTCCATGTTTAGTCTATCGCCCACTTCACCGTCAAATTATTTTTAATACATATATTCTCTTTTCTCACTCACTCCCGCATTAATTGTATTCGCACAAATTTATACATTCTTAATCTCTCTTTCTCTCTCACATACATTTATATCTCTCGAATTTATGTTTTATAATACATACACATATTTCTCTCTTTCAGCCCTAATTTTAACCCTCTTAACTGTTTCGATATTATTTTTAATTTGAAGAGAGCATGAAATATTTACTGACACCAACAGCAACTGAGTTTAAAAACATTTTTATTTTATTTTCTGAATTTTGTCTGAATCCCCCTTAAAACATGACACACACTTAAACTTAAAAAAAAATACTAACATTACATTTTAATTGGATGTTTTTGCTTCATAATAAGCAAAAATTAAATTAGAGATAAAGAAATAATTAAATTAAATTTTAATTTGTTGCATCCATTTAAAGGAGAATTCGTTCGACTTACGAACCCCTAACCCTAGCTTTGAGTACTCAAAAAAACTTTTGAAACATTAATAAGTTAAATTTAAAGTATATTTTAAAAATATATAACATTTATGATATAAATTATGAATATAATAATTATATTTAAAAATCTATAAAAAATCTAGATTTTCATATAACATTTTTTTTTAAATTATACATTTTTAATTTTTATTTTCTTTATAGAGTTTGACTAATTTTTTACCCTATGTAAATATTTACGTTAGCTAAACCAGAGTCTTTCAACTTTTTTTATCCGCGACCCAAAACATGAGATGGTAACTACCCCATTCTATGGGGTGTCATGTGATGTTTGATAACCACACGATTCATTACAATATATATAAGTTGTTATCGATATTTATACAAATTTAAACATGATTTAACTAGAGAACAAAGTTAATATTTTTTTAAAGGTATGTCTACAAATTTTTTAAATTTTATTTAAAAATAATAAACTTTAACAAATAATTTTCTCGCGAACTAACAATAATTGTCAACGACCCAATTTTCGATCGCGACTTAAGAGTTGATAATAGCCGAGCTAAACTAATATGAAAGAAGACATACAAGGTATTAATTACATCCATATTTTCGTCATCCATAATATAAATTACTTCTTATATTTAATAAAATTAAATATAATATTATTTTTATTATTCAATATAATTGTAAGAGAAATTAATCAAAACTTTTTAAACTTTACTATAGTTATGTAAAAGATATATAATTGTTGTTATAAATGTCAGATTTATGTTTTAAAATTAGTTTAATATTCAGAACCATATCTCGGTTCATAATATTCAATTATCTAAATAAATAAACCCCGAAACTACATCTACACAATTAGATTAAACCCTCAAGATATAACAAAACTAACCCCAATGATTGAGCTTACAATATTATTTTATAATTTCCACTTTTTACTTTTTATTTAAGTTAATTAATTTTTGTTTATAATTATTTCCTTTTCTTAAATTTATTTGTAACAGGGAGGAAACAGTAAGGAGATAGATGTGTCACTCAATTCGTTTTGTCAATTATCCACGTTTTAGTACCAAAAACTCATAGAAAATCGAACAAAAGTTAAGAGTATTAATGATGTAGTAGTACTTTTACAGTAAACCCAATTAACCAAATAACCATAAACAACTGAATTTTGATTATAAAATTTAAAAAATTATAAAAGTGGTACAAAAATCAAGAGATTTGAGAAGTTTTTAAGATTGTTCAAAAAGACAGAGCTAACGAAATCTAAAGCCAAATTTAATATAGCGTCAAAAATATAGAGATGATTTATTTAAAACACTGGCTTGAAGTCTGAAAAACACTCAACCACATCTGAGGCTAGCGTTGTTCTAAAGACATTGGTCAAGACTGTTTTTAGATTTTTAGCGAAAATTCTAAAACATAATCTGATTAACTAATCGGTTTAAAAGCAGTGGAAAGGGGGGGGGATGGACGAACTACCAGGAATAAATAAATAAAACGATAATAAAGGAAAAACTTATAATCAATAAATTTATTGATAAAAACTTATTTTAAATTTTAGAATGTTGATTAAAAATAACATGAAAATTCACGACAAAAAGCCACAAAGTGGAAAATAAAGAGTTGGTCGAAAAAATAATTTTCAATCTTTCTAGTCGAATCAAATTTTTTATTTAACCATTTTTTCACCAAAAGTCTCGATGTAAAAGGCCCTCTCTTATTTAACCTTATAAAAGAACCCAGAAAAAAAGGTCGCTAACCAATTTCCAATGTTAAATTCACTCCTTTTTCAACAAAAATAGTGAAAAAACAACACTGATCCTCCATCTCCTACTCTTTAAACAGTGAGGTGAAAAAAAGTCAGTGATTTCCTGGGAAAGTGGCTAAACTGTTTCCCTATAGCTTCCAACGGGATTTATTTAAGGCTAAGGATATTGAGAAAAAGGTGTTTATTTATTTTATTGATCACATGATCAATGATATAAAATATTAGATTTAATTTTTACCTTTCCTCATTTATATCGTAGGTAAATAAGAAACGTATTGTGATATTTAAGAAATCCGAAGCCGGGTTGTCCCCCGAATTATCCGTTTCAAGTGTTTTTTAAGGCCTCCTTAATGGTTTGCACAAAGTTGTCAAATATTAATTTTTATTAAATGACTTGTGTACGTTTTTTTAAAAAATTGTGAAAAATCGGAAAACAATATAATTGAGTTGAAACTTAGAACAAGTTTAAAACTTTACGTAATAAATATGAGCACTAAGTTTCGTGTCAATACGACAAGCACATCCATGATTTTTGTTGGATTATAGAAATCAAGCAGCATTGAGCGTGGTCAGTGCTGTTTGGGTGACCGCTGAGAATGATATGGATGCATTTACTATCTGAGAACGAGCGAAGCGAGTCCGAAACAGTGCAGATAAGCGTAGCGAATCCAATGTGATGAGGAAAAGTTCTGAGGAACCCCGTACCTGATTTTTTAAATTTTTTTCATTTAAAGCTTTTTAATGAATGAGTTATGGACAGTTGAGTAAATATTATTAATAAATTACAAAAACCTAATAGGTTTTTGTAAAAATACACAAGAGCTCTGATAAACATCTGAAACGGGTAAATCAGTACGATTCCGGTTTCATATATATTTTTTTTTTTTTTGAAAATACAATACTATTCCTTTATCATATAATGTACAAATGAGAAAAAGTTAAAATTTTTATTTACATCCCGTCGACTATTAAAAGAAATACAAATTTGTGTCAGTCACTTTCAGTGTGGTCCAGACCTTTTGCAAAGCTTAGGCTATAGGTAAACAAGAACATAAAAAGTATCCTGTTCTAACAGGAATCGATATAAATATTCGATAAAAGTATAGTTAGTAACGGCAAGAGAATAATAAAATCATTTTTTATTGCCTTGAATCTATCTTTGATATCTTATCTATAGAGACCCATTTATTATCTTCTTCATTATTCAACGGCTAGCACTGACGATGGGCCTCTTGTTGGGCTGAAAAGGCTGTATAAGATGTGAACTTAAGTGGAGAGATTTATTAGTCTTTGCATCATCCACAAAAACACCTAATCCACACTACCTTTTTAAATGCTTCTTGATTTATAAAAAAATACAGGTTAAATAAAAGACCTACAAAAAGCCTTTTACTGTTTAAAGTAAAAAATCAGTTTCCCGCACTTTTCTCTTTTTCTTGGCGCGTGTTTTTGGACTGAGGTAATCTTATTCAATCTTATTTTTAAGCAAACAACTCGAGGCTTAGTTTTCCTTATTGGCCCTTCAAGCTTTTTCTTTTTAGCCCACCAAATCTATCTTCTTTATTTCTTTTGTATTCCCCCAAAATTTTAATCAATTTCATTTTTACTTAAATAAACCCTTTTAAGAAATTAAATTCGTTAATGGAGTAAGGGTCGTAACGGGAGAGTGACCAAATACACGCATTGTTTAAAAAATCTAATAAATTTGACCAGAAAGAAGTAGTGCTGCCGCTCATATTATATTTTTTTAATTATTTAAACAAAATATCCCAAATCAAAAGTTTTGGGGTTCTGGGAGTTTATAGAATTTTATCCATACATATTTTTTTTAAATTATGTCTGGATTTTTGAACTTGGTTACAGCTTTTTTACCGCATTTGTGCCGGCGACTTCAAGTGAGTATTTTCTTTGAAAATTCGCGAAACGGAGAGATACTACCTGTATATAACTAACTACTAGTACATAGTTCAGTGCGGTGAAGCCAGCAGCCAGATAACCTACGGAAATTCATCTGAAGCTTACCTGAAACAAGAAAAATATCGGAAAAATTATTTTAACTGACTAAAATAAAACAAAAGAAAAGTAACGGCAATATGTGGGTAATATTAATGTAACAGCCCTTTCATTAAGCAGCCAGAGATGTAATTTACAGATCTTTTAACTCATATTTAGAACGTGAAAATTATTTTCTTTTCTTTGCTGGAAACATAAGCTTTAGTTTATTAACCTTTAAGGAGACATTTGATGGAAGTCTGTTGGGAAAACCGTGACTTGCAAAAAGAGCTTGACATTGGCCTATTGTCCTTTCTAATTTCTTTTTTTCATTCATCAAAAGGCAACACTGGCTGGCAACACTGTAACTTGTATTTTATTAACCAAGTTTATTCTTTTTTCATTATGATAATTTTTTAAAGACAGAGCTTTTTGGACTGTTTTTTTTTAAGAACTGAAGAAGCTCAGGATCCTGGGCGAAAGCTCTTCGTCAATTTATTTTCAATAAATTTTAATAAAAAAAACTGAAGTCGTAAAGTGCAGGGAAAAGCATAAAATTTTAAATAATAAGGGCAGGACATAGATTTTAAAAAGAATAGAACGCAGAGTTTAAATAAAATAAAGTCAAAAAATATAAATTAAAAGCATAGAGTAATATGTAAAAGGTTATCTATTCAGTTAAATGGTGCGTAACAATGGAAAAGCGTTTCATATGAAACAATCTCAGGGTAGAAAAATCAGTGGATATTTTTTCCACTTTTCTTTTAACTTCCAATAATATGTTGTCCCTTTTTTATGACTGACTGGTTCAGAGATATTCTTTAGAAAGATCGTGCATAGATATAGTAATCAAATTGTAAAAATTCTCCAGCTTCGATCCTCTTGTATAATATACTGAACTAGAATCATAGAGTTGGACTTTCGACAACAAATTACAGTTACCAAATTAAGATGTTTTGCGGTTCAAATTTACTCGTTTTTGATTAGTTACCAACCTAATGGAGGAATTATCTTTTACCACTCTGGGTAAAGTCTTTATTGAAGAATTTCATGGTACAAACCAAATAAAATAATAACATTATATTATATCCCCTAAGTGATTTCATAGCTATTTTTCGGTGGTTTTCTATATTGATTTTAAAGTTTCCATCTTCCACTAAATTAGAGTTTGGCATACATTTTAATTTTTGTAGTAAAGATATTAAGAGTGTGTTCATATGACTGTAACATGTTAAAAAATCACTACATTTAGGTTATAGAATTTCATTGAATATAATTTGTTCCTAAAATTTATAATTCCAACCTTAATGAATCTATTCAAACAATAAATCTTTCTAGAAACATCATATGAATGGTAATCATAATTTGTTAAAAAAAAGTTAAATTATAATAAAAGCGTCTCACACTTTTTTTAATTCCATCAAGAAAACAGGGGTCCCATCAGAAATTTTATTAGTTGGATCTAATTCGATCTGAGTCGAACGTTTTTGGAAAAATCATCTTGAAATGTATTAGGGGAAGAGAGATTTTCCATTCCAAAGATGTGAGTTTTCACTAACCTTAATAAAACTAAACGACTTATAATAATAATAACAATAAACTTTATATATATGTTTAAACTTCACCCCTTATTTTGAACAAGGAAGCATTTTTTACAGAAATGCACCGCAAGTTATGTTAGGGGTCGCGGTATGTCGACCAATATTTTGAAGGGGGAGTGTTAAAAAACTCTGGATGTATGTGCGCGTGAGGTTTTTATGAAAAAATAAATTACTCAGACGGGTCCAATTTACTTGATTAAAAGACTTTATAGCTCTTCCGCGATAATTATAAATACAGTGGAAAATTAAAATACTCTATAGCATAATGGTTCGTCTTTTAATTCAGTTAAGAATCTATCAGTTGGTTGGACTTAAGATGGTTTCTGGTGGCTAACAAGAAATTAGCTAAGTCCCTAAGGTTCATAGTAACTTTGTAAGGAATTAGTAAGAGAAGAGCTCGGCAAATTAAGTCCCGAGAGTTAAAGCCCCTAAAAGCCACCGTTGAATTTAAGGACAAAGATGAAATCCACTGCGTTACGTATTTCACCAACTTGTGAGCTTAAGGGGAATTAAAAGGCAAGTCAAAACTAAAGGATAAAACAAAATCAAGTTAAGAACTGCGGCTCCGTAATTCACCATGTAAAGTTTGTATTTTAATACCAATTCTAAAGTATGTATATATAAACAAATGTATTTAAATTAAATAAATGTTTCAATTTTATGTTTAAATATGTTTAAATGCCATATTTAAAATATGGCAATAAGGTGAAATAGTAGCAGTATAGTGACCTCTCTACCCTAAAAAGCTAGACTAATAGGCCACGCTGATTTGCTCTTTCTTTTGAGACCCTGATTCCCTACAATACAGCTTCTTTAATTTTCTAATATTGTAAGTTTTAATCAATTTAAGCCTAAGATTATAGATTTTTGAAAATTTTAGTTGCTGAAAGGTCGACATTTGATAAAAAAAAAGGTTGCTGTAAGGTTGTTTCGCTAATACAAAGCTTTCCATTCCTTTTAGAAGATGGGGAATCAAAATATGAATTCGTTGCAAAAACTAGCATACACTATAAATTAAGGCAAAAAATGTTATTACAAGAAGACAGCTGTACCATACAGCCAAATAGTTAAGATTCAACTACCGAGCTTTCAACCAGGGATCTTGCTTGCATTATTTACAAACCATTAAATTCTCATATCCGTTCGCTATAAATTAAGTTCCAATAAGCATTGTATCCAAAATTTCACCATTACAACTTTTAGCACTCTTTTAAAAATATGTGAAAACGTTTTTCACAGTAATAGCAGAGCATAAGAAATGTAAAGCACTTGTAATTCATTCTAAAAAAGAGAAACTTGACATTAAGCAACGCTCGCTTACAACCTTGGCTCCTTTCCATATTAGACTTAATACAAGCAATATTTTGCTTAGGGAGACTTTTAAAGTAATAAAGTAAGAAGTGAAGTTGTTGAATATCACTAAGTCGTTCTTACCAAGTCATATTTTGAGTTTCTTGTGAAGTTATGATGTCAGGCGAAGGATCAGAAGGTTATCAATTAAAATTACTCTAATTTATTTCTTAATTAATATTGTAATGTTTCACTTAGATTATATAATATTGACTAAAAGTGGATTTCTAAAGGTAAAAGGAACATAAACATTGTATTGTATTTTTAAAACTTAAAAAAATACAATAAAATTATTGTCGATATTAATATAGTATTCGAATTTTAAAAATAATCAAGTAAGTAAAAGTGATGGTTAAAATTCGTGTAATCACCATTTATATTTCACTTGTAAAATTTAGAACAACAAATTTGAACCAATGGTACAAAATCTATGTACCAATCCTATGTACAAAACTCTGGCGCAATGGTCCGCATGACGGGCGAATTTCCTTTGGAAGGCGTGTTTCCGTACTTAACAATCGATTTGTTGCTTAAGGATCCGGTTTATGATTTATAACTTGAGCAGTTACTCAATTATCAAGCACTACTTGTAACTCATTTTTTCTGTTTTTCAAAGGAAATGCGCATAATTATCCTGCTGGTTATACAAGACTATGCTTCTAAAAGTGGCATTGCACACTATTATTGCCATTATATTAATGGTCAGTTATATATATATATATATATATATATATATATATATATAATATATATATATATATATATATATATATATATATATATATATATATATATATATATATATATATATATATATATATATATATAATATATATATATATATATATATATATATATATATATATATATATAATTATATATATATATATATATATATATATATATATATATATATATAATATATATATATATTATATATATATGTATTTCTAGACACTTTCTTGTAAACACTCTATCTTTCGAACGGATTATTATTTTTTAACCAGACTTGGTACAAAAATCAACCTTTGGGAGGACACGAACCCTATTGAAAACCAGGTTTTTGTGACATCATTAACCCGGTTCGCTGAGTCAGCGAAATTGAATGCGCTAAAACCTTTAAAGATAACTGACTAAGCTTAAAGATAAGTAACTACGCTTTAAACTAGTGCAAATAATAGTGCGTACTTCTAATTTTAGAGGCATAGTTTTGTAGAATCAACTAGATAATTATGCGCATTTCCTTTGAAAAATACAGACAAAATGAGTTACGAGCAGAGCTTGACAGCATAAACCGGAACCACGCAATGGGCATGGTTCTTGCATAAGCAAGATATGGGTTGTTTAGCAAGGAAACACGCATTCTAAATGAAATTCGCCCGACAGCGGACCACCGCGCCAGAATTATTTATTTAGTAGTTGTAAACTTATATAATATAAAAGGCACGGAAACACGCATCCAAAGGAAATTCGCCCGACATGCGGACCACCGCGCCAGAATTTTTTAAGTCAACAGATAACCGATATAACGTGAGGTTGAATTCGATTTGAACACGTAAAGCACGAGTGGAACTTATTATAGATCATAACTTTGGTGAGCGCAGTGGAATTTTCCACAATAATATCAACACCATCCAGGTCAATCCATTTATTTAAGTCTTTCCACTAAATTAGTGGAAAGACGTTGCTGGTGTAGATATTATTATTGATCATTTTAAAAATTAATACTTTTTTCATATCACATAAACTGCTTCCGTTAACAACGTCCTGAACGTTCTAGATATTAATTTACAAACTTTCCTTATAATTAAAATTTAATTATCAATATAATAACACGGTAAAAAGTTTTTTCGACACAACGTTTCGCGAACACGATTCAGTACTAATTAACGATTTAGAAAACTCTTAGCGAATAACGATATAAAAAATTCTGTTTACACCAAATAATTACTTTTTTGAAGGGGTTAAAAAAGTAAAAGCTTATTCTCCTGACTTGTTATTTGTTATCGAGTTCATTAAAATAAAGAGTTACTAACTTGAGTTTGTATTTTATTTTTCTATAAAAATAAAAAGTTGATGAAACTGACAACTTCATTATAACTGCTTTCAAAATGACGAAAAAGGAGGAAAAAAATAAAAAGAAGAAAAGGTAGGCGGGATGTTAGAGAAAGTAAAAGATCTTGACAACGTTTACTTTCGAGAGGTTCGTTACAAATTTAATAAGGGCAAGAGCAGAACAAGTTAAGGGCGCAAGGTAAGGGCGTCTTCGCAATCCATTCTCTCGGAGAAAACCCCTGACAACAAAAATTAATTACTGCTTTTCAGTCCTCGTCTACTACTAGTCGTGTTCACGCATTAAGAAAGAGAAAGTAAATATCATCTAAAAATGTACCAGACTTTAACCATATTTGCTTTGTTTATCATTAAAACTATTTTAGACGATGCTTACTATATAACATAACGATACTACAATATCTGATACAACATTAAAATAAACTATAAAAATCTATTGCCCTTAAAATGGTTAAACGTTTTTGATTTTCCTCATTCCGTAGGTAGACTAAGAAAATAATATGTTTGTACTAAAAACCTGAAGCAGATATTGCAAATTAATCACCCCTTCCAGGTGTTTATCCCTATTAAAGACCTCCATAGTGGTTTTTACTTATTGTCTGACTGTAAAATATCTTATAATCTATATTAGTTCAATTTTATCAAGTGTAAGACACGTATACTTTTTTTTATAAAATACCGTTAAAAATCTAAAATTATTCTTGACATTAAATACATTTTTAGAGAATTTCCTTTGGGAATTTAGATCCAGCGAGGGGAATAAAACTAAGAATAAAACGGATGATTTTACAGTTTAAAATCGAGCGAAGCAAGTCTGAAGCAGTAAGGATAATAATAATAATGCCCGTTTAGAGCTTTACGGCTTATCCCTTACGGGAACCAACTCAAGTGGTAGTGGCAACCGCTACGCTCCAAGTGTTATCTAAAGTCGGCAATAATTTATTTAAACAATAATCTTAAACTAAAAGCATAACCTGAGATGCGAACCCCAGTCCTTCGTGGTGTCAAAGGTCAGTCGTAGTCAGTAGTTTTATAAAGTCGTAAGTGAAACAATTCCGACAAGATAAGGGAAAGTTCTGAGGTATCCTGCACCCGATTATCCATTTTCTTAACAATACAGTACAAAATATATTTTATTAAAATTCTAATGATTAGTCCCAGATCTTTTTTTTATTAATCTGCTTTGGTTCTTAAGGCGTAAAAGTATTGTTCAGAATGTATGCGTGTGTATTGTGTATGCAGGGATTGACACGTGACAATGGCACGTTTTAATATAGCATTATATTTTTTCTGTTAATTAGTTTATATACGTATGGAAAATTAAAAATGTATCATACCTGCTCAATTCTAAGGAAATTAATTTCAGTTTCTTGTGTAAAAATAATCTACGTAATTAATTAAATATGGTTTAGTAATAACATTTTACGACAGAATTGCTTTATTATATTCTATTTATTACCTATTATTAAATTAAAACCCTTTTCAATCCCGTTTAGAAGGAAACACCCAAATTAAATTTACCCAAAAAAGTTTTTCTATTGAAAGGGAGACTTTTTATATAGGGCTATGTAAAAAAGAGTTTTTCATAAAAATTTCCCAAAAAAAGAATAAAAAACAGCATAAGAAGGTGAGAAGTTAACTGAAAGGACACCAACCCCTAAAGGTCTCAAAAAGTAACCCCCGAAAATAACAACTTTATGTATCTACTTCAAACTCGAGGGACAAAAACCTAACTTTATTCCCTGAATAACTTTTGTCCCATCTAAAAGTATCCTTAGACGTCAACATCCACAAGAAGAGGTACTTATTCAGAAAAAAAACTTTTCCCGCATTTTTGAACACATCAGTGACGTTGCAAGTGTCAACATTTTTTTTTATATTATACAATAAGGAAGAATAAGAAGAAGTAATATTTTCTGTATAACAAGTTTGAAGAGAAAGAAAAGAAAACTGTGTCAAGGAGTCGCTCTTGTTTTCATGATATAGTGCCTGTTTAACAATAATAAACTCGACTTTTTTCATATTTTTCCTATCTTATTTTATTCTTATTTCATGATGTTTCTTCTATTTTCATTGTTAGTCATGTTCCTCTGCTGTCTTTCTTTATTTTTTTAAACTTTTAGAGTGTTCCCTTTGTTTTAAAACAAAGAGTGCTATAGTCAGGTCTGATTTGTGTAATCGCGCAGTAAAAGAGTGGGAAATATAATCGAACACAGTGAGATCACTGAGTAACCATTATGTTTTTTAATGTTACATTAAGATTAAGTTTAATGTTGACACTTAAATAAATTTTATTATTTAAAAAAATAATAAAATGGAGGGGTGTTCAAGGGTGGGGGAAGGGGTGTGGGTGCAACTTTTAAAAGAGGGGCCTTCACTATACACACAGGTGGGCTCGTGCTACTATAAAAATGTAGATCTTAGTGAGGGGTGGGCTAGTCCTACTTTAAAAATTTAGATCTTAGTGAGAGGTGATTTAAAAATCTTTATCTTTAAAATTTAGACCTTAATGTAAAGTGGGTTCATGCTACTTCAGAATTTAAATCATAATGAGGAAACTCTTCTAATCTGATTTACCATGGTCTATTACAGGTTTGGATTAGACAGGTTAGAACCTTAGAAAGCATGAAAAACAGAAAGTTATTTCGCCACTTAACTTGGAAAGAAAGGTGCATGAGAATTCAATTTGTTCATTAAAGATTAAACAATAAATAAATTTAAAATAATATAAATCTTTAATCTATACACTTAAGTGTATAGATTATATGTTATTTTATTTTGATAAAATTTACAAAAAATCTTAAAATGTATTAATATTTACATGCTTATTATAATAAATAAAAATCTGGTACGAGGTACTTGGGAACTTTTCCTCATTACTTCGGATTCGCTACGCTCATTCTCCCTTCTCACTTCGCTCGTCCTCAGAAATACAGTTCCTCAAACTTATAATACAACATGCCTTAGGACTCGATTCGCTCGTCTTCTGATAGTAAATGCATCCGTATCATTCTCAGCGGTCACCCATACAGCACTGACCTCGCTCAATGCTCCTTAATTTTTATGCTCTAACAAAAATCATGGTTATAATTGTCGTATTAAAACGAATACACTTGTACAATTTCAACTCAATCGGACCATTTTCCAAAAAAAATGTGTACGTTTTTAAAAAAAAAAAAACGTTCACAAGTCATTTAATAAAACATGAACTAATGCTGATAATAAGATGAAATTAGGCACATGTGTTAGTTTTATACATAGTCACATACGTGCTAAATCTCAATCCACTCGCACAATTTTCCGCGTTTTATTTTTTTTCGAAATTTTTGTGGTCATTTTTGCGGGTTAAAGATGTCTTTAAAAAAATATTTTCCGAATAGCACAACTACAGCGGTGGACTGATTTTTGTACAAAATTTCAACTCTTTAGCATAAATGCACTAAGGCTACGACGATAACAGACACACACACACATACAGATAGACAACTTTGAGAAAACCACTCAGGAGGCCTTTAAACGTCTAAAACGGATAATTGTGGTTTCATCCCGGTTTCGGATTTTTTGACCAAACACAATACTTTTCATATATACCTACGGTATAAATAGGGAAAAGTAAAAAGTACAAACATTTACTGATAAATATTTTTATTACAAGAGTTGAATCAACCTAATCACGTAAATTACAAACTTTGTAGACCTAAACTCACGCACGATATTAATTAAATTTAATAAAATTGTTCTGGAGCTTGAGGGAGGCCTTATAAAATTAGGAGTTGAAAAATGAGACCCAAAATAAGAGGAAAGGTTAGAAAAATAAAGGGTTTTTATTTTTCTTTTTGAAGAGAATAAATTAATTATATTATGTAACACGTAGTCATGTAAACCCTTTTATACCATGTGATATGTATATCTAGGATGTCTAAAGTAAGATATGACGTCAAGACATTATTCTTATAAAGAAGCTAAAAAAGAACAGAAATATTCTACGTATATTATCCAATACACATGCAAAACACTTCCTACAAGCATTAGGTGGCCAATTTTGTTTTATTTTAAGCTGATAGAATTTATAAGGTTATTCAATTGAAGGGTTTTTATGAAGGAAATATTTTTTTTAGACATGTTAGGTTATAGCTCGGAATTGACGTCATTGCAGGAATAAATAGTATGTTTTTAATGTTGAACTATACCGATTCCAATACTATACCGATTGCAACGACGTCACGCGTCATTCAAAAAAAGTCAGGTTATAACCTTCGAATGCGTGTAGTTTGTTTACATCGAATTAAATCACCTTATATATTTCTAACATCTTGGTTTTATTTTAAATCACAAAACTAAAAATAATTATTTCAGTATTATAAGACAAAGAAAATAAAATACAGGCATCCTATTCAACAATACCCTTTCAACACATAAGAAAACCACACAAAATTTTCCCTAACATTAGAAATTCCTTTTGAAAAAAGTTTTTCATTAAAGTCGGGCCAGGGCAGTGGGTGGAACAAAACTCTTAAGCAAGATAAAGAATTCTTGTGACACACACACACACACATATTTTTAACTCCTCTAGAATAATAACAAGGAAAACAAAGAAATTAATGAAAAACGCACTATTTGACATAGTAATCAAAAAAATAAAACAAGATACTAAATTTGGAACTCAGTTTCCCTATCTCATGTGTAAAAAAATTTAGAAAAAGCACACACATGGTTGGGGCATTGCTGTTTAAGATTAGGAACCAATAACCACAAAGAAGTGGTCAATTACATTTTTCAAAAATAATAGTGGTTCATTAAGAATAAACCCAGCTTATGTGTGTGTGAAATTTAAGTTTAAAACTTAACATTAATGTGATGCTTTTAAATTCTGATATTTACTAACCAAAACGTAATTAGACTCTTCATCTAGTCTAATTCACAAGTCTGCCTGAAGTTAACTATTGTGGTAAAAAGAGGTCTTCACTTAAATACCTCAATAAATTAGCTTCAAGTTAATCTAGCTTGTGTTTGGCAAGAATTAAGCTTTCAGAACAAAAACACTGTTATACAAGACCACACACAGTATGACTCAAACCTATCAATAACAATAAACCAATACCATAATAAAATGTCCTAAAAACTAGGGGGACAACAATAAGACCTAGGGGTAAACCACCCTTCAGATCGAAGACGATGCCAAGAGGGCGCTGCAGTCAACAACCTTAACTAAGAATGATATAGATGTTTGTTATATATCTAGTAGTAAACTAGATAGTCAACCCATATAGTCCAATTACCCAAGGGTTTGTAACAATGACGTCACAACTACATCTGTCTCTTGGTCCGAAGCAGAAACCTGCCCCTAATACAATTTATAATAAAATCAATTTACCCTTAATGTATCGATGTTTTTAAACGGTCGCGTTTAGAACATCATCCCTTGTTTGCTTGAAACCTCCTGCGTGATTTTTATTAAATCAACTTTTTCCTTGTCAGAACTTTAAGGGGTAATTTTTCATGAGTCGCAACATTGAGTTTTTAAGCCGTATGGAACACTTAACACTAAGTGATTGTTTAGGGGAGACATATATAGACCCCGATGGAAGCAGGAGATGCGACAACTAAGCGGCAGTAACAGGTTAAGCGAGCGGAATAGCGAAAGCTATTAACTCCAGACAACTATGTTTTATCTTGTTTTATGAAATTTCGAAAACGCTGTTCCGACATAGACTAAAGACATTTTCAGTTTCACTACTCGTCATAAGAGAGTAAAACAAGCTAAATATTCTTCAAGAGTCTTGAAACGATTAAAACTGTGAATTCTGACGTACATTTAATTCTTAACTCTCAATAAAAAAACAACACCTTAAATATTTGGAGTAGGTGTAAAAAGGAACATCACCAGAATATTTAAATTTACATTTCATTCTCTAATCTTCAGCAAGTAATATACATGGAATACGGTATATCCATTTTTACCAACACAAGGGTAAGTAAGCCACAAAAATAGGAGCTTTGTTTTATCTTGTGAGGGAGCACTGTAAAAGCTTCATTGATGTAAACATTTATACCAATTACGTAAATTAAAGTAAAGCAAAATACAGCATAATGTCATGGTCGCTCGAAGTGCCCTCAGAAATGTCTCCTTAAACAAAAGAGTTCACATATTATTTTATCTGCGCTTAAATTGGGCGGAAATTTGCGTAACAAATTAATGATGAAAACACCTTTAAGAAAGATTTACTATTATTAGGACGAAAAAATTACTAAGTATACTACCCTTATGAACAAATCACAGTTATCATATTTTTGGGTCAAAAACTTGTAGATTAGGTGGCCAGGTATAATGGTGGATTTTGAATTTAAGCAAAAGAAAAAAAATAATATTAAAATTTTGCAACTAAAATAGAAAACATTAAAATATTACTAAAACCAATTGCCATATTAAGAGTTTCTTTTTTTATCTATTACGAATGATTAGTATTAATGTTTATGTCAAATAATGGTGTTTCCATGTCCAGCAAACCACATTAACATGTCTTAAATAGAGAATACACAACATGCTCACGATAATCCAATACTTCCTTTAACATGTAAATTAAATAAAACAGTATATTTAACAGTATTCAATTTATCGTAGCTGCTTGGGTTATAAAAGCGGGAATCAATTTTTCTATAACCAAGTGCATGGTGATAGATCATGTGTATCCTGGATAAATACGAATTTAAAAATATTTTTAACTTAACGAAGAATTAAGTTCAAAGAATTGTGAAATTTTGAAAATCCAATAGAAAGCAACCCCTGATTTTTAGCTATTTTATTTTACTTAAATCAATAAATAAAAAAAACATTGCATAAAAAATGTTTAGATTGGTAAAATCATAGAAAATAAAACTATTTAAGAAAAGCATTTTCCTTAAACATCATAGAAACACAAAAAATAGGGGTTTAAAAACGAACAAAAGAATCAAAAAGAAAATAAACCACTGAACCGAATTCTATAGGCTCGATATAATCCAGCGAAATCGACTAAGCTACCTAGAAATGATTTTCTCTTCCAGGGCCAACAGTGCGAGCATTTTTCTAAGAGGCAGTAAGGTCAGATTTTCCACTTATCTGAACTCCAAATCCAATAAGACCTTCCCTACCTACATTATTAGAATATCGAACTATAAAAAATAAAGAAAAAATTAAAGAAAAGGATTAGAGAAGAAAAGCTTCTTTCGATTTTTATTTTTAATTTTCTTATATTTCTTTTTTAACTTTTTAATGGAAAAAAATAAATTAAGTCTCATATTTTGTATCACAAAAAATAAAATAATGAAACAACAAAGAAATCGATATTGTTCCATTGAATTGTTTAAAATAAATAGAAAATATTAACATTTTCTGAAAGGAATAAATTTTTAATAAAAATGTTAAAAATGAATTTCACTAAGGTTTTATTTTTTTTATGCTTGGCTCAAAGTTATCGTGAATTTTTAGGACTTAAAGGAGTTTAATAAAAAAATACTTTAACATCGAGTGAGGTAGATAATTCCTGTTCTAGGATTTACTGAGGCAACACTACTAAGTTTTCTAATCAATGTTATAATTAAAATAATTATAAGAAAGGCAGCAATTAGTTCGTATCCTAATTAATTTTCTCTTTTCATAATTACATTTGTTTTTTTTAATATTAATTAACAATATTAAATACATTAAAATTTGTGCCTGTGATGTTTTTCTTTCATTTGGTTTGTAAAATAAACTAGAATAAAAAACAAATTTATTTTTAATTCAATTAAATGATAGTTTGAAGAAGAAAAGCTAGAAAACATTGTAAAATGTTGGATCCGATAAGTTCTTGCAAGTTTGCGGAAATTCGTTTAGAAGAAAATTTGATTTTACTTAAAAGCTTTTTCACTTACAGTAAGAAAAGTTAGTAGTTGCAGTTAAGGGAATATTAGGGTAGGATTTTTTTGTAAGACCTACGCATCTAACTTTCTATCTAGTCTAATTAGAGCTAAGTGTGTAGATGTAAAATTCTCCCTAGCACTGTGTAATAGCTAAATGTAGACCCTTTCGGACTATATATAAGATACTAAACCTTCTAAAAGGCAACCGAAAACCTTAATTTAGTCAAAAAGGGAGTAACACAAGGTGCTATTTTCTCTCCCCTTTTATTTTCTTGTGGCTAAAATCTTAATGTTTCTGGTCCATTTTATAGTAACCTTAACATCTTAAAACTGATGCAATAACGTTTCCTTTAGTAGTCGCCATTCTCTAATATATCCTTACAACGCAGAGTTTTAGTGTATTAGAGAAACAGATATTAAAGTAAGTCAAATAAAGGGGGACATAGACGTATAATACACAGATACAACCCGCAGCACTCATACAACTGTCTCATCTATCTTGATTATAACTTCTAAACTTAATTTATTAAAGTGTTAATTAAACAGTTAAAACTACACTGTTGTGTTAAAGTTGAAACTCCTTAATTTTCAAAAACATAAAAATTAAGAGACATCTAGACTGCAATTAAGTTATAAAACTTTTCACCCGCTCGAGTTGATAATGATTATTTTTTCAGTAATAACAGCGTTAATGAATGTTTGTCGTCTGCTACTTCATTTAAATAACAGTTAAAGAACTGTTTTTATTTAAACTTATAATTGACTTGATTCATAAGTTTCTTTTGATAAGATTTCATTCATAAATTTCTCAACGGATTTCATGTAAACCAACAAAATATGGACTGAATATATAGCTTTCGGAATGAAACTTTAGAAACCATAGAAATTCACGGTTCTTCTGTCTGGATTAGATGAAATATACCTAAACTTGAAATTAAAAGGAGTAGAACACTATCTTAGGGAGCTGGTAAAAAGGACCCAACAACGTGCCCTACATTACTGGTAGTTACTACCTCTTCCCCCATATTACTACTACTACTAGGAAATCGTTAAATTATAAAGCTAATACTTTTGACATGTAAATTCCATCATTTTAAATCAAATTAAAATAAATACACTTAAAAGCTTAACCATATGCAAAAACATACAAGTGGTAATAAAAACACTTTCACAGTCTTTTTTTACTGTTAAAAAACTTTCGAGAGCAATCGAAGTTCAATATGCCCATAAGAAAGTTTTAGGAGAACTTTTAGAACACCCATAAAAAGTTCCAGGAGAACAGTGTCCAAAGTCGGGGAAATTTCGGTTTCAGCGTTGGTGTTCAAAACGTTTTAATAAACAAAAGAAATACAGAGACATATCCAATCCAGTGCCCAGATATCTCGAGAAACCATGGTCGTTATTGCTATCTTGCCTTAGCAAAATGAAAAAGCTTAACTATTAATGTTTTACCATTAGTATCCGTATCATGGTATGATAATGTTGTTATTATAGAATTGTATCATTATTATTTGCCAACAATTAGAATAAATAATGTCTCAGAAGAAAACAGCTAGAACTCCCTATAATTTCGTGCTTAATAAATTCAATTTAATAATTATTTTACCTAGGCCATTTCGCAAGGAAATGTGAATAAAAAAACGTAGCGTGCCGGTGGTAAAATATATGATTACTTGCTAAGCAATGTAATATTAATGGGTAAGTTAAACCTTGATTATTTTTAATAATATGTGTTTATCGAAGGTAGTCATTTTTCATTCAAAAATACTTATTAAATGTTAAAATATTGATTTAAAATATATTTTCAAGGATTAAGTGCATCAATTTTGTTTCATTTTTACCTCTACCTTAAATGGAAATTAAAGAAATTATTAATTAGAATGAAATCTGTCCAAATGGTCAACGAAAGTAGAATGAATAACATGGAGTTAGCTTTAATTAAGATAATCAGAATAATTATTATAAAAATAAAATTATAATTGTAATAATAAGAATGAATTTTACAAAATTTAGTTTCCTATGAATTATTTTTGTTGGCTTGCATTTAGATTAATTAATTATTTTACTCAGCAAGCATTGCCTTAGGAATCTAGTAAGTGTTCTGAACGGTCACTGTAGATTAAATAATCATCTTAGTACTTTAGGCATAATCTCAGAGGCGAACTGTCCCATGTGTGGGCATTATGAGGAGTCAGCCTTTCACCTGCTTGCAGAGTGTGAGGCCTATACTTCTCTTCGTATCCGCATATTTGGCGTTGACCTCTTGTACGAAGAGGAGCTTTCTTCTCTTAGTTTGAGAGATATCCTCCATTATATCAAGCTTACCAAGAGATTCTTGGTAGAGGTGGTGCAAGCTAAGAAATCAGGGCTTGCAAGAAGGGCCTATCTACGAGGCCTATTTACCTAGCTATACCTCCCCACACAATTACTACTACTTCTTTTATTTATTCCATTTTCTGTTTTTCCTCATAAAAAAGTATAAATTACTTTTCACTCATGCCCTAGAAAAGTTTTGAAAAAAATAAATAAATAATCATGTATCTTAATAACAGGCATAAAGCTAGCGTGTGTGAGCTGAACTTTTTTTCACTACCTCTCACTTCCTCATATTTGAAAAGTTTCACTTTAAAAAAAGAAAATTCTCCTCTGTTGGGAAATCAGTTATAGTATCCTTTTTTTAAAAAAGGGATTTTTCTCTTATTTTTTCTGATAATGATCCTTAAGCTAAACTTTTACTTCTCTAACACTCATACTGTAGAAATATTATCGTTGTGTCAAATTTCGTCTCATATTTTGTTCAGCCGAAGTTTGACCTGGTTTCCCTTAATTTTCCGAAGGAGAAATTGGACTCCCATTGAATGAAAAACATCGTCTCATTATATAATTTTTACAACATTATATTTTAAGGGGGGGATTTATAAACCTGCATCGTTGAATTTTAACAAAAGAATATTATTGTAAAAATAAAGGTTAAGTAGTTAAAAAATGATAAACAATTATAAAATAGTTTATTCACATAAATTTTAATAATAAACAAACAAAAAAATCGGGTACGGGGTACCTCGGAACTTTTCCTAATACATCGGATTCGCTTCGCTCATCCTCCCTGCTTCGGAATCGCTTCGCCCTTCCTCAGAAATACACTTCACCAAATTTATACGGCAAAATGCCATTTGACTCGCTTCGCTCATCTTCAGGTAGTAAAAACATCCGTATCATTCTCAGCTGTCACCCAAACAGCACTGACCACGCTCAATGATCCTTAATTTTTATGATCGAACAAAAATCATGGATAAAATTGCCGTATTGAAACGAAACGTAGTGTACTAGTTTAATAGGTAGTAGTATACACTTGTACCAAATTTCAACTCAATTAGACCATTTTCCATCGTTTTCTTATTGTTTAAAAAACTTACATAAGTCATTCAATAAACTTGGCACATATGTTCGTCTTATACATAGTTAAATGCGTGCAAAATCTCAATCCAATCGCATCATTTTTCCGCGTTTTATGAATTTTTGAAATGTTTGCTGAGTAATTATTGAGGGTTAATGAAATAAAAATATTTTCCGCATACCACACCTTCAGCGGTAGACTAATTTTTTGAACAAAATTTCAACTCTCTAGCATAAACACACTGGGCGCTACGATAATAACACACACACAAACAGACAACTTTGTGAAAACCACTCAGGAGGCCTTAAAAACGCCTGAAACGGATTATTCCAGTTCTATCCCACTTTTCCTAACACAATACTTTTCCTATATACCTACGGTATAAATGAGGAAAAGTAAAAATAATATTTTTTGTCAGTTGAAAGTATAATCTTATTAATCTTACTCCAAACGGAACCCAGATTAACTCAAAAAGACTTACTATTTTTAAGGTATTTAAATAAGTATAACCGCATAGATATTAGTAGTGGAATATAATGAAATAATGAAAAGTTAAACATTCTTCGATTTATAAATAATTTTATCCTCAATTAGTAATCTTTTATTATCAATTTATCCTAAAGAAGTACATTATAAAGAAATTAAAGATGCAACAACCTTACCATACATAAGTTTGTTTATTATAAGAATCTTGCCATAACAACAGGCAATCTTCAGTGCCATACACACAAAATTTACACTTGCTAATCAAGCTGTGATGGTAGCTTCCTCAATAGACTTAAAAGCGCTTGGCGTTTTTTGAAGCTAAATAAAATTATCTAGAGATATAGACACTTGTGGTTATAAAGAATTTTAATATACTCGTATTCTTAATTTCTATACTGACGCAAAATTATAAACGGGAGGAATTACCGAAAACAAACCTGAGGTTGGTGGACATTGTTTTTCATTTTTGTCGCGTTACTGTCAACCATATTTAATATGCTGCCAGTCCGGTTGTCATTCTTTAATAACAATGTTATTTACTCCACCTCTGTTATGTCAGCGAGATTTAGTTTTTTGTTTTAATCTTTTATTCATTTATTTATTTTTTATTTTCCTCAGTTTTTTTTCTAAAAACTTGTTCACCCTTTGTGTTTTCCCTATTTTATCTATTGTATTTTGAATAACTCCTTTTTTTATAAAATTTTAATTTTTGCTGAAACGAGGTCATCGATTGATTTTCTATTAGTTTTTTTGTTTGTCCTTTTCCGTTGTTCCCCCCCCCCCCCTTTTTTTCATTTTAACAAAAAAGTACCCAGCAGTACCAATCCATATATTTCTATTTTCCTTTTTTTTATATTTTCAGTTCACAAAAAAAAGTTGAATGCAAAATCCGTACATAAACAACAGGCTTAGGTTCTATTTTTTTATATTTTTAGTCTCCAAAGTATTGTTTTATTTAACATAACTCCCCCCTTCCACCACCTCTATGTTCAGAGGATATTTCAGGATGTTTTTACAAACCAGAGTTTAAAAGATTTTTTTTCCCTAAAAATCCAAAAGCCCTACTTTTTATTATACGTTAAGAGAATGATTCTGGGCTCTCTCTCCATTTAGCACCCAACCTTTTTATAACGGTGTCCGCAAAAGAAAAATATATTTTTTATACCCAAAGGAAAAACAATTTTCAGGTCCCCAAAGGATCGATATTGTTTCATTATCTTCTTTAATAATGAATATATAATAAAATAATAAAATAATATATATAAAATATATATTTTAAAAAAGTAAATTTAGGTAAAAATTATATGATTTTTATTGAAGACAATTTTTTGGAATAATAAAATATATTTTTTTAAAACAGCTTTTCTGATAACTTCTTGTATTTTAAGAACTGCAATAAAGCCTTCATATTCTATATGCAGTCATCAAAAGTTCATTTGAATAGAACTTGAAAAAAGAATAAGTTTCATCTTAAGTCCGGAACAGTATAACTCCGATTCATTACCTAATTGGCACAAGGTCTTTATGCCAATAAAGGAATTATTTATAAAGAATCATCGGGTACAGGGTACCTCAGAACATTTCCTTGCCAAATCATATTTGTTACGGTCATTCTCGCCCACAGATATAAACATCGTCTAATTAATATTACAGTACGTCTTCGAACTCGTTTCGTACATCCTAAGAAATAATAAAAAATAAGTTTAACTTCCAGCGGTCATCTATCCATACTAACTTCACTTGATGCTGCCTCACACTTGTGATCCAACAAAAGCTGAACTTACACCAACCGTAATGAAATTAAACTGAATACCGGTTTGTTCCATAATAGAACGTGCCGCATTTCCACTTGATTCGGTGACTAGATTGTTCTTGATTTTTTTAAAAATCGCGTTCTCATCATTCGATTAAAACATTAAATAATGCTTATATTGTGATGAAACGTAGCACATTTGTTAGCCTTATACAAGACAGCATTTTTCAGCATTCTATGAATTTTTGAAATTTTCGCTGAGTCATTATTTGTAGTTAATGACGACTTAAAAAATATTTTCTTGATAGCAATACTAGACCTAGTATACACCTAAAGACACTAGTCTAGCAATTTCGAGACCAAGAAATTAATTTTACAATTTGAAGAAATTTATTTTTATACCGAGTTTAACACTCTACTAGAGTGTTAAAAGGAACTAATGATAAAAAGAACACACAAAGACAGATGACTTGGTAAAAACTACTCAGAAAGTCTTAAAAAAACCTGAAACTGATATTTCAGGTGAAATCAATTCTTAAGAATTCAATACTGGTCCTATATACCTTCGGTTCGGTACAGCAGAAGATCAAAAACAATTTTCAGAAAAATTGACATAATGGTTATTGCAATAATTAATAAAATAGAGAAAAAGCAAAGAAAATAACAATTTTAGAGATAAATAAAATCACATGGCGAAATACACTAAAAAGAAAAATATCGATCCTCCATTCCCGCCCCCTCAACTTCTATCATCCAAACAACCTCATAAGCGTCATTTCTCTGATGAAAATTACCTAATATCGCTCAAAAAGCAGACGCTATTCATCTTTATCACGAAACAAGCGACAATATTTATGCCTTCTATAAATTGGCTAATGTGAGATAACACTTTCAAGATAGTCGCTGCCTAAAGGTCATCTTAAAAACATTTTCAGGTTGACCTTTTTTATTTTTAAATAAATAAACGACCGTGTAAATGGCATTAAGTACTAAAACTGAACCAACATGCCCTAATACGGTCCATAAAGAGACGACACAAGGTCGACACTGTACTGATACAACCGCATAATAAAACTTTAATTTAAGAGCTTATTGCTTTATCAGCTACACTGTCCTGTCTATTATCTTTTATTACTAATGCCATAAAAAAGCAAAAGAAGTAATATAACCCATAAAAATCGTCAGAGTGGTCGCATATTACAGAGCACTTAAAACAACATGGCAATTGGGCCATCTGGACACAAAGTGGAAATTTAGAAGGTATAAAACAAGTAATTTAAAAAAATGGGGTGTAAATTTAGAAATGACAGTAATTTTCTTTTAACCTTCTTATTTATTTACAAACAATATCTTAACTTTTTTCGATTAAAATTAATATTTTTTAAATTTTTAAAAGATTAATTAAATTTAAAAAAACTAGAAGTAAATGAAAATTAATATAATATAGATTTTCTCAATGTTGCACAAAAGCGAGATTAAAAAACTTTGAAACATAAAAAACTACGTCTTAGCAGGGACAAAAAATAATTTTATTTCCTCCGAGCGGTGAAAGTTCAATGAACAGTTTCGCGTAGTAAATGTCATTACCCTCCCCAGAAAGTTTAAGAAGCAGCATATTACATAGTGACAAGTAGCAAAACTCTTAGTAATAATATAATCTTAGCTAGTTTAGAGGACCAGAAGGCATAAGCTTAGATGAGTCTCACACCAAGAGACCTACGCCAAACATCACTAAAGGTGTCGTTAAGAGATCCTTTAAGCCATAGAGATATATTACTAGAGAAGCCTTATAGGTTGAATTTTGAAACATCGAAAAAATAACCTGACTACCTTCGTTATAAACAAATAAACAAAACAAAATTACAGTAAATTACATAGTATAACGTGTTAAATACAAATAAAAAATGTGCAAGAATATGAAAACAATTGATTCTTTATAACCTTAACTCACTCTTAGAAGTGAAGTTTCAATGAGGTTACACAGAGCCCCAAAATGATGTTTCAGGGCTCTTAATGTATTGAGATAGGCTATGCCCCCTTTAGTATACATCTTTATGCTTTAAGCTGTCTTAATAGCTAATTTTGGAAAGTCTGTAATTGATTCAGAGCTTATATGGGAAAAGCCAGATCCTAAACGTGCCAGTAGGTCATCGTTTACCTTAAAGTCCACAATGACCTGGTACCTAAAGGATTTTAACTTTATTAAGAGCTAACTTAAAACTTTAAGTTAGCTCTTAGTAAACTCTTAAGTTAGCTCTTAGTAGCTCTTAAGTTAACTATTAGTAAAAATTAACTGACTTAAAATTTTACTAAGAGTTTATTTGGAAAGTAAAGTTTACTTGCATTCGGTTAAAAGTTTAGAGGTGCTCTTTAGAGTGACAAGAACCTGTGTTTATGTATCAGTTAAACTTACTTGTAGCGCATTGTAATTATTGTCTGAAGCAAGCCGCAAGAAATAATACTTGAGAAAAGAACATCAGCATTTACCTGAAACAAAGCAATAAAAACATTATTAATTTAAATCAAGAAATAATGTTCTTAAGTCAAATTAGTCGTCATAAACTAAGGGCACAAGGATTAGTTACAACCTAGGTAATCCTAAAAAAAAAACAAGGTATCCCTGGTAAGATTAAAGCTCTATATAATAACTATAATAAAATATTCATTCACATCTTAAAATAAATTTGTTTTACATAACAACAATTTTGTGCCTAAAAACCAATGCAAACGTTAGATTTCAGGAGTCATCTTAAGTAATGAACTTACTTGAGTGGGAGCTCAGGTTTTCCTCTTAAATTTTAAATGAATAAACTAATCAACATTAGATCTTTTATATACACACACAGATATAATATATATATAATATATATATATAATATATATATATATATTATATATATATATATATATATATAACTTAAAAATAATAAAAAATATGAATTAAATAAAAAGAGTAAAAAGAGTTTACTCCGACTTACAGATTGATGTTTCTTTATATTTTACTGCCTATATTAAATACCCCTAATATGGTCTTATTAGATTATTGTAATGAGGAGAAGGCTTGAGTTCAAGCAATATTCCGAGCTCAAATGCAACTAATGATGAAGAATTATAAAATAAAAGTATCGCGTTACATATTTCATCTTAAAAATGAAGTAAAAAAAGCGATGAAATAAATTAATAGATACGATAAAAAAAACATCCTGTGTTAATAAGCTGCAGTCTAGCGGAAGTTGAACGAACTAATTTACTTTAATTAATCTCTTAAAGTCATTTAAACACCATGATATCAAGAACGATAATTTTAATACCCAACTTTAATAGGGAAATAAGTCACAATGAGAATAAAAAAATAAAACAGCTATAAACACGAAAAGGAAACCGACTAATACAACAGAATGAAAGAAACGTTAATAACATAATATGAAAAAACCAAGTAAATATGATACTGAGTTTCTTTTCGAAAGCTTTAAAAACACGAAAAGTTCACTTTATGACGATCGTTAGCTATAGAATAAAACCTGAAAAAGCCTTGAAATAAATAATTTTTACAATTACTAATTGATTAATGAACATAATTTGCATTATATTAACAATTTAATAATTTAGTAACTCTTCAATGAGAGATATATAATTAGAGTAAATTATTTTCATTTTTTATAAATAAAATAATTGTCAAAAGGGAATTAGTAGCACTAAAACGTTTTATAACCTATGATAACAAAAAGTTTGGACAATGCTATAAATATAATTAAATAAAAGGTTAAATACATTATACTATATTAACATACATTTTTAAAATGTTTATTAAATTCAACACGAATATTTTAATTTATGATTTCGTTAAAAAATAAGTTTTATTCTTAATAATATTAGTACAATAAAAACGGAAAGCATGGCTTGAATTAATTCTTGTATATTTATAGCTTTTTATGGGGCGCTTATACACAGTGGAAAATTTCAAGTGCACCAACATTAAATTTTTAGTAATAAGGGAAAATGGAATTCTTTAATGGTATATTCAACTCAGGCTACAGCTCCCCCCTTAAATACACCACTTCCTCCAACAACTCAGGTACACTATTTAATACTACAACTCAGGCTACAACTCCCCCCTTAAATACACCACTTCCTCCAACAACTCAGGTACACTATTTAATACTACAACTCAGGCTACAACTCCCTTAATACACCACTCCCCAACAACTCAGGTACACTATTTAATACTACAACTCAGCCTACAAGTCCCCTTAAATACACCACTTCCTCCAACAACTCAGGTACACTATTTAATACTACAACTCAGGTTACGAACCAACCCTCCCCTCTTACCCACTTAAATACACTACTTACAACTATAACTCAGCCGAAAAACTCCTCCTCCCTAATACACTACTTACTACTACAACTTAGGCTAAAACCCTCTCCACCCAAATACAACACGTACACTTCAGGCAATGAATAAATAGTTATTTATGCACCTAGTGAATAATGTCCCCCATTATAACCCTTGTCACTGTAATGATTCCTAAGGCAGAAAGCCCAAGGAATCATGATTTATAAATCCCGAGGCGCAAGCCGAGGGAATTATTTATTTTTATCCCGAGGTTTTAGCCGAGGGATTAATTACAATTAGCTTCCGAGGCTTGCCGAGGGAGATAATATGAAACAAAAAAACTGTATTTATATATAGAATCAGTGAACATAATAATACTATTTTATGCTAAATTAACAAAAATACATTGTATAATATATTATACATACAACATAAACACATACATACATAACAAACAAATATCATAATAAACAAAATAAAATAAATAATAAAAAATATATAAATACCTAAATGCTCTATTTAACCGTATTTGCTTCGTCATCTATACATGACGGTTAAGGATTATCGGCGATATCGGGAAACAATTCATCTATGTCGTTTACTATCATGTCATTATCACTTTCCTTCGTAAACAACCGCACTAAATCCTTTTATAACAAATATAACAGGAGTATTACTTGAAAGATAAGAAAAAACTTAGTAAAAAAGTAGGTATTTATCGTCAAAACAGATTCGATAAAGAAATTATTTGTTTACAGACAGCTGGGATTTAAACAAGATTCTAGGGATTCTATGGGAAGGATATTTTAAAATGTGATATTTAGAAATTTAACCCAGGTTTTGTGTATTTCTGTAGACATTTTCTAATAAATCACGCGGGTTTAATCTATTTTAATCTATTTTTTGAGGAAATATAATCATTTCATTTTAATTGTTTCTAGTTCTACGATTTTTATTAAAAAGTTATTAAATATTTACTATACAGGGTGGAACATTTCAGATGCACACCCCCTGCTAAAATGGTTAAAAATGGAGATAGAGAGTCGGGAAAAGTCTCCACCCCTAGGTAATCGACCTCAGTGACCTCGAATATGTTATTATTTTTTCGGTAACTAATTGGCAAATATGGTAATTTTATTACCCGAAATGGTAATTCCTCGTTAACTTTAAAAAGTTAAATTAGAGCATACCATGATATGAACATTTTTTAAAACGACATTATGTTCTGAGAAATTTGATACCAATATCATAAAATTCCGGTAATTTTTCTACAACCTATTGTGTAACATACATACACACTTTTATTCTTGAAAATTGCCATATTTTTGGAACAACAAAATGCACACCCCATGCTAAAATGGTTAAAAATGGAGATAGAGAATCGGGAAAAGTCTCCACCCCTAGGTAATCGACCTCAGTGACCTCGAATATGTTGTTATTTTTTCGGTAACTAATTGGCAAATATGGTAATTTTATTACCCAAAATGGTAATTCCTCGTTAACTTTGAAAAGTTAAATTGGAGCATACCATGATATGAACATTTTTTAAAACGACATTATGTTCTGAGAAATTTGATACCAATATCATAAAATTCCGGTAAATTTTTCTACAACCTATTGTGTAAACATACATACACACTTTTATTCTTGAAAATTGCCATATTTTTGGAACAACAAAATGCACACCCCATGCTAAAATGGTTAAAAATGGAGATAGAGAATCGGGAAAAGTCTCTACCCCTAGGTAATCGACCTCAGTGACCACAAATATGTCATTATTTTTTGGTAACTATTTGGCAAATATGGTAATTTTATTACCCAAAATGGTAATTCCTCGTTAACTTTAAAAAGTTAAATTGGAGCATACCATGATATGAACATTTTTTAAAACGACATTATGTTCTGAGAAATTTGATACCAATATCATAAAATTCCGGTAATTTTTCTACAACCTATTGTGTAACATACAAACACACTTTTATTCTTGAAAATTGCCATAGTTTTGGAACAACAAAATGCACACCCCATGCTAAAATGGTTAAAAATGGAGATAGAGAATCGGGAAAAGTCTCTACCCCTAGGTAATCGACCTCAGTGACCACAAATATGTCATTATTTTTTTGGTAACTATTTGGCAAATATGGTAATTTTATTACCCGAAATGGTAATTCCTCGGTAACTTTAAAATTGGAGCATATCGTGATATGAACATTTTTGAAAATTACATTATATTCTGAGACATTTGATACCAATATCATAAAATTCCGGTAATTTTTCTACGACCTATTGTGTAACATACATGCATAGCAGAGTAATAGATTTAAGAGTTAGAAATAAGTTTTTGAATAGATTGTTTGGGAATGGGGGGGGGGGTTATAGATAGATGTGATATTTGAGATAGATTAGATAGTTATAAATAACTTTTTGAGTAGATTTGGGGGGGGGGGTAGATAGATGTCATATTTGACATAGATTAGATATTTTTTTAAATTATTTTTTGTATAGATTTGGGGGGGGAGTAGATAGATGTGATATTTGAGATAGATTAGATAGTTATAAATTAGTTTTTGAATAGATCGTTACCAAAAAAGATCGTTACATAAAAGTGTGTATGTATGTTACACAATAGGTCGTAGAAAAATTACCGGAATTATATGATATTGGTATCAAATTTCTCAGAACATAATGTAGTTTTCAAAAATGTTCATATCATGGTATGCTCTAATTTAACTTTTTAAAGTTACCGAGGAATTACTATTTTGGGTAATAAATTACCATATTTGCCAAATAGTTACCAAAAAAATAATGACATATTTAAGGTCACTTGAGGTCGATTACCTAGGGGTGGAGACTTTCCCGACTCTCTATCTCCATTTTTAACCATTTTAGCAGGGGGTGTGCATTTTGTTGTTCCAAAAATATAATAATTTTCAAGCATAAAAGTGTGTATGTATGTTAACAATAGGTCGTAGAAAAATTACCGGAATTTTTATGATATTGGTATCAAATTTCTCAGAACATAATGTAGTTTTCAAAAATGTTCATATCATGGTATGCTCTAATTTAACTTTTTAAAGTTACCGAGGAATTACTATTTTGGGTAATAAAATTACCATATTTGCCAAATAGTTACCAAAAAAATAATGACATATTTAAGGTCACTGAGGTCGATTACCTAGGGGTGGAGACTTTCCCGACTCTCTATCTCCATTTTTAACCATTTTAGCATGGGGTGTGCATTTTGTTGTTCCAAAAATATGGCAATTTTCTTATAAAAGTGTGTATGTATGTTACACAATAGGTCGTAGAAAAATTACCGGAATTTTATGATATTGGTATCAAATTTCTCAGAACATAATGTAGTTTTTCAAAATGTTCATATCATGGTATGCTCTAATTTAACTTTTTAAAGGTAACGAGGAATTACCATTTCGGGTAATAAAATTACCATATTTGCCAAATAGTTACCAAAAAATAATGACATATTTGTGGTCACTGAGGTCGATTACCTAGGGGTAGAGACTTTTCCCGATTCTCTATCTCCATTTTTAACCATTTTAGCATGGGGTGTGCATTTTGTTGTTCCAAAAATATGGCAATTTTCTTATAAAAGTGTGTATGTATGTTACACAATAGGTCGTAGAAAAATTACCGGAATTTTATGATATTGGTATCAAATTTCTCAGAACATAATGTAGTTTTTCAAAATGTTCATATCATGGTATGCTCTAATTTAACTTTTTAAAGGTAACGAGGAATTACCATTTCGGGTAATAAAATTACCATATTTGCCAAATAGTTACCAAAAATAATGACATATTTGTGGTCACTGAGGTCGATTACCTAGGGGTAGAGACTTTTCCCGATTCTCTATCTCCATTTTTAACCATTTTAGCATGGGGTGTGCATTTTGTTGTTCCAAAAATATGGCAATTTTCAAGAATAAAAGTGTGTATGTTTGTTACACAATAGGTCGTAGAAAAATTGCCGGAATTTTATGATATTGGTATCAAATTTCTCAGAACATAATATAGTTTTTAAAAATGTTCATATTATGGTATGCTCCAATTTAACTTTTTAAAGTTAACAAGGAATTACCATTTCGGGTAATAAAATTACCATATTTGCCAATTAGTTACCGAAAAAATAATACATATTTGAGGTCACTGAGTCGATTACCTAGGGGTAGAGACTTTTCCCGACTCTCTATCTCCATTTTTAAACATTTTTAGCAGGGGGTGTGCATCTGAAATGTTCCACCCTGTATAGTGTCAAATATAAATTATTTCTATTTCTTATTTTATTTTGAATTTAAAATACTTATTTCTAAATCTTAATGAATGTTTGTATTTTTGATTAATCCAGATTGCAGTCCGCATCGTTGTACAAATTTTTAAGAAACATTTGGCTCATTTGTTTAAAATTTTGCTTATTTGATTGCGTTGCTAAAACTTTTAAAGATTTATAAACACTTATTTTCTTTTCTTGCGTTTTTATTTTACTCAAATTCTTTCTCCAGGCTCTATCAACATGCCAAGAGCAATATATAGTCAACATGCCAAGAGCAAAATAGTCTAAATCTATCATCAGAATGCATTACTGTCGACCAGGCTAAAAATAATTGCTCTGCCATGTTAGACATAAAGGTTTTAGTTCTCAGCGGTTCGCCGAGATGATTCTTTATTATTTGAAAGAATAATGTCATAACTCTGGTGTCGCCTCTGTTAGAAATCATGAAAGCAGCAGGGAATCCTTGCCTCGTGTCGTCAAGAACAAGCACTGAATAAAGTTCAAAATTGTAAGGGTTAAGACCATGTGTTCCTTCTAGGCTCACGACATTACTGCCATTATATTTTTCTTTAGAATGTCTAATTGAGCATCGTTAAATATGATTAAGACAAAATCATCTTGTTCTAAAAATATGTGGTCTTCCAGGACATGCCTTTTCGGTTTATTAAATCGCACAGCATTATCAAAGTTCTGCATCTGCTGAACCCAGGCATGAACGCTCAGATGAGCCTCCTTATGCAAAACTTCATTTTTATTTAAGTTAGGTATACATGTTAACAATATATTACAAAAAAAATTTGAAGCAAATGGATCTTATAAACGTTTTTATCAACCAGTGATTCCCTTACTTGATCTAAAATTACATCCAAAGGAATTTTTTGGGCTATTTGTTTGGCGAATTTTTCTCGCTCCGACTTAGTTAAAGTTAGCCTTCCTATTTCAAACTCATGCCCAACATGAGTGGATACACGAGTATACTCCAAATCGCACGAACCTGTAGAAGAGATGGTCAAAGACATTTTAGCCGGGCAGTGAACATCGATCTTATTGGTGCCCAAACGTTTTTATATATCTCTTACCGGTTGATTTAGATTTGTAAATTCCATCTCTATGACAAGTCAAAATGATTTGCCGCACAATACATTTTGTAGTACTTTTCTTTTCTTCTTTTGTTTTCCAATTTAAAAAAGCTTCATAACTTTCAAATGTTCTTACTTCTTTTTCAAAATGTTTCGAATGGTCATTTTCTAAATGCTCCGTGAACTCTATCATTGTGTTGAAGCAATGTCACATTCAACGGATTTAAAAGTGTTTTTATAACCCCTTTACAAAACTTTTTTAGTGTTTCGAAAATCATATTTTCTTTAAAACGGACCCGCATTGATCACATTTAAATGTTTATCACTTTTGAAAGAATGATAATTGTGGTCCATTTTATTTTATGGATAATTTTAAAAATATAAATCAAATAAAGGAAATGACAAGAGGCAAGAGCATAAACGATTACAAAGCAAAAAACTTTCATTATTAGCTTAGGAGAACCATAGCCTCTAGGTCGCTAGCGCACTAGACTTTACCGTTTTTGAAAGCGCCAATCATAATCATAGCTAGATTAATAAAATACAACCATTAATTAAAATTTAGCAATATGTACTAAAAAGTTTAAAATATGTATTCAAATTTAAAATAAAATAATTTATATTTTGTACTATAAAAATAAATATTTAATAAAAATCGTAGAATTAGTGAAAAATTGAAATGAATACATTTTCTTAAAATCATCCCGTAAATAGATTAAACCCGCATGATTTCTTTGAAAATGCATACTAACCTGGGTTAAATACCTTAATATCACATTTTAAAATATCCTTCCCATAGAATCCCTAGAATCTTGTGGGATTTAATGAATCAGCGCTGCCAACATAACTTTGTTTACTCAAAATTCTTTACGTAGATTATTGAATCTGTAATTTTAACTAATCAATAATTAAGTTGGCTAAGCTGGATTATAACCCGGCGGGAAATAATAAATTATTATTTCCTGCCGGATTATTATTACATAAAAACAAGCCCCGAAATGATTTGATTATTACCCTTCTGGATATAAATAATATTTTTTTCGACTGGTGGTTCTAACACATCGATTTTTACACATATATTCACATACAAATCTTTGTTGAAACACTGAGCTGATAAGCACAAATTTGTTGTGTGATATAGATCAGTTATTTTATCGAATATACTGTATGCGGCTAGCCAGCTCACGGTTTGGACAAAGTTTTGTGTCAGAATATATACATAGCAAGCAACATGCTAAAACTAGTCGATAAATCATATTAATATATTATGTGTTTACCTAAATAGGGAATTATCAACTGTATTAATACGTTCTAAGGGATTAATTCAGTGTTAATAATTATTACATGGATTATTAACAAATACTTGAATAACTATTAGATTAATATTATATTAGTATTACATTACTATTATATAATAGTGTGTTGTATTATTAAAGAGAAACATTCAAAGTAGTTTTTAGATTAATTATACCAGTTGACTGGACAAAGGAAATGGATGCAAAGTGGGCAGCTGATATAGTAAATAATGTTTAAATACCGTTAATTATATTGTATTTGATTAGAAACAAACAAATACAAGTAGTGTAGGAAAAAGTACGGAAAACTAAAATTAAAGTAAGCATGAGAATACAACTATGTCTAAAAACAAAAGACAGGTTTACGATGATCGAATTCAATTACTCATATTAGATAGAGGTAATAAAGAGGTTTGATTTAGAGTCGATTTATCTTGTATAAGTGGTCTTAACTTTAATTTTTATTCGGTAAAATAAATCTTCGAGGATAATTTTGACAAAATATGCTTTTCGAAACTCTTATTATTACACAGGTAGAAAATAGCAAAAGGATAAACCATATAAAAGCGTTATCAATTATTTTGTTATCTTCAAATCGTGTTAAGATTCCTTTGCTGTGAAACCCGGATCCATAGAGATATTAATCCTGGAGCCGCCATTTGGGTGGTACATCCAAAGGAACTTAAACCTCTCAAAGGAGGTTACTGTATGCATAGAGATTTATAACTATATCCAACATATTAGTGGTACGCCAAAATATATCCTAAACTTATCGAAGAAGATTTTAGGCCTTCCAGTGGTGTAGATAAATAATCCAACGTTTCACTTCCACTGTGGGAGGCATCTTCAGGGATGTAGGACATCATGGACAAAAAACACAATGCTCTACAAAACTGATATCAAACTTTACATCCCTACGTCTCAGAAGATGGCTCCCACAGTGGAAGCGAAACGTCGGATTCTTTATCTAAATTGACTCGGTCAATGAAGACCTAAATCATAATGACAATAACCGCGGAAGCCTATGCAATTTATATCGAAGAAGGTATGCATATGTCTATGTATGCATAGACATATTATTACTAGAGCCAGCATATCAGTGGTACATTCAAACAAATCCGAAATCTCTCAAAGGAGGTAATTGTATGAATAGAGACATGTTAACTAGAGCCGACATATTAGTGGTATGCCCAAATATATCCTAAACATCTCTAAAAAGGTTATTGTATGCAAAAATATATTATTACTAGAGCCGGCATATCAGTGGTACATTCAAACATATCCGAAATCTCTCAAAGGAGGTAATTGTATGAATAGAGATATGTTAACTAGAGCCGACATATTAGTGGTATGCCCAAATATATCCTACACATCTCTAAAAAGAGTATTGTATGCAAAAATATATTATTACTAGAGCAAGCATATCAGAGGTATGCCCAAATATATCCTGCATCTCTCGAAGAATGTTATTGTATGCAAAGAAATATTATAACTAGAAGCGGCATATCAGCATAATATTGGATCAACGACTTAAACTAAGTTGTTAAGCTACAAAGAAACCTTGCAATGATATTCTAAAGCTACGAACGTTTTGAGAATGGTAATACCAGCTCTATAGTAATAACCTCTATGGCTGAAGATGCTCTTCCCTTTGATTCAAGTACATTTAGTAATGTTCCTAACATGTATTTCTTTCTTCACATACACTAAAAGGAAGAAAGAATCACAACAGTTTCCAATGTATGTTACAATGGTATTTGGATGTTTACACTTAGTAGACCCTCATATTTTGCAAAATAAGATAGTATAAAGTGGTACAAAAACTTAAATAGGAACAGCATCATTACATAATTTTTATAAAGCTCAAAAAAGAAAAAAAACAAAAATTTTCTATTAAAGAAAATGTATTATTAAGCGATACTGTAAGATGTTTTTAAACAAGCCATATCATACAGTTTCCGAGTGTTAAAAGTTTGATGTTTGTATGTGTTCAGTACTCACACAATATTAAACTCTATAAAAGCAATATCAAGGCTTTGAATCACCGTCAGGTTCTGCCTCTGAGCCTTAGTCTGCCGCCTTCAAGCTTGAGTATGCCGTCCCCAAAGCTTCATGTTCTGTCTACCATCCCCAGTTGAGCTTCGACCTCCTATTCCCTCGTCATTTCATTTTACCACCCCTCATTTCTAACTTTATCAGAGGATGTAATTTCACTCGTTACTACCACCCTTCTAGAGAGAAGTCCAGTGTTGCTAATATTGACCTTTTTCTAGGGTATTATAGTATTTTTTATACTATTGGTACGCCTGGTGTTAGACAACCGGTGCCACACTGTTAAATGGTGTCAAATGGAAGCATTTCCAACTTTAATTACTTGACATACTGTATAAATTGCAACATGCAGTTGTGAAACAATCTATTGCATTTCTAAAATGTATTTTTTTACAACAGGATATTGTTTGAAATTTAGTAGCTTTAATTATAACTAGACCAGAAGGCTAAAATAAACAAAATTAGAGCAAAAATAAAATAAAGTAATATAAAGTACAATGTAATCTGCAGTTGTGAAGTTATAAGTGTGTTTGTATTCTCGCGTAGAAAATATTTCGAATGTTTTTTAGAATCGAAACGAAAATTGGCATACAGCGAAATGGTAGGGAAGTAAGAAAGCCTATTGTTTGTAGAAAATTTAAACATAACATAAATTTTAACCAATAATACATTAACGCGTTGTTGGTAAAGTTTATTTTCAATAAACACTCCCCATAATAAACATTTAACTTCGCGGAGCCACTATCAACGCTAAGGGGCCATCCTCAGTTACTAAAAACAAATGCAATAAAAATTAAAATTTTAAAGTCAAGCAAACTAAATCTTACAAACTAGTCATGTAAAAACTAATTAAAAAAATTTAAAATAATAAAAGAAAAAAACAGATACAAGGCCAAAAAATTATTTTTAGTTCTTTTGAGCTAGTTGGAATTATTAAGTTTGCTTGGTAATTTTATTTTTTAATTTAATTGTTTGTAGTCATTAAGGATGAACGTAAGGTTGAAATTGGCTCTCCGAAATTACATGATATTTTTTAGAGAGACTCTTAATTTTTTATTATTCATAATAGTTATTTATGCCATAAGGCTGAGAAGTGTGTCTTTATGTCACGGCAATTAGATTTACCGACGAGCGAAGCGAGTCGGGAAAAATATGCCAGACATAAAGACATTCTCAGCCGGATGGCATACACTATTTTCTTTTTGATGTAGCACTCATTAAATAAACTGCGCTATATACTTAATTGAAAAAAAAACAAACGTCCAATTAACTCCATATTATGTCGTCATTGAATCCATCCATAGCTTCACATTTTTACTCAAAAATGTAAAAGCTTTACAAATAAACACACAAAAATTGTCAATTAGTTAGAACACCTTTTAAAAACGAAAAAGAAATTAGTCTACGAACAAAAACAGACACAAAATGAACGTTTTTAAAGAAATCTCATGAGGGTTTTACACAGATTGTTTTTTTGAACACGCTACATTACAGTAATGGCGGCAATATATGAATTACTTTTACGTCCTAGGAGTTTGTTTTACATTCATTATTGTCCTCGGAGGTGAAAAGTACTAAATAACCTCCTATAACAATAATGATTGGCTTCTCATCCTAAAAACGGTGCAATAAAGTGCTCAATTACGTACTACCTCAAAAAAATATAAATTGTTTCAGTTTAATTTTTATTTAAATCATTAAAAAGAGTCTTTTGGTCGTTTGGCCGCTAAGCAGCGTCCGGATTGGAGGCCACTGAGCGGCCTTGCGTTTTCCTACGGCCAATTCTCCAGTTATATGGTTATTGTCCTATATATCAGTTTGCCATATTACTAGTTTATGTAAGTGGCAAGTTGCCACGATACTAGCGAATTTCCAAATGTATTAGACAAAAAACGTGTTTTGTTTACAAAAGTTTATAAATGTCGATTAATAAAATCTAAAGTAGTAAAGATGTGTATATATTATTTTAACTATACGTGTTTAAAATTATATTTTTTGCGTGTTTAAGTTGTGTTTAAACACACAACAAATGCACGCAAAATACTTGTTTTGAATTTTAGCCAGATCAAATAATTTTTAACTAAGCAGATAAATTTTGGATGATCATTATTTGCGGTTATTAACGTCATACAATTTTCAAAAACATTAGGGGTCATTAATAAGGTACATTTTTGTATTAAGTTTCATTTAGATCCAAAAAGTGTTAAACTTTAAAACTTATCATGCGCCATAGAAACATAAAGGTACAAAATGAAGACACACACACACACGCGCATAAATTCACACACACACACATATATAAATAAATAAATAAATAATAATTATAATATGTATATATATATATATATTATATATATATATATATATATATATATATATATATATATATATATATATATATATATATATATATATATATATATATATATATATTAGATCAGGTAGTGCCTCCTATTTAAGAAATACCACCTCCCCACCTTTATTACACTAACCTCATAAGCTCATTCTTTTTGAAAATTCACTAAAAATAATATTGAATAGTCTTTTTATTTCAGGAGGAAGGGAAAATCCAATTTATAGAGTGGTACGTTAATAGGCTGTTCATTAGATCTGATATTACCATAATAATTAACATAGTGGGGTAAACACCAAGCCGAGGAAAATTGCAAATTAACTAAGCAAATATTTAGATATGTTTGTACAAGCATAATTAATCCCCTTCATATGCTAAGTTGAATCAGATAAGCCTAAGTTAAGGTTCCTATTAGTAATACAGGGTTGAGACAAATATCAACACAGGATCAGAAAAAGAGATAAGTTATTTGTGATGTAGAACCGATTAAATCAATAAGAATATCGCACTCTAATACTTAATTTCCTTTAGGAAAAAAAAAGTTGTATCCTTTATTCCATTATTTTCATTTATAAAGTAAAGATTACTCTTGGTTTCTTCATTCCTATTCAAAAAATCTTTTTATACTATTTTGAGGATGAAAAGTGCCTACTGTACAGCCGCCCCAAAAAAAGAATATTTCTTTTACAGTCATTCTCACATAAAAAATATTATTTTTTATTCCGTCATTCTCATCGAAAAAGTAAATATTTCTTCTTTCTTTTTTCATTTCCATTTTTTGAAAGTAAAGATTATCCTTTATTCCGTCATTCTTATTTAAATAGTAAAGATAACTTTTTATTTCAGCAATATCGTCACTACTGACGCAACATCAAAGTGCTGAGACAACCATGCAACAACACCCTCTTGTCACTCGATGTTACGTAATGTCGAGACAACCATGCTTACCATGTTGTCAGTCGATGTTAAGTAGTGTCAAGACAATCAAGCTTAACCTGTTGTCTGTGGATGTTACGTTGTGCCGAGACATCTAAGTGCCAAGACAACTATGCATCAACACCCTCGTACCGAAACAATCATCCTCATCCTGTTGTTTGTTGACGTTATAAGTTGTGTCAAAAAATTACAAGTTAAGGCACCGTGGTACTGTGACATTGTCGATATAACATAGGGTTGGGACAAAAAATATTGTCACGAGGCACCTGTGTTGATGTTAAATGGTGACCAGACCTCGGGGGCGGCCCAATACTAGACTCATGTTTTAATATTGAACATATTTCAACATTTATACAGGCTGCCAATCAAGCAAACGGGGTCTACAAGAACAATAAAAAGTATAAATCAAATACAAATTCCAATTTAAAAAAAAAAGTTTAACAAAAAAAGTTTTGTAGTAAAGCAATCATAAGTTTGATACAGAGGCAGGTGAGGCAGGTAACAATATCGTGCAGGTTGTGGTAACCGTATTAGTTTTTTATAACATCGTATATTGGATTTCATAACAGGTCGACCCAGAATGAAAAATAAAAACCATAAGAAAAGTAATAACAAATTTAATAAATATAAAATCACAAAAAAACATCGGAATAATGAAAAAAATCAGGTACGAGGAAAAGTTCCGATGTACTCCCATCGGAACTTTTTTTCGCCTTATCAAATATTCTGAGCTCATTCAGACAACTTTAGACTCTCTTCGTTCCAGAATATATAAATCGTCCGATCTATATTGCAGCATATCTTCAGACTCGTTTCAATCGTCCTCAGACAGTAAAAATACCCATTGTATTTCCAGCGGTCACCCATCCAGGTACCGACCTCGCTTGATGCTACTTGACGTTATTGCGTGACTCAATAAAACCGTAGATATAATACCCGTATATAAATCAAACTTAATAAATAACATTATTATAAACGTTAGTATACTTATTAATAGAAATATTTTTTTTTCGATTTTTATTAATTTCTATTAATAAAACGTATAAATATCATTTGATAAAAATTAAAATCATGGTGGTAAAGTGATAAAACTTGGCGAATTTGTTGATCTGCATGCGTGCTAAAATATAAGTTCGCAATTTTCCCCCGTTTTCTTTATACCTACGGTATAACTAAGGAAAAGTTAAAACATAAATGATTTGGAAAAGCTGGAGGAGACGCCACTGGGGAAATAAGCCAAGGGCAAATGCCTTTCTCGCAGCTTAGATATTTTTCTCTTGCTCCCTATTTCAACTTTTATTAATCTAGTTAAAAGACACCCTTTTAGGCCTATCTAATTTTCAAAAAAGGCTTGATATTGCCGCGACACCCCCCATAGATTTATTTCGTGTCATTTACCAAAAAATTTTCACCCTAAACCCTTTACTTCCACTTGAAAATTTTCCCCCGTTGAAAGGTAATTTTTCTCCAATTTTCGTAACTCATCTTTTTCCGACGAAACTTTTACCCCCTCCTCCTGAATCCCTGAAGGCAGTAAAAAATTATTATAAATATATAGAGTGAAAATATCCAGAACCTAGGGAAAAGAAGTCGTCCGAAATTTTCATCATCATAACCATTACAAGTCAACATCAATATCTCAAGACAAATTTTCCCACCAGACTCGCTATCAAGTCTAGTGGCCGGAAAAATACTATTTTACGAAAAAAAATCTACTAAAAATGTAACCTAATAAAATCAGTATATTCCTGAAAATATCAAACATCTTAAATCAAAAGATACAAAATTATATTTCATAAAAAAATGTTAACAAATATCACAAAAACCGCCTCCTGCCAAGCCATCCACTTTATTAGCGAGTTGTTTTAAAGGAAATTCGTTAAAAATGTAAAAAGTTAAAGAAAATAGCAATCATAGCTAGCTAAATAAAATTAAGTTACCGTCAAATTCAAATAAAAAAGAAAAGCGAGATTTAAATATAAAATTACCGGGCTGGGCGTTGACTAATTTCTTATTTCGGTTTGCGTATTCAGAGACATTAACTACTAAACTACAACTAACTGTGTAAATAGTTTTATTATTTTATTCTATTTCAGTGAACACATAATTTCGCTCATTAAATAACAGAAGGAAACTTAATTCTAAGCGAACGACTTTGACAAAGAATTAGTTTTGTTTAAATTACCCAAATGTCCCATTTAGTTCGAGATGCCAACGTCTTAGTGAATTGTGTATACACACAAATCTCAGAAATGAAGCACCAAAATATTGGTGTTTCATTTGACCGAACCCTTAGATATTTGATCAAGTATAAGTATATAAAAAAAGTTTTCAAAACGTATTTTTAAGAAATTTAGTTCTCGTAAAAAGAAAAAATGTCAAAAAAAGATAAGTTAAAACGTCATCTCACGTTTTCTTTGGTTTTTGAATTTGAAAATAAAATTTCTTCGTTCTGTATTCGGCAGGTAATCTTATATGACTAAGATACATTAATGGTGACAAAAGAGGAATCTGTTATGACACGTATTTATGAATACACGTATTAATGTATATAAAAACACGCTTTCATATATAAACTATTTATAAAATATATCAACAAGACAAGTTTAACAAACGAAATCAACAGTACAACTTATTCATAATTTCCTATTAATAAAACCTTTCTCAAGCACAAATTTAAACGGACACAAAATGTTTTTAAACACTTTCCGAGTGGAAAAAGTTTGGTAAAATTGAGAAACAGTGGAAATTCATTTAGCTCATGTCTGGAATAATTTTCCGTATTTTTGACCCTTTTTACTCGACGTTAACTTTTACCTGTTAAACAAAGCCCTTTATGCGCATTTTCTAATTGAATTCCTTATTTATAATTTAATGTTCCTTTTACTTTGCTTGGGACAAAATACGTCACGCAGATAAAATGAATTTAAGAGGATTTTATTCGTATTCAAGTTTATATTTAGATGAACATCAAGATATTAAATAGTCAAAATGTTTATTAAAAAGCAAAAGGTAGTTCTCAATTAAAAAAGCCAGTTAATGAGTTTGCGACTAGTTGTTCGTCCAAGGTTATACGACTCTAAAAATAAACTAATTTGGATAAAATGAAGTGGATGCAAGACTTGGTGACCCCCCCCCCCTTCAAGAAGAAATGTTGATGAGTGTAATAAAGTATCAGTAATGTCTATACTTTTTGGATATAAATGATCCAGAAGCGCTTCAAAAGATCGGAAGGCCTTTCAACATCTTCAGAGGGCTCGACCTCTTTTTTAGGATAAGAAGTAATTAGATATAATATTATAAGATAATTTGATAATACCGAGTTAAGTAAAACATTAGGCTTCTGTGTCCAGGCTCTGTCGGCGTCCAAATGAGTTAGTACATGATATTATGACGAGATTTAAATTGATGTCTATTGATGGAACAGTTCCCTGATGTAGCATAGCACTTTGCTTATTGTAGTCCTATAATACGACACACGGCTAAAGTCAGTTAAGAGTGTGGGAAAATAATGCGAGAGAGCCAAAGAAGTTAGTTCTAGAAGTTAAACCACGCACTCAATTTCAAATCAGGCCAACCTTATTGGTTCCTTAACACTATTTTACCGCACTGTCAACACTTTTTAGCCGAGTGTCGTGCTATAGGTGTTTCTGGCCAAATTATTAAATATTGTATTATAAAATATATTAAGTTATTAACAACACCAACTTCGTCTTTCCACCAATAAGCTTTAATTTAACTCTGAGCAGAGCCGGCTTTCGACATAATGCCATCTACAGTGCCTAAACAAGTAACAATTATAACTTAACAATATAACTTAATATAAATAACCTAATCTTAACACACTAAATAAAAGCCTAAAGCCGGCTCTGCTCAGAGTTAAACTAAAGCTTATTGGTGGAAAGACGAAGTTGGTGTTGTTAATATTGTAGACCATTCCACGGCGCTCACTGAAGTTATATTAAGTTAATTATTTTATTAGTCGAGAGCTCAGGTGAACGCTTCTAATGATAGCGTAAAGCCGAAACCAAATCAGGGAATATTCATATCCAACAGCAAATATCGACAAAAGCTTATTGCTTCAAGTCAAGAACTTCAGTTAAACTTAGTTTAGGGGAGAGAATACTAGCTTAGTGACAATAGCTATACGATTTAATTTCATACCCGCATAAAAGAAACCAGTGGTGGCGCCAACCAGTTTTCATTAGTAGCGGTATGAACTGTTATCCTTGCCTATGGCGTATGGTAAACTTTTAAAGGAATTCTTGAATCAGGAAGAAACAGGGGATTGTTAATAGAGAAAATATTGAGTTCTTTTTTTTTGAAGAGGAAACAAAAACAGCAATGCATATATATATATATATATATATATATATATATATATATATATATATATATATATATATATATATATATATATATATATATATATATATATATATATATATATATATATATATATATACATTTGAACATTTTAATTGTAAACCAATCAATATGAATGAATAACAATTTATTTTTAATAAAATGATATAGCTAATAAAATCACAACAATTCATAAAAGAAGAAAACATATTTATATTTTAATATAACATATTAAATTATATTTTGTTTAAGACTTGCAAGCTGGAAAGCATCACCAAAAAGTACACGTATTAGAGAAGAAAGTTATTCTCAACCAGATTAAGACATATATTCTTAAACATGTCTAATCTTATTTCCTTCTCTTAAAACTTATTGCAGTTGTCAGTTCTTTTTGAGTACTTTAATACAAAAATTCTGGCGCAGAGGTGTGCGAGCTTGGCGAATTTCCTTAAGAATGCTTCTAGCTCACCAATTTCACCAATTCTGTTTATGCTTAGGTTTTAAGTTTATGCTTCAAATTAAAAAAGTTATGTATGTATGCTTATATTTTGTATGTTAATTTTCTCAACATTTTTTAAGAATAAATGCATTTCTGCCATAGGTTTTTTAAAACAATGCTTAACTATTAACCTGGAGCATTACAGATTTTTTCAAAAGTCGCTGACACAACAAGGGAAGTACAACGTGACAACAATAGTTTAAAAGGGGACTTCCAAACCTAACCTGACCGAAGAAGACATATATCGAAAATTTTCAAAACCCCTCTAAATCTCTTCGTTTCACCTCCTGTAAGTTATTATTATTATATAAGATTGTTATGTTATACTTTTAGTATTTTCCTTTTTCTTTCGTAATTATATAATATATATATAATTTAATATGTATGTGTGCGTGTTTGTGAGTGTGTAAATATGTACATAAAGTTTCGCTAAACGTATTTCTTTGTGGCTCTGAAGCAGATTAAAGCCACACTCTAAAGTTCGACTACCACTATGAGCCCTAGCCCATTAGCGAATTTCCTTTAGAGGAAATTCGCTGAAAAGTAAAAAAATATTGTCAGCTAAACAAGAACAAAGTACAAAAGAAGAAAAAAACTTAAGATTAAGAATTTTCTACAAGATTTTAAAAGGAAAGCAAGTTTCAACAAGCAGCTAGCAGAGGTTTTCCAGTATAAGTTTTAACGAACAACAGAAAAAAACTTTAGGTTTTTTCCATTCTTCAACCAGTTATAGAAGTGCGAGAAGAAAAAAAGAAATTTTTCATTTTTCCCCGAACATGTTGAAAAATGTTGAAAAACATGTTACACAAGAGGAATGTGACAACTAATACTTAAATGTTACATGCATACATGGATCTGTGTGATACCAACATACTGTTACATGTATATAAAGGAAATAAATCATTGTTTTCAACAAGCTAAAGTTATATTAGTTACTAACATTGATAAATTAGGAAAATTGTGAAGGTTTGAACAACAGTAACAGAAAAGTTTACAACAAAAATGTATTGTAGTATTTTATAACTGTAAGTAATGTTTTAATACCTTAATAATAAATAAAAAAAAATAGTTACACATGTATACCGAATTTCAACTTCCTAGCTATTGTAGTTCCTGAGATGAGAAATCGGACAGACAGACGCTCGTCAGAAAGTATAAGGGTTTCGAAGATTACCTTCGAAACCCTAATAATTCATAAAGAAAATTGTAGGTAGATACTCTCAACTAAGAAAATTAGAACTCAACCACAGACTAATTTGTTTCCGAAAAATATTTTTAATAACGTCATTAAACGGAAGAAATTACTTAAAAAAATTCATAAAACGCTGATTTTTATATACAGGTACAATGGACCCCCATACGAGGTCTAAGTACCTAGGAAATTATTTCCTCAGGAATTTAAAAAAAAATACCTCAATAATAAATAAAATAATTCATAAAGAAAATTGGAGGTAGATACTCTCAACTAAGAAAATTAGAAATTCACCACAGACTAATTTGTTTGTGCTTTCCGAAAAATATTTTTAATAATGTCATCAAACGGAAGAAATTATTAAAAAAATCATAAAACGCAGAATTTTTTTGACCGTTTTGAAATTTTAGGAAAAGAATCCTGAATTGCTAATGGAAAAGAGTCCAAAGTTGTGAGAAAAAGTTCCGAGGTACCAGGTATCCGATACTTTATTTTATGTTTCTGTAATAAAATATTTAAATAAATAAATATGATGTGGTGAGAGAATGAGTTTTTAAAAGAACAAATATAGTGGTAAGAAAAACTATTTCAGCGAATTTTTAAAGCAAAAATTGATGCTTATTTTCGTTTAGATTTTTTAACAGGTAATGGTGTTTTTTATTCCTTCTAAATATACAAATTTATGCAGTATATAAATTTACAAACACTAACAATATGCACATATTAAATAATTAAGCAGCACGAAATATAACAACAAATGTTATAAATTACAACAATTATTGTTAATATAATAAAACAATAATAGAAATAAGCGACAATAAAAAAGTAATAATAAAAGAGATATTGTAATAACATAAAGAAACAACATAAAAATCATAATAAAATCATAAATACAACTATAAATTATAATGTAGCGTAATTTTCTGATAAAAATGAGCAGAAGCTAAAATTAGACCTAACTTTTAATTTCTATTTGTGACTAAATGACTACAGGCTTCTTGAATAAACGACACAAAGGGTTGAGCTAAGATGAACAGAAATAAGAAACATAAGAAACAACTTTATATATTTGAAAAAAAAGTTAATCGTGGTAGAGATTGAGATATGAAGACTTTTTGATGCAGATAGCATGCTATAATGTACTTAAGATCTTATTTCTAGATCTTTTTACAAGTTTTATTGACTCAGATAAATCTTCTACTCGAAATCTAGACTATCTAGACCTGAACCATCGAGTAAACCAGCTAGATTATTAATATAATAAACTTTATCCATGTTTCTCGAAAGAATGTATAAAAGAAAAATTTTACAAACAAATGGCTGCAAGTATAAAATTTAAATTTAGTGGATGGAATAATAACTAGTTTTCACTTAGTTAATAGTTATAATTTTGATGGATGTATTTTTAGTGGCGCACTAATAAATATGTAATTTTGCCAATAACTTAAGAACTATAAGTAAAATACTTAATACTTCGTTACAGGTTATGCTATTTGACGAAATCTCGAACGTCAAAAACAAAAAAAAATATAAGCTGCCAAAGTTTAAAAATTTAAAAGTCAATATTTTCATGTTGACGACCGGAAACAAATGTTAAATTTAGTGAATCAATTCAATACTTTCAGATCAACTTCTGTGCTTAATTTCAACTTGATAATTCGTAACATTTTTTTTTTTAATTTGTGTTGACTGAGCAAAATAGGTTAGTATAAGGTTTCCCCGGCAGCCCAACTAGACCTTAAATATGATTTTTTAAAAATATTCTTAATTTAATAAATATAAATACAAATATAATTTTTTACGAAAATCATTAGTACAAATATAACACAAAAAGAAATTAATTTATCATTGCTATTTAAAGAGACCCACCACTTAAGAGTATTCAAAGAGACTCTTTTTTACAATTTTTGTGCCACATTTTTAACTTTCTGGCTCCACGCATGCCAAAGAGTACGAGTATGCTATAGTTAGAGTTATATGTGATATACAGACAGACAGACAACATTATGATGGCACCTCGGTTTAGGATTTTTAAGAAAACACAATACAATTTCCTCTTTACCTACGCTTGTAGGAGAAGAAAAGTAAAAATACTAAAATACGTGACATAAAATATAGACAAATTTAGTTTAAAATCTTAATTTTAACCAAAATTGAAAACATTTATACATAATTAATTCTTACACCCTCATCAAGCCCTACTATTCTCCTTTATAAAGAAAAAAGAAAACAAATGCTATTAAACGAAAAAAAATAAATGTCATGGTAAAAGCCAATCAACACAATTTTCTAGTAGAAGAAAGAATTAGGTTTTTAAATCTTACATTTAGGTCTCTTATGCTATACATCGGTATTAAAGTTTCACCATTCTGAAACCAAATTACCAACTAGTTTAGTAGAACAATTTTAAAGCCATAGTTGAGACGGCTCAATCGATTGCGAGCTATCTGGGTCTGTGTTCCACAGAGCAGTCTCATTCTCTCCGAGTTTTAAATTATTTAAAACTTTTGTTTTCCCAGTTTGCCTATCCTACCTTTTTCTCTCCTAACACTGCGAATAATTTAGTCTCTTGTTTTCTCTCATTTTTGAGAACTAGGTAAAAAAATAGCGCAGGAAAATTCCTTGTTTATAAAAAGGCATCAATTCAAAAGAAATATATTATGTGTAGACATCTAAACGCACGTCCAGAAGTTTGCAATTATTTACAACTAATGAAAATGTCCAAAAACACCGAATTGGTATTTTAATATATTTAATTGTAATTTCACTTTAGGTTTTAATTGCCCTTTTAAATACTCTTTACATTAAATGCTCTCAACAGATCGCGACCATTTCTCTTCGGAAAGATTTGTTTATTTTAATATTAATTATATAATCTGTAACTATCTATCAGTCTCATCATTTTCTAAAAAGCATTTGAGTTACTTTAATTTTAAATCATTTGATAAACCAACCTGATATCATATGACCCGGACTGAAGAATGAAAGGGAGCAAAAGAGCTCAATCCAGCTGGACGTTTAAAGAAAGTTCTGTTTAACATAAGTAATGTTTTTAGAAGCTTTGAACAATATTAAATGATTTTGAAAACTTTGAACAATGTTGAATGCTTTTGATTGCTAGGAAAAATGTTGAATGTTTGGATTCCTTCGAGCAAGGTTGAATGTTTTTGATTGCTTTGAACAATGTTGAATGTTTTTGATTGCTTTGAACAATGTTAAATTGTGTGATTGCTTAGAAGAATGTTGGATGCTTTTGATTGCTTAGAACAATGTTAAATGTTTTTAAAAGCTTTGAACCATGTTGGATACTTTTGAAAGCTTGGAACAATGTTGGATACTTTTGAAAGCTTGGAACAATGTTGGATACTTTTGATAGCTTGGAACAATGTTGGATACTTTTGAAAGCTTGGAACAATGTTGGATGCTTTTGAAATCTTTGAACAATGTTGGATTCCTTTGAAAGCTTTGAATAATCTTTTGGACCTAATAGGCCTTCTAGTTCAGCAATTTTATTTCCTTATTTTAAGCAGTTCTACAGTAAAATTGTCATAAACTGACGATTAATCTTTCACCTGAGTTGTCAAGAACTCAACAATAACTTTCAACAAACAAAGAGCACAGGGTTTTCAACTGAAATATGAAGTTCACAATTCGACGCGAAGTGATTTTTCATTTTACTTTCTATAACTTTTATATTACTATAATACCCCCCCCATCTCTTCCTATTTACTTTTTATTAAAAGCATAAAATATACATTAAGGAAGAAAACATTAAAAAAAAATGGGAAACAATTATGTAAATTTAGTGTGAAATTGCTTGTATACGCAAAACAGGTTTCATAATTTTCCTTGTTTTTATAAACGATACTAGGTAGGGGGGAAATCTTATTAAACATCATATCTGGGTCGTTGCGGGAAAATTTAACTAGAAAAAAAATCTTTATCCCGTTATAAATATAAATTATATGAACTTTAGTTTTAAATATTAATCCTTATCAAATAATTTATAATCTAGAAAATAGAGTTTACAAGCTATAAAACACTTCTTTACGTGACGCAAAATCTTTTATGACGGAAATACATCATTAAGGGCCGAAGAATCATATTTTCCAAAGCGATTCAATCTTGCAGAAAATTAATTTTGATACGTGCTTATTATGTTGGTGTGACTGTGGGTATTCAACGTCATGATACAGGGATGTGGAATGTTTATGTTTACTCAAATTAACACATGATTAAAGGAAACGTTCTTATTTTACTGTGAACTGCATTATTAAGAGAAAATTAGCTTATATGTTGCGGCAAAAGAAAATAATTATTTCCTGTTTTCCTTAATCACAATATAATTACATACACAATATAATTATTTCATTTTTTCTTTTTCACGTTTTATACCGAAGGTATATTAAAAAAATCGGGTACGGGGTACCTCGAAACTTTTCCTCGTTACATCGAACTCGCTACGCTCATCTCCCTGCTTCAGTCTTGCTTCGCTCGTCCTCAGAAATACCGTTTGCCAAATTTATACTGCTCTCAGACTCGCTTCACTCAACTTTAGATAGTAAATGCATCCGTATCATTCTTAGCGGTCACCCATTCAGCACTGACCACGCTCAATGCTCCTTAATTTTAATGATCCAACAAAAATAATGGATATGCTTGTCGTATTGAAACGAAAACTAATGTACTTATTTATTAGGTAATAATATACACTTGTACCGAATTTCAACATATATATATATATATATATATATATATATATATATATATATATATATATATATATATATATTTGTGTGTGTGTGTTTGTAGCTTCCAGAGTATTTATCCTAGAAAGCTACAACTTTAAAAAAATTAATATTTAATTCTAATAGTCTTTCCCTAATTTGTTAAATGTCACTATCCGTCATTAATAAAACAGCGAACATTTCAAAAATAAAAAAACAAGGAAAAATGTTATATGTAATTTTATTCATAAATAAGTGCCAAGTTTCATCTCATTACCAGCATTAGTTTAATTTGTATCGAATAACATGTAAGTTTTTTAAAAATAATTCATAATTTAAAATAATCTAATTGAGTTGAAGATTAGTAAATCTTCAAAATTAGTGTAGCCCTTTATGTAATGAATAAGAATAATAAAATTTTTTTCTCAATATGGCGTCACATTTCTTTTGTCCTATTGGATTGGACCACGGTTCGCATTCAGGGAAGTGCTTTCAGTTTATATCAGTAAGTAATTGTAATAACTATTTTTCAACTTTTGTCAAATACATTACCTGTTATGAATCCCTACTTGAGGTGCATCACTCAGAGGTGCCCCTAGAAGCCCCCCCACGAATAGGTATTTCAATTATTTTTTTTAAATTCTATTTCCAATTTCTTGTCCTTCGAACACCAAACACTAACCTGCAACAAACAAATAAAAAAAAATTAAACAAAAAATACGGTTAAATTAATAAAAAAATGCCTTTCATTTTTTCCAGCGGTCACCCATAAATGTATTGACCTTACTCGACCCTGCTTAACATACGTGATCCAACAAAAAAATGCTTGCGTAATACAATTTAAATTTGCATTATTTACACAAACAGATACACTAGTGCTAAATTTTAACTTAATAATTATTTTTAACAATTATTAAAAACACAAACATGTAATTTGTAAAAAATTTAGCTAAAGCTCATAATAAAATTACTAAAATGTTAGTCCATTTTGTTAGTCTTAGACAGTACTAAATCTGTGCTATAATTAACATTGATCTCATCATTATTCCGTTTTTAAGAATTATTGAAGTTTTCGTTGAGTCATTAATATAGTTAATCGTTAATGACCTCATAGAACAAATATTTTCTAGACAGCACAACTAATTCTAGATTGTTTAAGATTGTTTTTGTCTACTAAGTGTCAACTCTCAAGTCTCAGCATAAACACACTGAGAACTATGATGATAACAGACACACACATACAGACAATTTTATAAAAAACTACTGAGTATAATTCAGATAAAAACCCTGCTTAATTTTATAAAAAAACTGCTTAGTATAATTCATAATAAAAAAACTGACTGAGGAATTCTGAAACCCTTATAAATTTTATAAAAACTACTGAGGATAATTCAGATGGAAACCCTGTATAATTTTATAAAAACTACCTGAAGATAATTCAGATGGATAACCCTGTATAATTTTATAAAAACTACTGAGATAATTCAGATGGAAACCCTGTATAATTTTAAAAAGTACTGAGGATAATTCAGATGGAAAACCCGTATAATTTATAAAAACTACTGAGGATAATTCATGAAACCCTGTATAATTTTATAAAACTACTGAGGATAATTCAGATGGAAACCCTGTATAATTTTATAAAAAGTACTGAGGATAATTCAGATGGAAACCTGTATATTTTATAAAAACTACTGAGGATAATTCAGATGAAACCAGTATAATTTATAAAAAACTATGAGATAATTCATGAAACCCTGTATAAAAAACTACTGAGGATAAAGACTGGATAATTGAGATAATTCAGGAAACCCAGTATAATTTTATAAAAACTACTGAGGATAATTCAGATGGAAACCCTGTTATAACCTGTATAATTTATAAAAACTACTGAGGATAATTCAGATGGAAACCTACTGAGGATAATTCAGATGGAAACCCTGTATAATTTTATAAAAACTACTGAGGATAATTCAGATGGAAACCCTGTATAATTTTATAAAAACCTGAGGATAATTCAGATGGAAACCCTGTATAATGTTTTTGCAAACACATTACTTTTCCGTACCAACGGAATAAATGAGGAAAAGTAAAAGTTTGAGAACTATGATGATAACAGACACACACATACAGACAATTTTATAAAAAACTACTGAGTATAATTCAGATAAAAACCCTGCTTAATTTTATAAAAAAACTGCTTAGTATAATTCAGATAAAAACCCTGTATAATTTTATAAAAACCTACTGAGGATAATTCAGATGGAAACCCTGTATAATTTTATAAAAACTACTGAGGATAATTCAGATGGAAACCCTGTATAATTTTATAAAAACTACTGAGGATAATTCAGATGGAAACCCTGTATAATTTTATAAAACTACTGAGGGATAATTCAGATGGAAACCCTGTATAATTTTATAAAACTACTGAGGATAATTCAGATGGAACCCTGTTTAATTTTAAAAAAACTACTGAGGATAATTCAGATGGAAACCCAGTATAATTTTATAAAAACCTACTGAGGATAATTCAATGGAAACCCTGTATAATTTTAATAAAAACTACTGAGGATAATTCAGATGGAAACCCTGTTATTAATTTTATAAAAAACTAAGGATAATTCAATGAAACCCAGTATAATTTTATAAAAACTACTGAATAATTCAGATGGAAACCCTGTAATTTTTATAAAAAACTGAATAATTCAGATGGAAACCCTGTATAATTTTATAAAGTACTAATTCAAAACCCTGTTAATATAAAAATACTGAGATGAAACCCTGTAATATCAGATTCAATGGAAACCCTGTATAATTTTATAAAAACTACTGAGGATAATTCAGATGGAAACCTGTATATTTTAAAAAAACTACTGAGGATAATCAGATGAAACCCTGTAAATTTTATAAAACTACTGAGGATAATTCAGATGGAAACCTGTATAAATTTATAAAAACTACTGATGGAGGATTACTTCAGATGGAAACCCTGTTATAATTTTATAAAAACTACTGAGGATAATTCAGAGAAACCCTGTATAATTTTATAAAAAACTACTTGAGGATAATCAGATGAAACCCTTATAATTTTATAAAAAGTACTGAGGGAAACCTGTATAATTTTATAAATAATTCAAGATGAAACCCAGTATATTTTATAAAAACACTGAGGATAATTCAGATGAAACCCTGTATAATTTATAAAAACTACTGAGGATAATTCAGATGGAAACCCTGTATAATTTTATAAAAAACTACTGAGGATAATTCAGATGGAAACCCTGTATAATTTTATAAAAACTACTGAGGATAATTCAGATAATGGAAACCCTGTATAATGTTTTTGCAAACACATTACTTTTCCATACCAACGGAATAAATGAGGAAAAGTAAAAGTTTGCTAAACATGTTTTGGAATGATTTTTTAGAATGAGCATAAATGGAGACCATTGTAATAGACCGAAAGAATTATTTTATTTATTTTTTGCTTTTATTTACAATAAAGCAGAGCGCTTTCGACCTAACAAAAGGTCGTCATCAGTGCCTATTTAAAAAAACCCTTACTTTAAAAAAATACAAAAAATTGTATTTTTCAAAATAAGGGTTTTTTAAATTCTTTTTTTCGTATTTGTTTAATAGGCATTGATGATGCTCTTTTAAGGTCAAAAGCGCTCTGCTTTATTGTAAATAAATATCTTGAACTGTGGAGAGACTATTTATTGTTTTGTTTTATTTGTTAAGCATATTTTAAATTATTAGGCTGAAGTATTTTACATAATAAAAATATGACGCAAATACTTTTTACTGAAATGGCTAACAGATGATTTTGAGATTAAGCGTATATTAAAACAAAAGTAATATAATTTGTGTAACATTATTAGTAGGTAGTAATAAATATTTTAACAAGCTGCACTTGTTTACAAGTACAATGACTTGTAATAAAACACGTTTCGGCTTGTCAAGGGTACAGCTTTAATTGGATTTTTTCAATTAAGATATAAGTGGAAGGGAATTCAACAATCGGGCTTAATGAAACAGGGTATTGAACTTAAGGTAATCGCAGGCTAAGCCGCTGCGAAAAAAACTCGAATAAAACCCAAAGCCTATAGGCATCCAGCCCTTTCAGTTATTTCAACTGTATAAACTGTAGGATTTGTATTGTAAAATACAAAATAAGGGGGAGAGTGAAAATTAAGCTTTTTCATACAACCTCTTCAACCAGGGCGAAAACAAAATTAAATTCCAAAATGAAATTGAGGAGCATTAAAATATTATAGATTTTTGGATTTCATTGGGATTATAAGATCAGGGTTTTATCTCCGAGGGAAATTGAATTTGACACAAAGACACAGATTTTCATGATCAGATTTCATTTTATCATAAGAATCCGGAATATTGATTTCTTTATATTATCAAAATTTTAATTGTGGCTAAAACAGAACAATAAAAATTCAGGTGAAAAACGGATGGATGTAAAAATTATACTAATAACGTGAATTAAATTTAATTTAATTTTTAATTGTGATATACTCTTCTTAAATTTTAATATTATTAGTATTCGTCAGCATTGTATGTAGTTTTAAAAAAAAAAGTTTGTACGACACTAGATGGGACTGGAATAACTTCCCAGTGTCTTAAACAGTTTTATTTTTTTATTTTATAATTTTTATTTCTCTAAATTTTAAATTTTTAAAAATTGTTTAAGACACTGGGACGTTATTCCAGTCCCATCCAGTGTCATAAAAATTTAATTTTTATTTCTCAAAATTTTGGGGGTCCCGTTGTTGTAATGGTTAGCACGTGCGCTTGCCATCCAGACAGTCCGGATTCAATCCCGGTCGGGGCATCTAGAATTTTCATGCGAGGAATGGAAATCCTTTCACGTGCCGTCCTTCGAAAGGGACTTTAAGAGGTGGTTCCGAGACTGTGCAATGTCAGGTGCTCGTAAAAGATCCCTAACCCTAAATGAACGTGAGTTTAGGCAAAATTTAGGACCCTCAATAGTAGCTAATATAATATAATATATATATATATATATATATATATATATAATAATATATTATATATATATATATATATATATATATATATATATATATGTGTGTGTGTGTGTGTGTTGTTGTGTGTGTGTGTGTGTGTGTGTGTTTAAAGCTTATAGTCTGGCAGTGTGGGAGTGCGGCACGTGTTGTTTCTAGTAACAGCTATAGAAACTTATAGTATAACCACGGTTCTTCTGTGGATTAGACGCAAAATGCCTGTTCTTGGACTAATATGGTAGAACACTGTTGTCTATCTAAGGGAGTTAGCAAAAAGGGACAATAACGTGCCCTACTTGCTAGGCGATCTATCACCTCTCCTTCATTGTTATCACTATTACTACTTCTCTAAATTTTAAATTAACTTTTTTAAAAAAGTATTAGATAAATATTTAAAATCTTATTTTTTGTAACAATCTTGATAATACTTATTGTTACAGCAAAAAGTTTTAGGTTAGTGAGCAATAAGTTCTATTCCTGATTGTAATAATAACAATATTAAGCTCACATGGAAAATAGGAAAATCCTTTGCTAAGTATCTGTTTTATGACGTTAAAAAAATGTAAGCAATTTAGTTGCAAACTATGATACCAGTAAAATAAAAGGATACTAAAAAACGACCTCGAAATCATGACTCAACGTGTTATTATGTTAACATGTTATCACCAAAACATAAATAAAGGATAATTCAATATAAAGAGGGTAAAAATAAAATAGTTGTCACATAAAATTATGGATACAGCTAACATAGTTTTATGTTAGTTCCGACATAACATGAAACTTTAAGTAAGTAAAAAAACCCTTAAAAGAACTAAGTACCTTCTTTCACATAAAGGGCTTAAATAATAACTTATTACTAAAGTAACCCTTCTAGGTAATTTGCCTGCTTGTAAAATTCAAGTGTTATATCCTCCTGGTAGTAAAAGACCATTAATGGTAAAAAAGCTTTTCTTTTTGGTCGTTTGAGAATTTTTTTAAAGTGTCTTTTAAGAGACAATGTTCAGAGGGAAATGAGAATGATGCTGGGTTTCATAGAATGGTTAGTTTTTGATAGCTTAGTAAAGGGGTTTTTAGTCGAGGTCTGTTCCGCTACTAAAAGGTACAAGATTATACCCTTGTAAACTTAGTATGCAAGGGAATAATGAAAAATATAATAAATTATTATAAGAAAATTGTAAAACAAAAATAAATAACAAAAAAGAACAAATAAAATAAATATTATTTGCACTTAGTAAAAATACTAATTATTTTTTTTCATTTATTTACTGACATACATGGTAAATAGTTAGACGTCTTTTGTATTACATTTTTAGAGTGCGGTTAGAGCTGCATGTTAGCCTTTATTTCTGAGCACTCCAACCCTTTCATATCCCTTTAATACCATACTCGTGTTTATACAAGCTAAAAGCAAAGAAAACTGTAGAGTAGTTTGAAGAGACCGCAAATAATAGAGTTTTGCATTAAAAGAAATGAGGATGTTAAGTAGAGTCTGTTAGTGGTCAGCCTCTTTAGTGGTCAGAAGGGGCTTCATAACATGTTAAGTTCGTTTGTATTGTGGTGTTTTATTGTTTTTATTAGTAATTATTAAGTGGTTTCTGGCGTGCATAAACCACGAGAAGTGTTTATGTTTCGTAAGGTTGTTTAACTTATGTTATGGTTTGTCCTTGGTATTCAATTGGTAGTGTTTATTTATGGTAACTTGTGTACGCTTAACTTAAAGTTCGCATTAGTATTTCATTTCCAACGCATCACCTTAAATATTTTAGCAATTAAAACTACTGCAACTAATTTAACTAAGTTCTGACAACTATGTTTCTAATTGGGGCGTGATCGTGATGTCGGAGAAAAAATGCGTGGTCATGTACGAGTATGACGCAATAATCCCATACACTATTTGGTGGTATATCATAGAATCGCATTCTGGTATTCAGGATGGGTAAAAAGTAATCACTTTCGCCAAACTCGAACCCAGGACACGGGGTCTTTTGATCCGTAGTCCAACATTTAAAGCACACGGCTGGCTACACTCAGACGTGTAAAGATGTAGGAACCAATCGCAGTACTCCAGGTATTCTTCACTTTCAACTACATTCCGTACAAAGCTTTAAAAATTTACGTTGAAATATAAAAGTTTATGTAAACTAAGTGTTTTTTTTTTTGTTGTTTTACCTGCCTATTTAAGGTTTTTTTGGTTACAAAAACAGGTTTTACTAAACAGATTTTTAGATTACATTGTTAATCTAAATAAACAGAAACAACGCCGCTTTATTAATTTTTTCCCATATGGTACCTTTACCTTTTTAGCTTTTTTGACATTTTAGTCAACTTAGAGTAGTCATAACGACTTCGGACAAGTTTTATTCGATTTAGCATCCCTAAAAACATATGTACAGTCATTTTCCTGGCAAAAAGTTTACCTTTAAACCTTAAATTTTACCTATTTTTAAAATTTTGCTGCCTCGACAAACCAGTAAATAACGTCGTAAATACCTGATATATATAATATATATATATATATATATATATATATATATATATATATATATATATATATAATATATATACGAATTTTTTAAAGAATATTCGCTAAAAGGTAATGTTTAAAAAGGAGAAAAAACGCACTTAAAGTTAGGAAACTTATCTTCACCAAATTCCTCTAAAAGCTAGATTTAAATTTATGGTTTGAATCAGTTGTGATATAAAAGCGAACGACTATAACCAAGAATAAGACTTTGGAGTCAGCGCCAATCGCACCAGACAAAAGGAAGTATTTTATAGATAAACTTTTTCGTTATTTTTACCACAGAAAAAATATTATTTTACTCTAAAAGTACTTTGGGAACAACAAAAGGTTTAATATATTTTAGTAAATGAAATTTTCTTTTTTCTCCTTATTGTAAAATTTAATAAAAAGTCAAGAGTTTCCTATACTGTAATATAGAGACAGATCTGTGTCCTCAGGGAATGTTCTATGAAACCACGATGAAACCAAAATGAGAAGTATGTTAGGTGTCTCTATGCTCATGTTGCCTCTATGTTGTTTATGTTGCAACATATCTTATTAGGTTACTAATCCCTTCATGTCAGGGTGTCCCAGGAGATATCAAAGGATGGAAAAACGTGACCGCTCTTATTTGTCCTTCTTTTTGTCATATTCGCTCTTTTCTAGTAAGAGCCTTGTTTTTATTGACCCCTAGGTTTCTTTTACGGCTCTTTTATAACTTTTAAAAAAAGGGAGGAAAACAAAAAATATTTCACGACTTTTAGAACAAGAAACGAGGTTTCTTGAGATAAGAAAGATTGCTTCAACCTTTGCAAAACTTCACATCTTAAGAATTTCCCAGTAATTTTTCTGAAAGTACGAGTATACCTTAAATGATGATGAAAATACTTAGCCTGCCTATCTAGAGTGGTGGTCTTCATTTGACTACCCATGCTTAAAATGTAGAAAATCGCACAAATTTTAGGTTTGTTTATTTATTATTACAATTTTTACATTTATTACAATTATTACAAATAAGTATTTCTTTATTAGACGTGTGTAAGAACTGTATGAGGAAATTTCAAAAGCTGATAATCTTTGCAATATATTGAGAAAAATCAAAAATTATGATAATTGATATAATTATTAATTAAACAATAATTGTTGAATTTAATCATTTATTTTTTAGCAAAATTGTGTATTTAAAACCAAAGCTATAATAACATTGACAAATCCACCAAATATTAATTGATAGTTTTTGTCAAGTTAAAGTCAGCGAATTTATTTCAAAAAGTGTGTACGAGTTTTTAATGAACAAAAACTCAGCTGTAGAAATTTCCTCTTCGAATTTTGCGCGAGATAAACTAGGAACTACCTATTTCAAGAAAAATTTGTGGGCGATTTTCAACAATTTTCAGCGAGTGCAATCATAAGAAAGCCTCCACTCATGCTAGACAGACTATGTTTTTTCTTCACAATTTAAGGTAAATTTTCATTTCCAAATTTCATTTTAAGTTTTCGGGGGTTTCAGGTCCCGGGTTTTTGAATATTGTTTCACCAAACAATATTCCAGCGTTTAATACTGATTAAAAGTGGCAAAAAAATTAAGAGAAAATACAATTCACAATTAACACTAAGTGAAGACAAAAATGGTCCATCAAGCCACATAATTTAAATGAATTTATTAATTATAAACAAGTATATAGATTTTCGGTCGATTTTGGAACAGGAGGTCCGAGGTTCATAGCCCGGGCAATACATACTCTAAGCTTAAATGACTATTATTTTTATTTAAACGATTTCATCGTCTATAATTAATTCTTAGAATAGTGGATGCAACCCACCTAAGGTTATTGCCGCAGGGTCGATATCCTGATGGGCCGTAAGGCCCTAAAGCGGGAATTTTACTTTTATTCAGATTTTTAGTAGATCTATTATAGCGTCTTCGTCCACTAGATAAAAAAATCAGGGAGTGAACCCCAATACGCAATATTCCAGGGTTTAAGTATTACTCAGTTATTTATATGTAATATACTCCTAGTTTTCTGCAAAACAAAATAACAATATTAAACTTTTATTTATGAATAAAACATGACATCCAATCTTACAAAAAGAATTTTCCTGAAATAAAATTGAAAGAAAGGATATAAAGAAAAACTATCAATCTAACTAAAATCAGGTTTTAAATTAAATTACACTGAAGCTTGCCTGTCATAAGCAACTACGGCTAGATAAGGAAATAGTTGAGAAAGCGTTATTAATCAAAAACCAAGAAATATGAAGACAAATTAATCAAATTAAAATATCTTAGTTTAGAGTTATCCAAAGATAAACATTTATTGCGAAATATAGCTATAATGGGATGATTCTGTAAGAAATAGAATAACCTAGATAGGAACCTTTATTGGAAAAGCTAAAGGGGTTTCAGAAATAAATTGCTTTAAAAGGAAGAAAATCTAAAGGATATTGTTATCGTACATTTTCTTGTTATAGTTATGAAAGTCAGTTTTAGATGTTGACAAGAATGGAGGGGTTGGGAAGAAGAGTGAAATTTGTCAGTGATAGTAGACAGGTTAGTTGGTCCACAGGATATTTGTCAGCATCGTCCTTTTTCTGACGCTTCATTTTCATCCACTACGAGAGCTTTTGACACCAAAAGGCACACCACCAAATACAAAAGTTTTGACACGGAATCATACTTCACTGGAGTAGTGTTTTTTTTCGGCAAGTGTTATTTCCTTACTTTGTTCGTCTGTTTGTACTTTCTATGGTTTTTCTTACTATATACACCCTACTCAATCATAAGACATGACAAGATTGTATGAAAAGGGAAACAGAACTAGGACAAACATTCCTCCTTCGCAAAGTTCGTCTTTTTTTAACGAAAAATTGTATTTCTTCTTTTCACAGTAGAAATTTACAATTGGGGAAAAAAAATCTAGAAACCCCTTTGAAATGGAAATTCACTTTTTGAAAGAAAATGACGAGTATGGAAATTGAAAAAAAAAACTCGTCTGAAAGAAAAAATGATTTTTTACTTTATACATTTGTTATTTTTACTTTTTCTAATTTATTCCGTCGGTAGACTGCAAAAGTAATGTGTTTGCACTCAAATTGCGACAATTTTTCGGATTTTTAGGATGAAACAATGCCTTTCCTTATACCTAAGGTAGTAGTCGAGAATAAGTCAAAATATTCTCTAGTACAAAAGTTAATTAAACCAAATAAATTGAATGAAAATATCAGTGAAACTATTTAATTTTTTTTTCAAATCATAGTCAAAAGATTATTTTTAGATTTTTATCAGAGACAAATCTTGTAAGAGGTATTGCCCTGAATTTTCACATTACCTAAAAAAATATTAAACTTACTTAAAATACTCTAATCCGACATTTTCAGATTAAAAACTAATAAAAATGCGTTTATATTACTTTTGACACTAGACTTAAAGCAACTTTTTGTATTAATGTCGTTACAAAAAATATGATGTCTTTCATTAAATATTTAAGATGATTCCGTTCATTCATTTATTATTATTTTACAAGTTAATCAAAACGAGGAAAATGGAAAAAGTAAGAACTTTTAGGGAAAGTATTTTTTTTAAACTAAGGATGAATTAAGTAACTAAGTTGTGTTACTTCATTCAATTATTATCTTAAATAATATTTAACTATATGGTATAAATATTATACTATATATTGTTTTAAAAGATCAATCAAAATGAAAGAAAAATAAAGCATTTTTTTTGTATCAACCTACACACGCGTAACATTTATAAATTAGTAATTACATACAATACTAAAAAGTAGCAGTATTAAATATGAAATAAGACAGGACTATCGACTTATACCCCTATAGATGAGAATTGAAAAGAAAACCCAGTCATTTTCCATTTTCTTGTATTGATTTCTATTTTCATTTTATTAATAGCTTTGAAAACTACCAACAGAGAACGTGATCTGATTTTATTTTACTGCAATTTATAGATTCTTATCTTTTAAATATTAATTTTCTTTAAGTGAGTTGGAAAATCTAGAAAATTTTCAATTTTAGGTAGAGTACAATTACAAAATGACGGCGCATAAATGTATTTAAATTTAAGGACAGCAAAGATAATAGATTTAAATGATAATTTTTAGATTAAGGTGTAATTGTATAACAAGATTTGGCTTCCAAAAATATTTATTTAGAACTTTAATTAAAAATGAATACAGATAAATAAAATATAAACCTCGATCTTGATTCAAAGTAAGTTCTTAAGAAGTATCAGTAAGTAGAGTAAACAAGTATTAAGTACTTGGTACAGTTACAATAACAACGATACGAAAGTTAGTAGTCTTGGGCAGGTCAATACTTGCATGGGTAACTACCAAATCCAACATAAATAATGCGGATAAATACAATTCTAGAGTTGATTCTAAACTCCAGAATTGCCAACCAAATTGGCAAAAAAAGATTAAACATAGCTGCTTACTCCACAGTTGACAGGGGCATTATCATCAGTCCCTATGGTCCTCAGCTCCGACACTTCCCCACCTGTTAATCTGATCGGTGTGAAGACAGAGCCGAATCTGAACCCCCCAATTCCTTTAAAGCTGCTACTCCAGTGTGCTAGGAAGAAGCCAAAGATGCGAAGATGTCGGTTGCTGAAGTTGATGGTGTTTGGATGGCGGCGATGTGTACTCAAGAGATCCGAAACCCGAAGAAGAGCGACACCCCGGTAGGAGACCGCCCCCACGAGGGACCCCGAGGCCAATCGCCCCTGGTTCTAGGTTCTGCTACCTCCGATAGTGGAAGAGACCCCAACCCAGAACCTTCTTGACGGCCGCGGGATACAGCGGGACCCGACACAGCATCTAACCCAAGCATTACCTAGCTAAATATCCCAAATGTCTAGGTCTAGGACAACAGCCATCAAGTTGGAACGAATTGCCGGGGCTGTTGCCGGTAAGGAAGGTACTTAAGTGACATCACCCTTTGAAATCTCTCTGCCGCGTCTACTAGCTTCTTCCATATTCTCAACCACACCATTGCTTGATTTGGGGCACTTATTTGTTTCAGCTGCTTAAGCGGTTTACGGTGATTTAATAATGTTCTGTCACTATAAGGAAAGAAAATGATTTGAAAAATAAGGTCCTAAAGTTGAGCTCCTTACTTATAGTTTGAAAAAAGGTCTCCTTCTCTTTTGCAATCATTAAACATCCAAAAGAAAACAGAAACTTTAAAGTGTTCTTAAATAATTCTTCACAATTCCTAAATACTTATCTATTTGAAGACTAAAAGCATAAATCACTACCAGATGTAGAATTTTATTTGACATAAAAAGATTTTCTTGAAAATTTTTCTTTTTACAAAACTTTTTACAAAAAAGAAAGGTATGTGAGAGAATTTTAAGGTTCAAGAGCTTTTAATAGGAAAAAAGGGGTTTACTCGACAAAAAGAGACTTAAGAATATCGAACAATAAGAAAGATTTCTTACATACAATACGGAGATTGTCTGTTAGGAGCCGAGACAATAGACTCCTAGCAGGCTCCTATCTTATTTCCTTAAAAACTCCTTAAAAACTTTATGGCAAGATATAATTCCTTTCCTTTCTTATGGACTTTAAGAACTCCTATAAGTTAAAAAAAGAGCAAAAAGATATAAGGAGATGTCATGGAGTATAAAAGTTTGTACGTGATATTGGAGCAGTTTTTTTGGGAGCTTCTCCTTCTTTATAGTTAATTCTTTTTTCTAGACTTTTGTAAAGTTAAGGAAGCTGTGTTTGGCCTATTTTTTCTTTTATTTTATTTACTGCGCAACATATTATGTCTTTTTTTTTGTTTCATTTTATTATTTTTAAGGAAAAGTAGGTTTGCAGTCTTAGAAATAGAATAAAGAATGATTCTTTAAAAGCTATATTTGTCCTCAATATCTATTTACAAGATTTAAGACTCACATTTATTAACTTTTGCTTTTGGAACCTTTTAGAAGTAGAATTTAATATGATTCAATAAGAGTGCATTTTTTAATCAAATTATTAATTTCATGGGTATAAAAAATTATGTTGCGTATACAGCCATATTATTTGAAGCTCAGGATATCCTATTTACTAGACAAGAGCTGCAACTGAGCCAAGGCACTTGTACGAGTGGTGAGCACAAATATTTCACACCAGGTTGTACTGATAAAATATACTTGTATAATCCCATTTCCATTTACATCTGTTTTTTGTCAATTTGACCGTTTGAACTAAAAACATTACGTAAGGGGTACTTCGAGACATTTTCTCTTCTCTAAGCTCACCCTCATCCTCAAAAGATGGAAATTACCTAATCTATATAGCAAGTCCTCTTTAGACTCGCTTCGCTCATTCGCAGGCATTAAAAACATCTATTTTATTCCCCTCGGTCACAATACTTTTCCTATAATATACGTATGGTATAACTAAGGAAAAGTAAAAATCGGGTACTGGGCACCTCTGAACTTTAATTCTCTCTCATCCTTATCCTCACCACTTCGGTACCGTTTCAATCGTCCTCGGAATACAGAAATAACCTAATTCATATTGACGAACGTCTTCGGCTTGTTCAATGCTCCCTAAATTTAGTTATACAACTAAAACTGTAGAAATACTAGCCGTATTAAAAGTACTCACGCCGTTGTACCTGTAATGCCTATAAGTACTATCTCCTCATATGGATGCTCAATTCCATATATATTAACTACATCCCTATGCTTACATATTGTCAGGTCTAATCAGAGCAAGTTTATTTTCTAAGATAATCTAATCGCCAAACATCACTCTTTTATTTTGATTAAAAGTGGTAAAAGTATAAGTTATGTGTTTGGGCGCTTAAGAGACAAAATGAAATTATACTAATTATGGAGACCAATACTGTTGATAATGTGGTAAAAGTATTAAAAAAGAAACAAGGGGGAAATGAAACAAAAATGGCAACAATGCGTAACAATCCACACGGATTTTTTTTTAATTTCTACTAAAAATGGCACCCCTGCAACATCGTTCCTTCGTCGGGGAAACGAATTCCGCTCCGTTGGGTCTCCCCTTATCAGAAAAAAAAATATGCCCTTCCCTGCCAAATATAATTTCTCATTAACCCCAAAGCCTACCAAAGATAAAATTAACGGCTCATTGGGCAATATTTTACCAATTTATCATATAGATTCTACCCCTAAAGTAAAATACCAGAGGGAGCAGTAAAATGGAATTTAATTAGGCATTTCTCTTTTATTTACTTGTTAATCCGGTTAATTAAAATAATTAAGTTAATAAAAGCAGCGCTGTTTTATACCTGAAACAAATCAAGCTATTTACTCATTAATGCTTTCTTTAAAAGAAGAGCTGGAATAAAACTCAATAATTATAAATTATTTATATTTATTATATTTCAAATACAGGTAATAATATAATTACGTATAAAATTTATTAGCTTCTAAATAAATTAAAGTAAAATTACTCCGTTATTAAAATTATAACCTAATTTAATACACAATATCGGGTGTGAAATTGGAACAATTAACGCTTTTTAAAAATATAAAAATAATTACACGCTTTCAAGGCCTCATGCCTGAGAGCCCTCTCAAATTGAAAAGTGGTCTAAATTTTAACTCTCTCAGCATAATTGAGTTACATTATTTCAGGTTGATGAGATATTATTTATGCAACTGTTTGAAATTCTCTTAGCTAATTTACTTTTAAAAAAATCACTAATGATGAGCTATAAATTTTGATGTAGTTGCCTTTTTGGCTTCTATAGGAATAAAGAGTGGGCGCGAAGTGATAACCCTTTTTGGTTAAAAAAAGGCAATAATATTGCGACGTCAACTTTTGCTCATCACGTGCATCTACGCTCATGTCAATAAAATTTAAAATTTGATCATAAGAATAAATAACAATTTAATCTTTATTTCTGGGAATTTTCTGCTCATGTGTGGTTGGGCGCTCACATAAAAAATATATGTATACATACATATATATATATATATATTATATATATATATATATATATATATATATATATATATATATATTATTTATTTATAAAGGAATGTGTGCGTAAAAACGAGATTTCATTTTTAGACGTTTCTAAGGGACACCAACATTTTTTGGATCTAAATGAAGCATGGCACGAAAATTAAGCTTATAAATTCACATTGGCCTTTAGTTTAGGAAATGTGTAAGCTTCTACAAACCCATAATAATGACTCTGCTAAAATTTTATTTTAAATTTTAACATTTAAATTTACAAAACCTACACAAGTTATCTGACCGGGCTGAAATTTTATACACATATAAAATTATGTATACTTAACACATATACGATGTTACTGTTACAATAACTAGTTTTTATGTTCCACATGTGTTATTTTTATGTAAACAAATTATCACGTTTTCCGACTAACAAATTGATTAGTCCAGTATCAGTATGCCACTTACAAAAACTACTACAAGACAACAACCATTTGGCAGGCGGACCTCGGCGCCGATGCCCCGTACCGACCAGAAGGCAGGTCTCTTGGTTTATTATGATACAGGTCAATAAATGTATTAAAATAAGTGTTAAACAACGCCCACAAACCCTTTTAGCATCAATTAAAGGCTTAAAATTAAAATACATAAATATGCCTATAAATTATTAAATTTTATCTAAAAATAATTTTGTAAAAACATAATACTTAATGCAAAATAATATTATACTGAAATAATAAAATAAAATATCTTTTAGGAAAAAAATATAAACTTAAAAAAATCAGCACAACTTTATAATGTATTTATATGTACTTTATTCTTGCAATTACAGAGCGAAGAAAGGAAAAAAGAAGAGTTTTTCTTAAATGAATAATAATAGGGTAGCGGAGTAAAGTAACTCTTGATTGCTGAGTCCGAAGCGACTCTCGTCTTGCTGTGTCGTGTCGAGATGGAAGCATAAGGAATGCTAAGTAAGGTTCCTTGAGAAAACAGATCTTTCTAAAGGTTTGTAAAAAAAATTCATAGAATATTCATATCATATCAGGCAGCTTCTTTACTCAGAATCATTATTTCTAACTGCGTGCACAAAAAAATATTTTTAAAAAAGTAAAATATTTTATTTAAAATATATTTGTAATTAAAAGTACTCAATACACAAAAAAATAATCAATACCGATTATATCCGTAGCCGCTAAGCGGCGTCGCCCTGGGGTCCTCCCTATGGACGTTACGCAGCAACGTTGTTGTTGTTTCGTTTCATTTGATCTTTTTTTAGTGATTGTTGTTACACGGCATTTCGCTGTGTATATGGAAACATTTTATCGCCTCGCTATGACCACACTGGTGTTATAATATTATTATTAATTATTGTTGCATTATATCGCATTTTGCCATATGGATAAGATATAAATAAATAAATAAATAAATAAATATATATATATATATATATATATATATATATATATATATATATATATATATATATATATATATATATATATATGTATATATATGTATATATATGTATATATATATATAATATATATATATATATATATATATATATATATATATATATATATATATATATATATATATATTTGGTTTATTATGAGGGGATAGGGTTGGACCAATTGGAAGAAGGTATACTATATAGCACGGTACCAGACAAGTACATGAATAGACTTTCTCGACAAAATTACAAGATCACGCAACTTATTGACACCAGGTACTGGCATAAATAAGACCTATTCACTAATCAATCATACACAATAAAAAACATAAATAGGTTAAGAAATAAAGTAATTACTGGAATAAATATAATAAAAAAATGAATAGAGAAGTAAATAAATAATTTATATAAAAACTAAGAAAGGGAGAGATGTATAAAGATGGTGAAAGGATGACCACACAAAAGAAACATTAAATACCAAAAAAATAATGTATCACAAATGAAATGAAAATAAATAAATTATGTTTTGCAATAAGTTTGGTATTTTTAATGTCCTATTTTTACATGGAAGGTGGTGTAAAGCCCAAAGAAATGGGCAAACTAAAACAAAACTATTAAAGTTTGAAAAAATGGTTCCCCTACCCTTTCTTGTTTCGAAAAATCTAGAAAAAATCATATAACTAGGTTGCTAACTTCAGATTAGCATAAAGGAAATATGTAAGGTATCTTAAGTCAGGTTTCGGACCATTTTTATCACCCCTTTAAAGCGGGTTTAAATCTTGGCCATAAAATAAGAAAGAACAAGGTCTAACCTCAAACACTAGTTTCTATGAGCTATTTTGAACAAAATTCTTTACTAACTATTTAGGTCATGTAAGGTTTTAATGATTCTAAAAAGCTTGTTAGTTACTATCAAAACAAAGAGGAAGGTAATTTTTATATTTTAACGTTTATCGTTAACCTTTGGACGGGCGGGCGGGCGGGCGGGCACACCCTGTGGGTAATGGCTATAAATCTCATGGTTTACACGCATCGTTTGACCTGACCTCCTAGACTACCCTCGCTAATTCCAAATATCCCCGCCGTCCCTTAAAAGCTTTTACAACATTCTACTTTATTCCCCCCAAGAGCATTAAATCATTATTTTGCGGGAGGAAAAGCTAAACTATGTAGATTTGATCGAAACCTGGGTTTTCAAAATGATTGAGAGCAATAATACCTTCATATTACCTTTGCTCCCTGGGTGCAATTTACTGCAATTAATCATCTAAAACTCCACGTGACTTGTTATAAAAACTTGAAATCCAAAATTTATTTATTCAAGTCCCCAAACGTTTCCTTGTATTAATCAGACTAATCTTAATGATTTATGAGTTTAAATTTTAAAAATACAAATTGAAAGCTTTAAAAACCATAATTGTCCTTAAGGGGACGTGAAATTGGAATATAATTGCATACTGCTATTATAATTTAAAACTTAGAGCTGCATTTGATTAATTTTTAATTTGAGCAATTTATTAAATTAAAGGAACTCCTAATTTGCAAATCAAAGAAATATGTTTTCTGTATTGTAATAATAATAGTTATACTAATAATAACATATAATAACAAATTGGGTATGGGGTACTTCAAAACCTTTCGCAACCTAACTAGAATATATTAATCACTAAATTTATACTGTTTATAAGTTCGAATTCGCTTCGCTTGTCTTCAGTCAGTGAATACATTCTTTTTATTCCCAGCAGTCACCCATCCACGCACTAACTTCGCTCGATGCCGCTAAACTTTTATAGTCCAGCAAAAACTGTCGATCAACTTGCCGCATTGAAACAAAATTAAAAATACTAATCTATTACGTAAATGGATACATTTGTGTCAAATTTTAACTCTATTATTTCTAGATTTTTAACCATTTAAAAAAAAACGTAGAAGTCACTTGCTTTAAATCAATTATTTCACATAATAATATGGAACAATTGTTGTTCTCATAGATGTCTACGGGCGAGCTAAATTTCAAAATGATCATAATATTTTTCCTTGCTTTATGAAAATTTTACTACGTCATTAAAACTATTTTACGGATAGCACAACTAAACCTAAAGCTGTTTTTGTACCAAGTTACACCTTTAAAGCCCAAAAGATTAGGAGCTACGATGGTACAAAAAAGGAGATTTTAAAGACACCTAAAACAAATGATTTAGGTGCAATCCCGGTTTCGGATTTTTTTGGCAAACTTAATACTTTTCTATTTATCATATAAAATAGCAAAGCTAGCCTATTTTAACATTTGTATTATTGAGTTTAAGCCAATATTATAAAATAGCTTTGGGGCTTTTAGACGAGTCTTTATCGCCTTCTAAAGCTTACTAGAATTTGTTCTTGTTATATTTGGCAGTTCTAACTTATCTGTGTACCCCAGTGAAGTATAAAACATTATTTAATAAATAGAGCGTATAAAAACAATCGTTTTATCTTTTTCTTTTTATTAACTCTAAAGTTAAAGAAAAAAATTATTTATATTTTCCTTTTATTTTCTATTTTCTTAAATATGAATTATATCAATTTTCTTTTTCTCCTTCGGTATAATAAAATATTGGTCTCGATGCGGTTACGTTTAATGGTTTTCTTTAGTTTAGAAAAACCCCCTTCGAGTCTCAGGGTAGCAACAAAGAACCGTAAAACCAAAACTTCGATAAGGTTCACATAAATTATGTGAAAAACCTTTGCCCCCTTCCACTCTGCTTTCCCCGCGGGGGCAACCCGACGCGAAACAAGAGAATGGCTTTACTATAACAGACTAACCCAGCATAACATCACACCGTTTATTATTCATATTTATTCTCTATATTATACTCTTTATAAACTCAAAAATACTCTATTTAAAGGAAAATCATAAATAGTTGATATTAGTTATAGATTTTTAAACATTAGATGGGTTAAAAGATAAATTATTATGCAAGCCAATAAAACTTTTTATATAATTTTTTTACTGTTTCCTACTTGCCCAGTCAGTATATTCACTTCATTTAAGCAAACAATAATAATTTAATAACATAACTCAAAACATATAGCTGGTGAATGGTCCAATAAAACTTGACAATAGATACATAATATGAAGATTATATATTAATTAAATAAACAATTAAAACAATAAAGTAACTAAAACAGAGCTTTAATATAACGAACATTTCCAAACATATCTACGCACAGTTACTGCTTATAATTACTTCTTTATGAATTTAAACGTAATTAATGATATTACATTTGTATATTAATCAATGATTTTATATATGCGCTTATTTTTATTCATATATATATAATATATATAAATAATTTATATTATATATATATATATATATATATATATATATATATATATATATATGTAAGTATGTATAATCGTACACCATGCTATGATCTGCTTCTTGCTTTTCATGGTTGGCATGTGTTGTATGAGATATCTGCAACTCTAAGTTTAGAACTTTACGTTTAGTGGATACGACACACCTAAATTATATATCCACCTATTATCCCCGCAGTAAATACCCGATGTACTGAAAGGCCCTCAATGGGGTCTATCCACATTTAAAAAATAATAATACAAGGTCGACGAAGACTTGGATCTTTACGATTGACTGAACACGTTTCAAAAGTACTTTAATAGATGGTATTATTTGTATTTTTTAATAAAAAATACTATATTCTCTATTCTTCTTTTATTAAGAAGAAAATTCTGAATAAATATCAAAAATAAATATTTCAAAACTAATCTAATCTAGAATGGATGTTTACTTTAGACGATAGAAAGATCAATTTTAATATATTTTTATTTATTTTCAAAGCAATTATTGGTACAAGAAACAACAAAAAATAAATATTTTCTCTTAGTTTATAAATTTCAAGGTGGTATAGCGTTTGATGTGAAATAAAAAAAAATGTCTCTTTTCATTTGTCAAAGTAGGAGGGGGAAGTTTAAAAAATTTACTTTGATCTTTTTCACTTTTTTAAAACCTTTGTTTTTTCTAGACTCGAAAAGTTATTTAGTAAAAAAAATATATAAATAATTCATAAATGAAGATAATTTCAGCTGGAATGAAGTAAAATTACTGCGGCAGAGAAAAAAATTGAAACGAAAAAACCTGAAGACCTTTATCAGGAAAATGCAGTGCAAGAGTATCTTTTGTATTTCTGTGTTTTACATTCGTGTGTAACTATTGTTTATTTTGTTTTGATACAAGGTTTTTATTGTTTGCCTTTATTGCATTTTTTTTCTGAGGGGTGAAAAACGCTAAGAATTGTTTTAACGTAAAAAAAGTTGTTGTTCAACGTTATTTATTCAGTATCTGTTATATTGTAGATTTTTTTTACACCTTTGGTTTTTATATTGCACGAAATACATTCTTTAAAAATGTAACAATAGTCAAAGTAAAAAAGTGTATACAGTACATAAAGTAATAAATATTTTATACATCAAAATGGGAAAGTTTTATTTTTATTTTCAAAACGATTAATAGATATAATTATAAAACGTTAAAACATATAATTCGACAGTGAAAGTAATTTTTACACTGAGTTAATGTTATTATTTAAACAACTAAGTTCTATTAATGATTGACATATTTAAATTTGAAAGTAAGATGGCCTTAAACCTTCAGAGGTGTAAGATGAAAGAATCAAAAGATACTAAAGAAAGAACCTGAGTCTGTTCTAATACCCTCATTTTATATCTACCAGGTTACTTAAGAAGATGCAAATATTCAGTGTTGTTTCCTGGGTTGAAGAGATTGCAGGTGACCTTGAAGGTTTATAACATAACATTTAAAGAAAATAATCAGTCCAGAAAAAATATTAAATAAAATCTCTGCTAAGAAAATCACAGGAAAAAATATTAAAGAAAAAAATCAGTACTTTGAGTTCTGATATCTTTTTTACTAACTTAAAGTAATGATGCTATTTAAAACTTCAATAAATAAATTTTCTGAAACACCCCATTGCTAATTGAAATGACGCCTAAATACGTAATAGGAGCAGCCATTTTGAATTAACTAACAAGTCTATAAATCACCTTAGAATTTTTGTAAGTTCCGTATATCAAATATTGTTAAGTAAAAGTAGGCATGTTTAAAACTAACGTTTTGAACTTGATGTAACGAAATAAAATTTGTCTACTATAAACTAAGAAATCCAGTAAAAGTCAATCAAGCAAAAAAGTTATGGAACAAAGCAATTTAAAAGAAAAAAAACGCGTTAAAATTATGTACTTAGTAGAGTAAAATTATGCTTAAGATGTCCACAAGGTTATTTCATTATTAACAGTTCGTCTACATTTAACGCCCTCCGATATCATGTAATATGTATCACCAGGCATTATGAGTACTTAAAAAAAATATGATCGTGCTGACAGTTTGGTTAACTGTCAGTAAAATAATAAAATTATACGTAGTATAATTTTATTATCAGCATTAATTTCGATTTTATCGATAGTCGTATATAGCATAATGTAAATAAATCACGTTTTTTACTTATAATTTTGAAAATTCACTTATATGGCAATATGCCACTTATATAAACCAGTATTATGACAATATGATATAGGACCATAACCATGTGTTCCCAAAGCGGTCACATTAAGACGCGAGCAGCCTTTAGTTTTTAAGTCATAAAACATCAACGACGTATTAGCAAGTTTTGCTTTAAATCGAATTCGGAAATGAACTGGTTCGCAGAAAGGGCTCGAAATCCTGGAGTTAGATACAAGTCTATTTCAGAGGACCCTGATTACAAAGAAGTAGGTTTTGCAAGACTTTATTATATATGTGCGAAGAATCGGTTAAAAATTAGCAGAAATAGAGCTCTAAACAAGTGCGGATAAAACGATTTTTAAAATTATAACTGTAGTCTTGTATAATATATTGATAAATATGTGCGGGTTTAAAATAATCCGGAGAAATGAAACAACAGGTTGTGATAAAAGCAAACAACAAGGTAATAAAACAAAGACCGGAAACTTGGAAGAAAGTAATTTTTGAGCAGAAAAATTCACCAAGCTTTTGGACCTCAGCGTCATCACTTTTTTTTCCTTTAATGAACGTTTTTCGTCATTAAATATAAACCTTTATAAACTTTCAAGAAAAAAAAGTGTGATGTGTAGTAAGCGTTTATTTAAAAGAAAAACCTTTGAAAAAGCAAAACTCAGGTTTGCCATAGTGAATAACACTTAAAAAACGTTAAAATCTGACTTCACACGCATCAAGTAACTTCCAACAAGTACTATACCGCTTTTTTCAAAGTATTATCAAGATTAATCCAAAAGAGGAGTAAACTTCACCGTATACATGAGTTTTCATTCGTCGTCAATATTTTTCAAAATGTTTCATTATCTTTATAAAATTTCTAAGAGACATAAGTATCTTAGATTTATAAAAAGTTAAAAAATAACAAAAAGTGGAGAACTGGTTGCAAATGTAAAAGAAATGTGTTACTTTTAAATGAAAAAAATAAAATAAAATAAACCACAATTTTGTATTCATTCATTGAACGAAAACAAAAATAAATATAAAAAATTAAAAATAAAATTTGGCGAGTTCTCAAAAAATTAAAAAAATCATGCCTATTTGTTTTTAATAATATTTTATATTATTAAATGCATTAATTAAATAAATGCACTATAAGAAATTTCGAAATTTATATTCTTCAATAGGAAAAAACAAAAAATTATAATTATTACATTAAAAATATGACATATTAGAAAAGGCAATATGAATGTATGACGTCTTAAAAAAAATATAAATATTTAAAAAAAATTAGATCAATTTGCATTTTAATTAAATAACTTTAAAAATAAAATAACTTTATTGACAGTATCTAATTCAAGAAAACAATTGTATGATTCAGCAAATCTAGGTAATTCCCAAACCAAATACCGACAATACTATTGATCACTCAGAGATGTACTGCAATGCCTTATGACTTAAATATTTGATTTGTGAATATCAAACATATCCTCCTCCTCTCACTATCAGTCTACATCTAATATCAAGTAAAAAAACATAGGCTTATTCTACTTCTTTTTTAACAATTTATCATTACATTATTTTTAATTATATATTATTGATATGTAATTTGATTTACATAACTGTTGTAAAATAAATAGTGAATAAATATTTTTGGTTTACATTTGGATATAATTTTATTTTAGTTTTATTTATTCTTTTGTACTTGATTGTAGATTTAGAGGTCATCACTGACGATGACCTCTTTGTAGGATGAAAACACTTTGCTAATAAAGTTTTCCTTTGTAGGGAGACATCTTATTTTCAATAATTGTTAAGGAACTTTTCATTCATTTTGTTTTTTACAAAAAAAAATTAAAAAATATTGTTATCGTGTGGAAAAAAGTTTTACCTAGTTAAATTTTTAATTCATTTGATTAAGTTTCTTTGGTTTAAAATATACAATTTAATATTACCTACTTTTCAACATTTTTAGTGCCAAACATCTATAATTTTTATAATAAAAATTTAATGACAAAAGGAGAGAGGAAGACGAATAACAAGTAATAAGATATGATAGATCAGACAGGTAAAAAACAGGTTTAATGTAAAATCAATATTACAGCCCTTGACCCCTTCTCTTCGTCTTCAAGGCCCAAAACTTTCTACACAACTCTTTCAGCAATATTAGGAAAATCTTTTGATGATTCAATGACCTCTTTTGGATTAAATATCAAAAAAGAAAAACTCAGTGGCTTATAAAACTTTAATGGCTATTAGCATCTTTCTAATGATGGTGGCAGCAGTGCCATAAAAGAACCTGATAAATGCCATCACAGATATAAATGGTTGTGAGAATTTAATTGCTTAATCGTTAATATGAGGCAGATGATATGTCAAAATTGTATATTGGTCACCATTTCGAAAATATCGACTTTTAAATTTTTCAATCCTGGACGGCTTAAGACTTTTAATGTATTTACTGTGTATTATATACAAATATAAATATATACATACATCTGAATGTGTCAATATATATATATATATATTATATATATATATATATATATATATATATATATATATATATAATATATATAATAATATAAAAGTATGTAAGAATAAAGACATTTTCTAGTAGAGTGAAAGGAGTGAGTTCTAGCCTTGAGTACACTCGACATATAGGCTTGTTTTTGTTATAACAGTTCCTCTGTATAAAGGTTTTCTCATGTGTACTATAAGCTTCAATATAACATGGTATTTCAAAACACTCTAACATACCCTAATATCAAATACTAGCAATATTATGCCATTATAGATATAAGGCACGTTTTAACACTACTTTATATAAATACATATTTTCCCTACATAAAAATGCCAAGTTGTATATAAAGAAAAAATATATTACGTTCTTTCTACCATTACTAATGTAAATGTAATAATAGAAGAATATTTTATAAAAAGGATATGAAAATCATGGTTTTTATGAAGGAAAGAAACATTAAGTTGCAATATGTGATAAACGTGGCTGATTTAAAATTGATGCAAGAACAGAGAATTATACGTAAAGTGGTAGATAAATATTTTAAAAATAAACCACAGCAAGACTCCTGTTATTTTATTATTTAAATGAAGCAGTTTAAAACGTTACCGTTTTTAATTTATTTATATGTCTCTATCTTATTTTTCTACAATTTATTTATAATTACATTACATTATCTAAGATTAGATTACATAATAAGCTCTTATATAATTTGATGTGAATATTCTGTGTGTTATTTAACTTTACCTAAATGTAAAACTATTAATACTAAAGCTTATTATTGACATGTTGATTACATCTTACAGTGAGTATCGTTGAATATAATGAAAGTGTGTTGCAAATAAAGCCTATGCAAAGGTTTACAGGCAGCCTCCTCCCTCTGGCATTTGCCTTGAGGAGGCTCATCTTTTGTTTTTTCATAAAAATTTAGAAGATTAAAAAAATATATTATTACTAAGCTTATATAGCAATATTTTTTAGAGCCGCTGTAATATGTCAACTTTACATCCTCAAAATATTCGCAACAAGGATTTTATTGTTAAGGCGATATAAAATTTACAAACTTCCGCCGCTCCGGCGGAAGTTTGTGGAAAATGGAAAACAGTTTAAAGCTGCTACGAAATTAGTAAGTAAAGTAAATGAAAAAAAAACTATATTATTTATTAAAATTTGATTTTTTGGACCCCAGCACCCCCTCTTTTTTACTAAAAAATAGTATGAGCAACATAGCGGTTACATAATCTACTACAAACAAGAGAAATAAAGAAACTAATTTTTAATAAATCTCATATATTTAATAAATTTATAATAAATTTATATAAATAAATTAAATTTATTTATAAAAATTTATTTATAAAATATAATAAATTTATTCTCTTTTCTCAATTGTAAGTATTTTTTTACTCTTCTTTTTCTTCTTTAACTCATGAGATGTTGTAGGTTCTTTTGTAATAATCTTTAATGTTTTATCTGTCTAATTAATTGTTAATATATTTATTTTTAGGTTTGATAATGGCTTCATAGCCGAAACGTCACAATAATCGTAGTTTTTTATTACCACCCTATAGGACACAACTTCATCTTAAATTTAATAAATTTAAAAAAATGCAAAATCTATTTAGTTAGGTTTAAATTATTTTATAGTATAGACGGCTTTTTATTAACAATATTAGCTGTAACAATAAACTATGCTTTTGAAAATCCAAGCACCATTATTACTTAAATTATAAATGTCCCTAACAGCTTTTCTTGGTAAGCACAAATACGTCAATTTAATGTAACTTAAAGGTAGTGATTGAAGATTCAGGTACCGTCAATACTTGGGGTGGGTATGCATATTGCATATACCTGGACCAGTTTGGAAGAGTGGAAGTGCTTTAAAGATCTTTATCTCCAGACGGTATATAATACGAAATTTAATGACTAGATTTAAGAGAGTAAAGAATCACTTTTCACTCCCAAGGGAGTAAAAAGTACTTTTTACTCCCTTGGGAGTAAAAAGTAATAGTTGCCAACTTAACCTAATAATCGACAAACTGAATAGTATATAATTATTTTTATTTGAAAACTAAGATACCTATAAACAAGAAGATACACAAGATGCATAAAAAAATAATGTAACATTAACGATCATTTTAAGTAGAAGTAGTTAATGCTAATACTAATATAAGAATAAATAATTTAAAAAATAAAAACTAGTTCTTTATTTAAAAGTAAAAAAAAATTAAGTTGGCTATCCTGATTTTTTAAAATAATTTTAAGATTTGCATGCTCATTGTTTTTTTTTCGACAAAATATCATTAAATCAAAGTTTTTTTTTAGTTTAAAACCTTAGCTTTAACTGTTTAACCAGTCTAAAACTTTAATAATTAGATTAAAATATTACTTATAACTGCTCTAATATTCTACTCTAATATTTCAATATGTCAGATAATATTTGTGCGATATTGACGAACTTTTTAACAATACACCTCCTGACATTGCTATTGAAGCGAACTTGGTAAAAGAAAACTTGTTACCAACGAAGTTATATGACAAAGCATGTAACAATTTTAAAAGTTGGTGTCATGATCATAATTTACAACAAGTAAGTGAAAATGCATTGCTTGTTTATTTTAATAATGAATGAAAAACAAAACAGGCGTCAAGTCTGCGGTCACTGCATTCAATGATCAAATCATCTTTGCTTGTGAGAGAAAATTTTAATATCAAAAGCTATGCATCACTAATAGCATTTATTAAAAAGAAAAAACGAAGGTTATGTTGCAAAAGAAAGCGAATGTTTTTACTAAGAACCAAGTTGAAGACTTTTTGCATAATTCACCAAACGACGAGTTTCTTATAATAAAGGTAAGATCATTTTCAGTTAAAAAATCTTGAAAAAAGAAATGAAAAAAGACATTCTTACTTATTTTCAATGTCGACGTCTGGAGATAAAATCTTGTATGCACCTTGGGAGTAAAATGCCATTATTCCCTCGCAATAATTTCCTCCCTCGGCTTCGCCTCGGGTGTAAATAGCTATAACTCCCTCGGCTTCGCCTCGGGAGTAAATAGCTATAACTCCCTCGGCTTCGCCTCAGGAGTTAAACAACTAAATACCTCGGCTTCGCCTCAGGATTTAAATCCTTTGGTTCCCTCGGCTTTCGCCTTAGGAACCAACATAATGCTCAGGGGAATAAAGACATTCTTTACTCCCTTGGTGCATAAATAACTATTAGAGGGCTCGTCATGCTCTTTGATAAATCACAAGAAATTATTATACCCTTTTGAAACTCCTGCAAACTACCTTTACAATATAAACCTATTCAAAACACCATGAAAAATATCTTTTGACAATATTAAAAAAAGGGTAATAAATAATAATATAAAAAATAAAATACCCAAACCAAAATAATTCATTAACCTTAACCCAAACAAATCCCTTCACACCCAAAAAAATAATCAAAGTTCATACCAAAAAAAATAACAAATAAAGAAGCACAAATCAACCAAATCAATAAATAAAATATGGCTCCGGTTTACACAATATACATATTGTATACTTTTGCCAATAAAGAACTTGTTTTAAAAAAACTTAATTAGTTGAGAGATCGTATGTGTCCCGCTTACCGATGATGGCTTTAAGCCGAAACCGGTCCAGAAATATTCATATCCGACACCCAAGTATCCAAGGCAGCTGATAGATTAATTTCTTCTTTTAATTTGCGTTATGTATAATCTCTTAAATTTTAAATTTAGTACATATCAAATTTACCTTAGTGAATGAAGAAAAAAGAATCAATAAATTACCTGGAACACACAAAATAAATTAAATTAGGAAAAATATACAAAACTCAGAATAAAAATTCTATTAAAAAGTATTGAAGCGTATTCCAAAGATTTTCTTTTACTTTTCTCACCTACTACCATCAGTTTACAGGAAATGTATTGTTGTATGTGCTATTCATTTTAAATATTTAATCGTAATGTATTATAATAATAGTACCTGTAGCTTTAGTTGTAATTGTATATATGAAAAAAAACTATTGTGTCTTTGAATAAAGAAGCAGAGTTGGTCCATTTTCCATTAAGTTATTATATTAAAGCAAAGCCAGCTTTCAACCTGAACAGTTATCACCAGTGCCTTATAGATGAGGTAAATCTACATAATTTATTAGCAAGGCATGTTCCCTCTTCTGGAAGGGGAAGCACTATAATGAAAAAATGTGACATCTCTATTATCAGATCTCCGTGTTCCACCACCTAAGATTCCATAAATTGAAAAATGTGGCACCTTCACCATTTTCATCTCTATAATAAAATCTCCACGTTCCACCAACTAAGATCCCATAAATTGAAAAAAGTGGGTTTATGTATTTATGGTTGTACGATCACTTTTTTTTAGTTAATATCGTGTAAGCTGTGGGAGGGGAGCTACTTAGTAATAGGATAAAAAATGAATGTTTAGAACTTCGAGCATAGTGAATAATTAGCGCAAATATTCGAGGAATAGACAGATATTAAGCTAATAAGACAGTATTAAGCTTGAAAAAGATAGCTCGGAAATAAGATACTTTAGTACACTTATTATATACGACAAAGATACTTTACAACCAGAGTAGACAACTTCTTTATGATGCTTCGCAACGAAGTGTACATAAATAAAATAATCTATCAGGCGACATAGTACTGTCCTAGTTTCACATCATGATCTGCTATGCGACTAACCTTTTTGATTAAACTTATAAATCTTTGGGTAGAAAATGATCACATATGGTTAAAATATTACCTTAGGAGGTTCCATAATTATGTTAAATTAACACAGAAGCAAGCTATCAAAAGTGAAAATACTGATCAATTACTTAACCATGAAAGAATCACCACTATTACTAGATTATTATTAATAAATTATCAACACTGACGATAGACAACTAATTGCTATTTCAAAACTGATTAGTTAAAGTGTTTTGCTGACACAGCATAGTTTAGTCTTCTATGCTTGGATGGTTACATTATTTTCTAATTTATTGAATGGTAGCAAAAATAATAAATTAGTAGACTTATGACCGCTCCAAAAATCAATATCACCTCTCTTTCTATTTTAAACCAATAATACATTTCTTCGCCGAGAATGATTTAATTAAAACTCGAGCCACGATTAAAATTTCGACCACTTCTGGTGATCCTCAACCACTAGTGGTCATTTTTTATCAGTATTTACAAATTTTAAAAGATAATAAAGTATCACTTCATGAAAATCCTTTACTCAAAGTAAGGTATTTTCCAGAGACAAAAGGTAATCTCAAACGGTGATCTCTTACAGTCACCAGGCATAGTAAGCTATACATATCATTCGCTAATGCAGAGATTTGCATTATTAATACTCATTTGCATGAGTTAGACGTAACGAAACAGAGTGTGACTTGACATAATGATAATGATAATCGAGCTAACATAACATAATGATGTCGAGCTATCAAAGATGACGAATGTCGAATGATGGCACAGTTCCCAGATGTAGCATTGCATTTTGTTTGCTTCATTCTTGCGATTCTCAGACAAAATTAAAAAGTGACAACATGTTTATATATATCATTAATTGAAGCCCTAAAAATATTGAAAATGCGACATTTAGCTGAATTAGGTTTTCCCAGTCAATGGGATAATAGCATATATATCAGGATTCAAACTAAATATACTACTTTCCCTAATGCTAGTGGAGTTAATCATAATCGGAATAATAAAACAAATCTCTCCATTTTTGTAAATATGTATGTATGTAAAATAAAGCATAACCGGCTATTAACCAACTAAAGGTCCTGCATCATGCAGGTGTGATGTCACGAAGCTAGGTTTTGAGTATATTCTTGTTTTCTTTAAAAGACTCAAAACCTAGCTTCTTAACTTATCTAACATCTCATCGGTACTGAAGATGACTTTTAGTTGTTTAAAAGCGAGATATGTTTTATTTTAAATAAATAAAGTGAAGAGACTTATTTTATTTTTCTGATTATATTTATGTTTCGAAACTGCTTTTTATAAACAAGATAAATAATCCCTACTAAAGCAAGTAACTCTAGTTTCAACTTCTTGTATTATATCTATGCTTGAAACCAATCTTATAAGATACTATAAAACTCAGGTTGATCAGAAAGTTTTATGCTTTATAAAACTGAATCGTCAGTAATAAATTTGAATCGTCTTCAGCATAAAAAGATTTTTTATACGTTTACAATGCATTTCCAACAAAAAGAATTCTTAAGTACAATAAACATTTTATTTTAACTTGTTAATATTTAATAGAGTTTATATTAAACACTATAGACTTTGTGAGGGGGACTTTACAGCCCCCGGACAAAAAAAATCAAGCGTAAAGTTTTGAAACTCACGTATCTGTACTTTGTTTCCTTTTATTTGGGAAAACATTTTTGCCCTTTCCCTTGAAAACGTAACCAAAAAAAGGTTTAAATTATTAATCTAACCCCAAGCCTACCTGGCTCATGTGTTAGTATAACAAACAACAGCAGGGGGAAACAACGTTTAAATACAACCATGAAAGCAAGGTGTTTTAGCATTAGGATGGCTAAATATGTTCTCTGACGTCATCACTGGTTGTGTAGTATTTTCATCTGTTTCTAAGACCATAAGGTTAGGCTGCCTGATTTAAAATTTCGTAAGAACTCATACTAAGACGCAAAGTATTAAACGAATTCTAAATTAGCTGCTAGTAGCATTTAATACGAAACCTAACTTTGCAAAAACGATAAAAAGAAGTTATCCAAACCCCTTTAAGAGAGTAAATGTGATTCAGACGTTTAATAAAAATTACAAATTTTAAGCCGTTATAATTATGAAGTATTTAATTGAACCATAGGGATGCCTCTAGAAGCACCAAGTTCTACTTTTAGGGGCAATACTTGTTGACACAATATAATTGTGCAATATATATTCATGTTTTACTTGTTGCTCAGCAATTTTGTTTTGTAATACAAACTTTTTTCTGAAAAAAAGTCTTCTATTAGTCCAATAATTCATTTTACTTTTTCTTATTCATTCAAATAAGAAAAGTAATGTATTTGCAAGAAAAATCTCAAACAGGTATTTCACATGAATTATCGATTTCATGTGTTTTTAAGACCTTCTAGTAGTATTTTTAGTACTTAGGACTTTTAGTACTAATTTGTCTGTATGTTTGCCTAATTGTACGGTTTGTTTGGATCACAAACAAAAACACTGTGAAATAGCATCCCATGTCTGAGAACGAACGAAGTAATTCTGAAGTCCTACTGCAATATAAATTTAGTGATTCCAATATTTTGAGGACGAGCGAAGCAAGTTCAAAGTAGTGAAGATGAGGGTAGCAAATCCGATTTAGTGACGATAAGTTCCGAGGTACCTCCCACCCGATTTCCCTGTATGTCTTAAAATCAAGTCATCGTGACTCACCTCCTTTTCTCCTAGACACTTTAAAAAATATAAGAACCCACTATTGTCCAAACTGGTACATTATTGAATCATTTTTATCATCATGTACGAGTACTGTACGTTAAAAGTTTCAAACAAACTGGTTACCTTGTTTCTGAAAATTCAACTTAATTTTCTTTTAATTACAATAACCTCTTCAACAAGCAACTTCTATTTGACATGAAATAGTAACATCAAATTAAAGGATTACAATAAGACATCTTACACCTATAGAAACGCAACCTTCACAGGACTCCTTGAAACAAACAAACTTTGAAAAACATGTCCCCCCTTACAGGCCTAAACAAAAACCCTAAACTTGTTTAGTTATTTAAAAGACACGATTAGAAACAAAGAAACGTATTAAATAAATAAAGGAATGGCAACCCTGATTGCAATCACTAAAGGGTATTGGCTCGTATACATAAAATATTTACTACATCATACATTTTTAATACGTCTTTAAAGTAACCATCATCAATAAAACGCCTGCATCAGCTTTATTAATTTCGGTTCATTTTAAATAAACTTATGAAAATGTTGTTTCTCATCGTTTTAAAACAAGTGTCCGCATTGTTATTGTCCTGTACATTAAGTGGCATAGTGCCACTTAAATAGTAGCGAATTTTCAAATATGTCGGTCAAAAACGTTGAATGTTTTTTTTAATTGTATAGTCAAACGATATAATCACTATATACATAAATTTTGTTGACTTCGTAGTTTTCTTGTCTTAAAAAGTAGTATAAGTGTATTAAGTTTCATCATGATCCAATACGGTATTGACTTCTATTGTTTTTTAATTTTTACTTTTATTAATGTGACTTAATGACGTCATACTTAATAACCAATAGAGTTCTGTCAATGTATATTATTAATTTAAAGTTATTAGTTATTGTGAGATAAGGAAACGCCTAGGACCTCTTACAAGCTTACACACACAAATATTCGTGATTAATGAGTCAAGAATAATCCCTTTCAAACGACCCCTTTGAAAAGTCGGTAAAAACACAATTTTCTTTGAAAATTTATTGAAATAGCAGAAAAGAGTAAAATTCATTTCTAAATACATAGATTCTACTACTACTAAATATGCATTCCAAAAAAATGATGTTTAGCATTTTTCTGCAAATTTAATATTATTATAAATATCATAACGTTAAATACCACAGTATTGAAAAATTATGAGTTTTTTTAGGTAGAACTGGTGGGAACAAGCTTCTTTCACTAGTTCTTAGATGGTAGTGTTTATGATTTCTTATATGAAATAGTTAATTTTTGTAATTGTTTTGTAATTATGTACCTTAAAAAAGACTAAACTAGATTTAAAAAATATATACTCGAAAGCTTTGTTAATTGACTTTTTATTATTTTTAGACAAGTTTCACCCAAAAATTCATAATAAAACAAATATAATAAATCTTAAATGAAAACAAAAGAGATGCCCAATGGAGGGCGAAACATTGTGAATATTTAATTAAATAAATTTATCTAGTTTCTTCAGTGTCCTTAGTTAATACATTAGAATCTAATATAGAGACCAAAACCACAAATTATAATACATTTAAAGAGATAACGTTGAACATAACTTCAAACGTTAGAAAAAACTTTTGGAAATTTAATACTAACAATTTTTTAAGCGTATCTATTTCATTTTTTGGTCCCTTTCCTAGGACTTATCTTTTTACAAATGAACTCAAACATTGAACACAAATATAAAAGAAGAAAACCCGAATAATCTTATTGAAAGAGATCCAAAAAATATACTAAAAGAAAAACCGGATCTTTTTACAAGAAATAATATTTAGATACTAAACTAGACATAAAAAATTACAACACAAAAAATCTTAAGTCCCATTATGAACTTTTAATTTAGGAAAAATAAGGAGAGAAAAAAGTTTTTACGACCTAAGTCTTGGTTTAGTTGTATTTTCTTCTTACTTTTTGAAGGGATTAAAATCCGACCCATTAACTTAAAAAAAAATCCGCCAAAAATGTTGTTGTTGGCAAACCTTAAACACATTTATTCCAGTTGAACTAACTTTATATTTTTTAATAAAAGAAGGAATATAATGTACTATAAAAGAAAAAATAAACAAGTGGTGAAAAATAGTTAAAAAAAGTTGTTTATACTTAACAAGAAAAGTTAAGACTGTTTTTAACTGGATAATTTTACTGAAATTATGTTAAAATAAATTTAGTACCCAGTGAGATGATGATATGCAATTTAAATTAATTATTTGAGTAATAATGTTTTATAAATTTTATTATTATATTATAGGAACAATTACACTATATTAATACTACCTTACAAGTGTGAAATGCACGAGACTAATTATAAGATCAATAAAATAATTATTTAAATTGCTCATCAAGCGATTAACTTAAACAAATGCTATTAATAAACAAATGTTTGACTGTTAGGAAAATGAGATGCTATAGAAATAATGAAAATTGAATAAAAATGCAAAAAATGCATTTCAAGAGTGTATAAAACATTAAGAAAACTATCATAACCTTAAGATAGGAAAACATTTTGATTTATGAGCAAGATATTTGCTTTGTTCAACATAAGCTCATAGTGACATAAGTCACGAATGCTAGTTATGCTGAATACGGTTATAACACTAAGTCTAAAATTTTGGTTGTCCCAGCTTTCTAGGTGATTAAAATCATAATTTTGACATATATTTGACTTCATCATGAGTAAATATCTGATATAAATCAAACACCTGAAACATAAATGTATCGTACTTTATTTTGCACTTACTGGAATAACGATTGCATAATCCTGTGTAAATGAATGGTTCCTATGGCAAAGCCCAAGGAATCATGAAATAAATCTTAAGGCGAAGGAAACTGGAAAAAATTATTTGTTCAATCCCGAGGTTGGCGAAGGCAAATTAAGGCCTTTTCTGTTTCCCCTACAAAACTGTTATGACTTTTATTGTTGGTGTTATTTATTATTTTAGCATTAGTCATGCTTTAACTTTAGATGTCACAGGGCCTTCACCTATCACCAATGGTGATTGGTGAAGGTACACATTACGGTAGTGTAGTCTATGCTTTAACTTATGGTTTAAGCAAAATAACAAGTAAAGTTACGTTTATTTTTTAAGACAACAATGGATTGAAAGTAGCACAACTTATAATTCTCAGATTGAATAATCACAGCTGGTGTCTAAACTAACACAAGATTTACTTTCGCATAAAAAAAGTTAATGCAAACCAGGCTATTTTGTTTATCTCTCTCTCTATACCTTACTTAACTGATTTGCTGTATTATTTATATGTTTATCTTAGTTATTGTTTGACACTTCGACAAATACAAATCCATTCTAATTATAATTGAAGTCCCCTTTGTGTAAGGCATCATTAAACAAACATGTTTTGATAGAATATCGGCAATGTTTATGAGGAAGGTGTGGTGGTTCGCATAATGATTTCATTTTAGTCTAGTTGACATAGAGATATAATAATACTAGAGAAGCCTAATCGGTTGGATTTTGTAGCATCCTAAAAGTGACCTGAACAAATTTGATTAATATTATAATCAAACAGAACGAAATTCCAGCAACTTATTTTTTATTTTATTATTAAAATAATTAGTTTATTGTACAAAACAAGCCACAAACAATGTGGGAAAACCAACTATTGATTTTTATAACCTTAACAGTAAGGTTATAAGAGGTTAAATAATTTACCCAGAGCAGATATATATATATATATATATATATATATATATATTATATATATATATATACATTACATACACATAAAAAAGTATAGATAAAGGATTCTTCAATAAAATTCTATAGCATAGATTCTTTTAATCAATCCACGGCATAGATTCATGATCAATAAATGTACATATAATCTACGACTCTATCCTATAGGCATGGAATCCACGACATAACTCTATTGGCATAAATTCCACTACTAAATCATACAGGCATAGAGTACACGACTCAATTCAATAAGGCATAGATTAAAGACTGAATCCAATAGGAGTAGATTCATAAATCAATCCTATAGGTATGGGTACAACGGCTTAATCTGCACAACGATTAGAAAATCGAGGGATATTTCAGCCTTGGTCTAAGGCTAACCAAGAAGTTAAAACGACAAAATTTAAGAATACATAAAAAATAAATAAATTAATAATGTATTTAAAAGACACTATAGGGAATACTAAAAAAACATCCTTACTCCATGTACTAAACTATAATTATATTATAATAAACTATTTATACTAATGTCCCAATCGAAGAGGTATATAAATTAATAAGACAAAATTGGCACTTAATAGTAAATGAAACCAAAATAAAATGCTTAGAGACCTACTTAAATTGCATCAAATTTTGTTGTAGTAACAACTATTTTATTTGTAATAATAAAATATATAAACAAATCAACGGCCTCCCAATGGGAGGAGGAATGTCGGTTAATTTAAGAGGTATTTTCGTTAATTTCTTATTAAACTCAGTTTTATCTAAAACTAAATTTAAAACCTAGGTTTATCAAAAAATACATAGACGATTATTTTTGATAATTAAATCAGAATATGTTCAACCTTTGCTTTCCGAACTCAATGAATTTCAAATAAATTTGAATTCACAGTGGAACATGAGAATAATAATGAACTTTCCTTTTTAGATTTGACAGTAATAAAATCTTTTGATGGCATTTAACAACCAAATGGAATGACAAACCTGTAAAAGGAAATAGATTTCTTAATTTAAATCCAACCACCCGTTCTCACAAATCAAAAAACACAACCTTAAACCTAATAAGCCGAGCTTTGAAATTAACAGATTCGCAATATGTTCCCAACATCAAATCAATAATTTTCAAAAAGTTAATAGATAATTTTTATCCACCTAAATTAATAAAATCATTTTGGCACACCATCTACGAAAAGAATAAAACAAGTAATAATCCCAGTGAACAAACCAATAGTCAGAATAGTCATACTCAAGTTCCTGAAAATTATTCATAGTAGTCTAATAAAGGCATTAAAGGTCTTTCTCAAACTATTCAAAAAACTTTTAAAAAATATGATTGCCATGACCTAAAACTAGGCCATAAACCGAGAAACAAAATTAATGACAAACATTTTTCGAAACTTAAAGATAAATTAAATATTAATGATAATATGGGGTTCGTCTATAAGGTTTCTTGTAATGATTGTCCTGGTAAATATATCGGTGAATCACGACAAACTTGGGAAAATCGCAAAAAACAACATGAAAGCAATGTTAAATCTACTAAACTTAAAAATCATACTGCTCTATCATTACATGCACAAACCAAAAATCATAAGTTTGACCTTAATAATGTTATCTTCTTAGAACAAGAGAGTAATACTAAAAAACGATTATTTTTAGAAGCTATTCATATCACCAAAGAACCTAACAATATATAATTTTAAAAAGATGCTTTAAAAATGAATCAGCATTATAGCGCTATTTTTCCAAAAAAATCTCGTAATAATTTTTAAAACTAACTTAATATTAAATAAATTAATTAATATGGGTATATAATAATAAATGAATAATAAATAATAATAATAATAAATAATATAAATAAATAATAAATATAATAATAAATAATAATAAATAATAAAAATATAATAAATAATAAATAATAATAATAAAAATAATAAATAAATAATAAATAAATAAATAATAATAAATAATAATAAATAATAAATAAATAATATAAATAATATAATAATAATAATAAATAATAAATAAATAATAATAATAATAAATAATAATAAATAATAAATAAATATAATAATAATAATAAATAAATAAAATAATAATAATAAATAATAAAAATAAATAATAAATGATAATATAATATAATAAATAAATTTTAATTTATAATAAAAATAAATAGTAATTAGTTTTAAATACATTATGATTTCTTTCATTATTCCTTTAAACTAATTAAAGCGTTATTTTCCAACGTATTAATTTTTTCTTTATATTATCTTTGATTCTGTATGGAGTATTTATTTCCTCAGTTCCTATGCTTGTTGATAGAGTTTTCTAACTTTTAATTTAATATGTGTCTCCTTTTAATTTATTTCAATTTACTTACCTCTTTTAGCTACTCTTTTCATGTAAGTTTTTCATTATTAATTATTAACTTAATTTAAATTTTCCTTTTAAAATTAATTAAATTCTCTTTATATTTTCCTAATTAACCCTTAATTACAGCTTCCTTTTTTTCGTTTTTAGGGTTTTTTTGACTTTATGACGACGGAGATTATTAATCTCTGATTTCTAAGTTTTAATTACAACCTGAATTTTATTGTAAGTTTTTATATTATTTTAAAAAAATTAATTATCATTTGTGAAATTTAATAATTTAATTTAGTATTTGATTTGTTTAAAAAAACTTATGTTATGGTTTTTCTTCATTTTTGTATGTTTAGACATGAATATGCCCCGATGCCTAGGGGGCGAAATATAGTTTAGTACATGGAGTAAGGAGTGTGTTTTTAGTATTCCCTATAGTGTCTTTTAAATACATTATTAATGGGATAAAAGGGAACAAAAAGAATGTTAAAAAATAAATTAATGCTTTATTTAAATAAAGCATTGATAAAGCATTGATACACAACTGTTACGAGTCGAACATCATATATAATTTACTAATTTCTGTTTCTAAGTGTTGCAGTCAACAACTTTTTCTCAGTCTATAATTTATTAAATTAGTTCAAAGACTTCTCGATATATTTGTATTTTAAAACAGGGTTAAAAAAAATTAATAATATCACTTTTTACCTACTAGGCAAGCACTGTCAGGAAAATATAACATAAAAAGGCTCAACGAACACTCATTTTTACATGCTACTTTTGTCAGCTACTTTGATCTGCCCTCACGAGATTCTTGAATATAATATGTTGAGAAATATATTGGACATTTCTCTAAAATCTACAGTTATTTCCTAAATTGGATTAAAACCTGACCAAAGGCCATCGAAAAACACTGATAACAAATATTTTATATCTGCGTTTGATACACGGTAAAAAAACAGACAGGCTTTCTAAAGATGATAAAATAATGAAACATATTTAAAATGATAATAATTAATACTTTTTACAATAGTGCCAATAATTTCGAGTTACGGAAGTCGGATACAGCTACAGGTACAGATATGGAAAATTAAAAAAGTTATCGCCGAATTTGTTGATATTATACATGTATACAGGTAAAAGGTTATTTTTAAGCCATGCGAGAGTTAGTTCGTGATACGTTAAATTTTGCCTCTACCAGTCAAATTTATTATTATTATTATTAATAAAACTAAATAGTACATTTCCATTTTGATGACTGATACATTTTTTTAAGAAATATCTATGAAAATATATGACTTTATGATTTTTATGAAAATATTACAATCTTCCTTGCTTATATATTTACAATTTATAACATAAATAAATGAACTATTTATTAGGTATAAATATAATTAATAAATGCATATACTACTTAACACATACACTACTTAATACATACACTACAAATATACTAGTACATATACTTACTTTATTACATATACTTGCATAATATTACAAGACTACATAAAAATGATATTTTTCTTTATGACCTAATCGGCCGAAACTATAGTTAATTACAATAAATAAATCAAAAAGGCAAATAAATGAAAACATGTCTTAAATTAGGACTTTTCGAGCAGCACAGAAAAAATATTCTAATAATACCATAGAATATATATACTAGAGTGGGCATTGTGGGCATAGCCTATCTCATAACATTGAGAGGCCTGAAACATCTTTTAGGAGCTCTCAGGGGCTCTGTGTAACCTTATTGAAACCTTCTCCAAGAGTGGTTAAAATAAAACAATTGTTTGTGGCTTTCCGTAGGCTCCTTGTATTTTTAACGCTCTACTGTATAAGTTACTGAAATGTTGTATTGAAAATTTGATTGTATTTATAAACGAGGTGGTCACGTTACTTTTTCGATGTTTCAAAATTTAACCTATATGGCCTCTCTAGTAATAATATCTCTATGAATAATAAAGTTAAAATAAGTTTCAAGTATATTTTATAGCGAGAGTTAGCTTAGACTTAAGATAATTGCTGGAGTTTGGCTAAAATCCTTAAATAGATAACACTAAAACCCCAAAAATGGTTGATACGAAAAATACAAGGTGACACTCCGGTTTCAGATTTTTAGGGTATTCCCAATACTTTTCTTTTATACCTAACACGCCTACAATGAGAATACATAAGAAGAAGTGAAAAGTAAATCTTTTAAGAAGTCTGTAAACTTAAAAGAGAAGCAGAGGGATTAGACATCCCTGAGGGACACCCTTTTATTATTTGAGATTTTTCTACTTTGGATGAATTTTATACAGTTTTTAATGGTTTTTTGTCGTCCTTTCTTATTTGGTAATTAATTCCTTTGCTATAAAAAGAGTTTTGCTTTAAATAGATTATTTAAAATAAATTTATCTCTAATTTAATATTAATTTTTAAAACTTTTTTCTGATCAAAGAAAATGCCTAAACATTGTCCTTAACATATTTTAACAGCAAAAAAATAAAAAGCTTTCTCACCACGTCCACATTTCTTAAAGGAATTAGGATTCCTACAAAAAAATAATATTACAAAGTGGTATCTATAAGAATTAACAATCAAATCTAAAGATTTTTTAAAGGTTCTAAAACCATGTAAGAGCAAATGTACAATAATAACGTTACCTTGCAAATGTGAACTGCTGGAGGTTAATTTTACAATCAATTAAATTATTATCTAATTAACTACAAATCAAGCAATCCACGTAAGCAAATGGCCAAACAAGCATAAACAAATGTTTTAATGTTAGGATAGATAATGAGAAATTATTGAAATAATAAGAGTATAATTAAAATGCAAATAATGATGCACTTGTAGGGTGTATAAAAACCAGTGCAACATCCAGAAAATTATCAGTTCCTCAGATCACCGGAAATAACAAGGTAAAACATTTTTAATATGTAGCACAAAACATTTAGTTAGTTCTAAATCAGGCTTTGGCCAGCTATTAATAGCATATAACTAATGAAGAATTGCATATAATTTAAGTATTAGCCGCATAATAATTATAAAATTAATAAATAAATAAAAATTTTTAGTTGAAGGCCGAGTGAACGATATGCCAATAGGAATACCAATCAATACATCAATAGGAATATGCAAATCTGGCTGTAGGAAAATTACTGTACATTTACATACGAGTACCGCTATCGTTTAAATAAACTAAAACCAAACTACGACTTTGTGTAATTAATTGGTTAACATCTACTGATGTATTTTTCTGTTTTACAATTCTTATTATTTTAGAAAAACAAAATGAAGGGTTTCTTCGCTGTTCTTGCTACCGCCGCTATGCTTGGCTCCAGCACTGCTCAGTACAGTCTCATGGGTGTAGGTAATGCTGGTATCTCAGGTAGTCTTAACGTTGACCTCGGTGGTAGTCTTGGTGGTGTAGCCGGAACTGCCGGTGGTCTTACTGGTGGTCTTGGAGGATTAGGCGGACTTACTGGCGGTCTTACTGGTAGTCTTGGTGGTCTTACTGGTGGTCTTGGTGGATTAGACGGACTTACAGGCGGTCTTACCGGTAGTCTTGGTGGTCTTGGAGGATTAAGCGGACTTACTGGCGGTCTTACTGGTAGTCTTGGTGGTGTTACTGGTGCTCTTGGTGGATTAACCGGAGCTGCTAGTGGTCTTCTTGGAGGAGTCACTGGACTTGCTGGAGGTGCTTGTGGAGCTGTTGATGGTCTTGCCAATGGTGCTTTAGGAGCTGCTGGCGGTCTTGCTGGTGCTGCTTCCGGTAAGAAGATTTTAACCCTAAAATTAATTTTAAACCTAAAATGGAAAAGGATATATCTTATGTCTTCCAAGGGTAGCTGTAGAATAACAATTTCACGTTTAAAAACTTTGCTGAAAAGAACTTTTCAACATTGAGCACTAGTATTTACTTATCCTACTTTAGCACTAAATATAAGATACAAGGTACTTCGGAATCTTTCCAACTCTGATAGGATATGCTAAGCTTATCACAGATTTTTCTATATACACACGATATATATTAGGAACATAGGAACAGTGAAAACCGAGGTCTTACTGGATGAGCTTTTAAAGATGTTGAGGGACATGCCAACGGAGCTGCTGGCGTTTTTGTTAATGGTGCTTTTAGTAGGAAAAATCGAACATTACTCCAGGAAATTATTCTATAAGTTAATAGTATTTCCTACACTAATAGAAAAAATGTATTCCACATTGGAGATTTTAAGAACTTAAAATAACTTTTATTTGTATACTATAACAGGGATAGAAGCAGGAGAATATGGGACTTACCAAACCATCTTTAAATACATAGTTAAAGACGGGTAAAGGTATTCAATAGTGGCAACCTTAATAATTTTACATAATATAAAGTAAAACAAAGTCGCAGAAAATAAAAAAAAGAAATCACAAAAAAATAACATGAACTATTACATTTTTTGTATCACAAAACTTTAAGGTAGTTAATTGTAAATAGTGCTTCAAAAATATTATTTAGATAAAAATTGTTTTGTAAATATAAGCTACAACATAAAATTAGAACTTGAAATTAAGCAATACTTTTATGATGTTTACAAAAAAGTCAGTTTCTCGCAATAGCTCAATAGTTTAAAAAAAAAATTATAAATAAGAATCCCAATAGGCACTAAGCATTTTTATTTAAAGTAATAATCTTTGGTTTGCTATTCTTGTCTTTATAAAAACCTACTTTTTTAGGTCTTGCCAACGGTGCCTTAGGAGCTGCTGGTGGTCTTTCTGGTATTGCTAACGGAGCTATGGGTATGACTGGTGGCCTTCCCAGCGACCCTATGGGAATGACTAATGGTCTTTCTAACGGACCTATAGTACCTATTGGACTTGGAAATTTTTACGGTTTGTCCAACAGTGTCATTGATGGCACTGGTGTTACTGCCAACCCAGGTAATGAAGCTGCTGTGAGTCAAGGAAACCAAGGTAACGCTGATGGCAACAGAGGTCAAGGAAATGCTTATGGCATGGCAACAGAGGTCAAGGACAGGTGCTTAAGGCAACGCAAGGCAACAGAGGTCAAGAAAACCAAGGCAACAGAGGTCAAGGCAACGCTATGGCAACCAAGGCAACAGAGGTCAAGAAACCAAGGCAACAGAGGTCAAGGAAACCAAGGCAACGCTTATGGCAACCAAGGCAACAGAGGTCAAGGAAACCAAGGCAACAGAGGTTAGGAAAACCAAGAACGTAGAAAATATATTGTTAAAAGGACTTAGTCCTTATATAAGAATAAAATTTTGTTAAATTAAAAGTTTTTCTATTTTTGATCATTTAATTAAAATGCGTTTTAAAGAAAGACATCAAAAAACGAAGAAAATAAGGTTAGAAAATAAGGGATTGCTTCTTAGGCTAACTATGTAGGTTTGACATTTTCCAAGAGTTAACACCTTTGATAGAGTTCTTTAATCGTCGACAGTATGTACATCTACATGTATGAAGGACCAAATTTAGGGCTCTAGATAGTAACAGGTTATATTAAAAAAAAATCTGGCACAGATAAGCAGGACGAATTTTCTTAAAAATGCATCCTTCCATGCTTAATGATTCATTTATTGCTTAACTTTTCGGTTTAAGCTTCATAACTTGAGCAGTAGCATATAACTACTCGTTACTAAATACTAACTTAATAAATTAATAAATACTAACTTTCGCCTAACTTTTAATTTTAAAACTAAAATATAAATGTGTTACGCTATCTGGTGATGTTGCGTCGAATAACGGTAAGAAAATTAATAGTTGTTAAAGTTCAAAAATCCAATATATTTAAAATGACGATCAATATTAATATGAAATTTAGTGCATCGATTCACCAATCATAAATGAACATTTGTGTCAAATTTTTACTGTCTGTCAAATATTCGGGTTTTAATGATTATTTTAAAATTTTAAGTCAGCGAAATATGTTATTGTGGTCTAAAAATATTCCCTTTCGTGCAGCACAACTAAAACTTAAGTCTGATTTATGTGCAAAGTTTCAACTCATTAGCACAAACACAGAGGGTGTTTTCCGATCCTCAGATGCACATCCACACACACAGACAGACATCATAATGACTGAGTTTTCAGAATGTCTTAAAACGCCTATAACGGATAATTATGATGAAATATCGGTTTCGGATTCTTAGGGTGACCACAATATTGTTTGGATGACCACAATACTGTTTGGGTGACCACACACTCACTGTTTGGATGAACCACAATACTGTTTGGATGACCACAATACTGTTTGGGTGACCACAATACTGTTTGGATGACCACAATACTGTTTGGGTGACCACAATACTGTTTGGATGACCACAATACTGTTTGGGTGACCACAATACTGTTTGGATGACCACAATACTGTTTGGGTGACCACAATACTGTTTGGGTGACCACAATACCTACGGTACTATGCGAGAAAAAGAAAAAAATGATTTCTGTTCTGATTTGTTCTTTTAAGAGTGTCAAAGTTTTGACACACTCTGGTACATTTACGTTCCAGTTAAAGCTAAATCGGTCAGTTTAAGAGTCACAACTCTTCTGAAAATTAGACACAGAGCTTGTCATTAAAAATAAGACTCTTTATCTTACCTAAGGAAAAATGACCCTATCATAGTTAGTTTATGATATAGACAGGAAGACTAAAATATTTTTAACAAACGTGTTACATTGAGCGAAACTAACAAGACAGACCAGCAGTGAAAGAAAAATTTTTTTAGATAATGTGACTTAAGAGACAATGGGACTTAGTTGCAGCGAGAATATATTTAATGACTTGCAATAGCAAGCGAATAAATATGTTCTTTGAGGGTGAATGTAAATTTACAGTTTCGAATATGCCAGTGATGAAATATTTAAATAGTAAGGTGATAATAAAATTTTTTTAAGTCTGCCGACTATAAAAGTTTACTTTACAGCCGCTACGCGCCTCCCGAAAAGAATAAAAGCAACATGGCTGTATAGCGTTAGTTTATTTCTTTGGAAGTGTATTATTGACTCACTTTTCTAGTCAATAAACAAATTTCTGCAGCAATTAAATCTTATTTTACATTCTAGTTAAATAAGCCACTATAATCTGTCTAGGCAGATAAAGTTAAAATTTTAAAGGCACAGTGTAAAATCGGACATTTTGAACAGAGTGCGGTACCAAATTTTTAAGGCACTCAAGTCATTCTTAAAAATTGTTTTCACTCATTTAAGAGAGAATAAACTCGTCATATTCTTCATAAATGAGAAAAAAATATTTTTTGTGACAAGACGAATTTTATTAGAGCAGTGAATCACACAATCATATCAGCTTCAACCGTCGAGCTACAAGCTCAGTCTTAATCGCAGAAGCACAAAACGAGATTTGTATTTAATTTCCAATTAAATTAACAAATCAAATAATACAGTATCAATACTAGGTTAATATTTAGTAATTAATACCTGGATTATATTTTATATGAGAAATAATTAGATAATTGGTTTTAGAGTAAATACAATAAAGGTTACTAGACGAGTATAAAATCCTCCAACATAGGCCTACCAAATCATTATTTTCTCGAGCCTACTCAGAAAACCATCAGGTAAATACAACATTTTATTACAAAGATAAACATGATACCAATATCCCTACATAAATAAACAATTTGAGATTGAGGTGTTTTATTGGATTTTATAAGTCATTAAAATTTCATGTTAATAGCTTTCAGTTTATTATTTTTTAATTTATTTTATTTTTTAAATATCTTTATTCTATTAGCTTTTCAGTTTATTTTATATTTTCTTTTATCCTTTTAAATATAATTTATTCAGTAAAAAATTAAATAAAAATTTTAAATGTAGCATACAAAAAAATATATATTATTTAAGATTTAATCAATAAGTCTTTGAAATTACACCACTCTATGAAAAACCGTGCAGAGTGCTAGAATATAATTAATTGATTAGATTTATGAAATTAAAAGTATTAATTTTCTCAGTACTTCGATTATGAAAGTGATCACCGATAGGAGATCGGATTTTAAATTTAAAAAAATACATTTTAGAATGATTTATAGATTTTCTAAAAAATCTATTATATATTATATACAATAGTATTAGTATATTTTACATCAATCGAATAGAAGAAGACATACACAGAAACATAACTGATTTTATTTTTAATAAAAATGTTACCAGTTAATTAGCTCGTTTGTGTATCGTATCGAATAGACAACAAAAACAATTCGAATTGTTTTTGTTATATTGTGCACATAACATTGTTTTGTTATGTAATGCACGTATGTTGACAACATACATGCAACGAAAGTTCAGATATATTTCTGTTACATTTCCGATTTTGACTTTGCTACTGCGTGCAGGTCATTGTGTAAAAGTATGTCCAAATACATGTCTCTGTAATGAAAAGATCGAATTAAGCAATATAGTTTAATTTTGGATAACGATCATCAAATTGGGGGTAAAATAATCCAAACGTTTAGAAATGGCAGTCAATTTTTTTTACGTCCACTGCTGAACACAAACCTTCACGAATCGTTTTTTAACATTTTCTTTAATATTCTATCGAAAACAAACTAAAAATGATCGAAAACAAATCCTTTATATATTAGTAATTGCAAAAATTTAACCGGTGTACATGAATGAAGTATAAATTAAATGATGTATCGAGAAAGTATTTCACATAACTGATTGAAATTTGAATGATATTTCAGAACCACAAAATGAAGACCTTCTTCGCTGTCCTCGCCGTCGCCGCCATCTTTGGCTCCAGCGCTGCTCAACTTAACCTCAATGCCAATGTTGGTCTTAATGGTCTTGGAGGTGCCGTCAGTGGATTAACTGGCGCTGCTAGTGGTCTTCTTGGAGGATTAACCGGTGCTGCCGGTGGTCTCCTTGGAGGAGTTTCTGGTATTGCCAACGGTGCCTTGCCTTACGGTGCCTAGGAGCTGCTGGTGGTCTTGCTAACGGTGCCTTAGGAGCTGCTGGTGGTCTTGCCAACGGTGCTATGGGACTCGCTAACGGAGCCTTGGGAGCTGCTGGTGGTCTTGCCAACGGTGCCATGGGTGCCGCCTCTGGTCTTGCTAACGGTGCTATGGGTATGGCTGGTGGTCTTGCCAACGGAGCTATGGGTATGGCTGGTGGTCTTGCCAACCAAGCTTACGGTATGGCTAACGGTGCCTTAGGAGCTGCTGGTGGTCTTGCCAACGGTGCTATGGGTATGGCTGGTGGTCTTGCCAACGGAGCTATGGGAGCCGCCGGTGGTCTCGCTAACGGAGCTATGGGTATGGCTGGTGGTCTTGCTAACCAAGCTTACGGTATGGCTGGTGGTCTTGCCAACCAAGCTTACGGTATGGCTAACGGAGCTATGGGAGCCGCTAACGGTCTTGCTAACGGAGCTATGGGTGCTGCTTCTGGAGTCGCCAACGGCGCTCTTAACGCTGCTAGCAACGTTGGTGCCAACGCTAACGTTAACTGGGGAAAATAAATCTTTATTTATGGTTTAACAAAACAATAAAATAAAAATTTAAAAAATCAACATGTTTTATTTTACCTTAAATACCTTATCAATTATCATATAACTAATACTTTCCAAGTAAACACACGGAATAGAAAATAATTAATTAATTTTAGATCACCAGAGATCAGAACACAAGATCAAAACTTCATCATCTAATTAGAGGTTTAAATACTTTATTATCTAAGCTACCAATTTTATTTTGTACACCACATCAGAGCATTTAGGTATCAGATATAAAAGGTAGGTATAAATTAAGCACAGGCGACTCACAAGTTTAAACGGCAGTGGTCAAACCACGTGATTTCATGCTCCGAAAGTATCATACACTTATATAATATCTTAATAAGTAACTTAAACTTATGTGATAATTTGAAATTAACCTAAACAATAATTTAATTGATTATTAAAATATATTAAACAGGGTGGACACTTATTTAATAAACAAGGGTCAGCACAAATAATCACAAATGTCACAATTGAATCACATCGTCATTGATCACATGTTAATGATCATACGTGGATTTTGTTTGTGACTGCAATATTCATGAAAAAAATCTATACGTAAAAATATTTAGAGCAAGCAATAGAGTAGTGATTGTCGAGAAACTGAGGATGGGTCTTGTCGACAATCACTACTCTATTGCTTGCTCTAAATATTTTTACGTTATTTAGTACGTTACGATAATCCTCTATTATTTAGTACTCCTTGAAGCAATGACATATAGCACTTATATTTATTTATTATATTCTTTACTTTTTCCACACTCCATCAAAAATTAAATGTATATTCCTCTGTCATACCACTATAGAAATGGGGTATAACAGAAAATAACATCTAGTCTCAATGAGACTTGAAGTTATTCACTGTTCTAACTTTATTAGTTGAGAGCTCGAGTGTTGCCCTGCCTGCTGATGATGGCGCTATGCCGAAAACGGTCCAGGGATATTCATATCCAACAGCAAGTATCGACAGTAGCTGATTCTTAGATTAACCATAAATATCTTAACTGTATTAGAATGAAGCCAGGTATACTTGTTTAAAATATAAAAGAATATACTCGGGTCAAATTTCATGTCAATTGGATCTTATTGCATTTTTTAAAACCTGTCTATGTAAATTGACAAAAATGTAAATTTTGCTGCTAATGAGACGAAATTTGGAATTTTTTTCTTTTTTTAAGATGAGCTAAGCGAATCTGTAATATATTAAAGTCTATCTATATAATTCTGAGGACGAGCAGCGCTAATCCGAAGTGCTGAGGGTAACAGAACGAAGGTGAAGAAAATTTTCGAGATACCCCGTACCAGGTTTTATACAAACAAAAAACAATTTAAATCTAACAGTCAAGACGAAAAATAAAAAATAGAGACAAAATAATTTGATTTATTGTGTAATAATGCCAATATAGAGCGTTTTTACAAAAATCTGTTACAATGTCTGTAACAATACCTTCTCTACAAACCTGCGAATATCTATGATATTCAACCAGATAATCATGTTTCACAATTCTTTATTACATTCTCTTACAAGACACTATCGCAAGGTGAACATGTTATTATTTTGTTTGTTTTGAACGTGTTTTCTTCGTAAATTTAGGTTATCCAGTTTTCTCATATATGAAAAATTGTACGGGAAACGTGTTTCCTTCGTGTTGGTGTACATACGTGATTTAATATGCAATTCATATCGCGTTGAAATATCCTCTAGAGTAACAAACAAAATTTCATTATTCAGGGAAAAAATGTAGCTTAAGGCAGAATAAATCATCAAGAAATAGGTGGAAATTGAATTTATAATAACATACAAGTATTTCGAACAATAATGGTGCATTACGTCACTCAAGCTTTATCTATAGAATTTAAAGAGCCACTGAAGTTGAACTTCTAGCCACAACAGTAAAAAAAGACATAAAATTAATCTTCACCTGTAATCTTACAGGCTAATATTTATTTTATAAGAAAAGTGATATTAAAGACTTATGGTAGAGATTGTGTAGTTGAAGATCTGGACGCTTAAAGTCATTTTGAGAAGTCGGCGTTGATGAGGAAGTTGACGCTTTAAGTCTATTTGAGAAGTTGACGTTGGTGAGGAAGTTGACGCTTTAAGTCTTTTTGAGAAGTTGACGTTGGTGAGGAAGTTGACGCTTCAAGTCTTATTGAAAAGTTGACGTTAATGAGGAAGATGCCGCTTAAAGTCTTATTGAGAAGTCGGCGTTGATGAGGTACTTGACGCTTTAAGTCTTATTGAGAAGTAGGCGTTGATGAGGAAGTTGAATTTCAGTATTTACCTTGAAATAAGGCTTACAGTAGAGGTGAGAGAAATTTTGTAAGAAAAGTGTTGTTTAAAGTCTTCCGGTGTTGTTGAGGAAGTTGAATTTCTAGACTCCACAGTAAAATAAGTCTGACGGTGGAGATAAAAGAAAAGTGATGTTTAATCTCCCGAAAGAGGCTATCTAGTAAAAAAAGCTCATGCTTTAAGTGTTATTGTGGAGTCGTTGATGATGAAGTTAAATTTTTAGGTCATACGGTGGAGACTCTGCCTTTAAAGGCGCAATGATTCATTAAAAAAATCTTCAAGCAAAAGACTTAAAACATTTAATTGATCAAATTAATGTGGTTTAAAGTTTCAGAACATAATACCAAACATACCTTTTCCCAAAAGCTTAGTAGTAAAGTCAAAATTCGAGTATTAAAGCACACATTTCAAGCGGTTTGGGACTTATTTCAAGTTAGCATGTCTAAACTTCAAGACACTTTCTGATATAGTTATTGAAACGCAACACTCAAAGAACAAGTCGGTGGGGTTTAAAAAATAAAAGTAAACATTAACGCACAGAAATCGAATAACAGGACAATGAACGATAAGTAATAAAGATGGGCTCTGACTCTACATGCACCTCGCTGTTGATTGGAACCACTGAACTCATCTCATTTGAGGCACACAGCAGCTTTGAAAATCATTAATTATTAAATCCTGAGTAAATATTAAACCACAGAATGTTGTTATATATTATATATATATATATATATATATATATATATATATATATATATATATATATATATATAATATATATATATATGTATATATATTGTGTGTGTGTGTGTGTGTGTATCTGATAATAAAGTAGAAATCAGCCAGTCATGTTTACACATAATTAATGAACAAGAAAAACAAATAAAAACTTTTATGGGACCACACGACTGTAAAATTGAACAAAAAAATTAATTAGAAAACCAACTCTCGTGAAAAAATAGGAAAATCTGTTTCTGGTTTATCTGGGGAAGGGTTGAAAAACCGGACATTTTCCTCTCACAAGGACCAAATTACAAATTAGAGCTTTTTAAAATGTTTTTCTCCTTTCCCACTCATAATATTGGGTAACATTAACAACAATTTCACACAAAATCAGTGTCAAATAAAATCCGGATAATTCCACGGAAGTATTATAATTCACGAAATAACTTTTAAACGGTAATTTTAAAATGGAAACACAAAACTGAAAATCCGATACTCATCAATATTTGATTAAAAAACAAATTAACAGAATTCAAATGAGTTATAAAGGCTTGTAAGTTTGCAATTAAAGTATTTCATTAACTTTAAATTCAAAGCTCAAGTCTCATTATCATTTTAATTATAAAAATTTTAAATAAGCTTAGCAATTCATCTATTCATTAAAAACGAAAAGAATAATTAAAAAAAAAAATAAAACAGGGACAATCAGCACTGATAAAGTCCCTTCACAAACATATCGGATGTTTTTATTATTTTTATTACGCTATGTATTCAGCGATTTTTTATCATGTAGACTGCTTTGCGGACACCTCGCCTCGCATGCTTGCTTTGCAGACCTGTTCTTCTCGCCGAGAGCCCTGTGTTAAACTACTAATGCTAATTAAACACAAGAGTTTTCTATTGATATTTAAATTAACACTAATATATTGATTCAAGTTTTTAAATAATGTAAATGTGTTCTGTCATTTTTCTGTCTACTGTCTTATAACTTCTCTGTCAATTTAGGCTGTCTTCATGTCGGTTAATCAGTCATTTCGGGTTCCTTTCCGACAGGCCTTCGTAGCTACTTATTGTACTGAGCTTACTAGGTTAACCAGAGTGGAGGTAGGGAACCTAAACTACCTCCCTACTCGTTTGCACAATTGCACCCAAGAGATTCCGTAGAGGTCACCGACATAGAGATATAAATATGTATTAAAATATAAACATTTATATTATTTACGTTACTTGGAGAGGGGGGGGGGGGGCAATGAAACCTACAATATGCCAAGTTTTGTTTCGATTCTAGAAAGCCTTTAAGAGCTATTCTTGAAACAAGAGGCCGTCTGCCTTTTTGCTGTTCCGTGACCTCAGGGCTGAGAGCCGCTTTGCAGCCACATGGTTGTTGTGCTTAATCAGGTTTATATAAGTGGCATATTGCCACGATATAAGAGAATTGTCAAATGTTTTAGTCAAAAAACGTGATTTGTTAATATTATGTCAATTAATGACATAATGTTACATAATATATACATAATATATATGTATTCGACATATATATGACAATCCAAAAACCGGAATTAATACTGATAATATATGAAAATTTGTATTTTTGTAAACAATACATAGTATATGTGTAAAACATTCCAGCCCAATCTAAACAATATATGAAAATGTAAGATGTTTCTGGGGTCATTATTGTTGGTTAATGACGTCACACACACACACATATTATATATATATATATATATAATATATATATATATATATATATCATAAACAATAGGGATTGGGACATTAACAAGGTTAATTTTTGTACTATGTTTCGAGACGAGAAAGTGTTCAAACGTTATCGTGTCCCATAGAAACGTCTAGGAACAAATATCTCGTACATTCGTACATACACACACACACACACACACACATATATATATAATATATATATATATATATATATATATATAATATATATATATATATATATTATATATATATATATATATATATATATATATATATATATATATATATACCTCAACAAGGCCCATTTCCATAAAATCTACCTTCTTCCTATCCTCCCTCCATGACCCCAATCTCATAAGCTCATTTCTTCTTAGAAAGTTAGCTAAAAGAGTAGAAAGTCAATTTACCTACATCATCCAAAAAATTTCATAAGAGTCATTTTCAAATGAAAATTCGCTAAAAGATAAAAATCTGAACCACTGAGTACTAAAATCTTAATCCGTGGAGACACGAATATTTTATGCCAGAAAATACGGAAATAATTGTTGTAGCGACTTTTTTTCATAGACCTATTAGACGACACAACCATAAAAGACTTTTAATTTTAAAAGCTAAAACATCATGTTTAAATACTATAAACGGTTAAATTAGCTTTAATTAAACAGAAAAAAAGAATTATCTGGAAATCAAAATAGTCTGAAAATTCCTTTAATTTAACCCAAATAGAAGGAAAACGATTTGGGTCATTGCTTCTCCGTCTAAGCCGTTGCTTTTTCCACCTGTTGGACATTTTTACCTCTAAATTTATTCATCTGATTAAGCACCTCGATATATTTTACGATTAATTAAACCTAGATAGTTACTAAAGTTAAAATATTATCTTTGATCATATATTAGGTTTAACCTATATAATAAAATACATTAAATAATGTAATAAAATAAAACTTTATAATATAATATTAATAAAAGCGAAACAGATAAACGTTTAAGTATTATCATATGGGGTAGAGTCGTGTTTTGAGAAAGTTTTCTCGAAATATTTATTAAGAGAAATAGGTAAGAGGATTTGAAAATGGAAGAATTAAACGGTTTTAAATTAGATTTAAATTATTCAGAGCGTTTAATTTGTGGTTTTAGAAAATAATTTAAATTACTTTTAAACCTAGAGTCGTTATAATGCCATTTATATAGAAGATTAAACAATTTCTTTAGAAAGGGAACAAACTTTCGAGTATTTTATTCCTTGTGTATGGAAAATTAAAATTAGAAGAAGGAAAAAGAAAACACTATGGAATGTAAAAGAATGTGAAAATTTGAAAGGGAGAATGAAATTAGCTTTTACTTTATAGTACAGAGTGAAAACTACAACAACATTTGCAAATTAAAATAATACACGTATACGTCATGTAATTTTAATAAAAGAGGAAGAAGTCTCACCACAAAAATATATTTTTTTATAAAAAAGCGGTTTCAACCTAACAAGAGCCCACTATCAGTGCTAGTCGTTGAATAAAGAAGAGGGTGATAAATGAGTCTTACAGATCAGATATCAAAGATAGACCCAAGAGTCAGATTGACAGATATCAAGAGTCTATCTTTGATATCTGATCTGTAAGACTCATTTATCACCCTCTTCTTTATTCAACGGCTAGCACTGATGACGACCTCTTGTTAGGTTGAAAGCATTTTGCTATAAAGAAATATATTTTTGTTGAGAGACTTCTTCCTCTTTTATAATGATGAACTCTATTAACGCTCACCTTCGTTCTTTCATGTAATGTTCATTCAAGCCATGCAATTTTGCTTACATCATGACATGTAAAATACATTTCTATATATGTAAACATACACATATAGAACATTAAAAAAATATTTCTCAAGAAAGAACCAACACAGTATTAAAAATCCTTTCTCTTTTATGCCTACGGTAGGGGGAAGAAGTAAAATTAAGAAACAGTTTGTTAAAAACAGAATGACAAACAGATAACAGAGCGTTCCAAAATATTAGTATATTGGTAAGACTGTGATACGCATGACAGCACTACAACAGCAGAATTCTGTAACTCTTGTTCGCCTAAATTACTTAAGCCTACTTTACACCAACCATTATTATTACACAAATATTATTTTTTAACATAAATAAAGCTTATTTACTTCAAGACTAAGCTTCCTCTATTTAAGCCTATACATCTTTTGACTAATCCGGCATAGCTTAAGCATACATACAATTAAACTAAAATTACATAACTTAAGCTTGTAAAAGCCTATTCGATTAGATAACATATTTGCTTTTGGTACAGTAGAATTAAATTGTTATAGCGATTTTCCTTGAGGTGGCTGGCATGGTTAAAGTTATGAGAGATAGTTGAGGAGGACAAGTCCTCCATGGAAAATCAAGATATTGTGACGTCATTTAACATTTTTCTGAATTAGCAAAATTAAAAAGGATTATTACATTTTTCCCTAGAAAAATTTCAAAATGATTTTGGGCGCTGAATCGAATAAAACCACTGCAGTCACTCTAAGTAACCAGAGAACCGATTGAATACTGTCAAATCATTAAAAAACCAAAAATATAGTCAATGAACAAAAAATTCAAGATAGTGTCGTTTTGCGGGACTGTAAGTAGAATGAAAATTATCTAAAATCGATACGAGCACTCAAACCACAGAGGGTTGGGTTAGAAATTTGCTGGCAAATTTTTTTTGTCGTTATATTTAAAATATAAGTTTATAGTTCTATGTACAAAGGTGTTGTTTTCAATGTATTTTAGGACTTTAAGGCAAATGAAACCAGCCTGGAATTGATTAGATCATTATAAGTCTATAGTTTATTAATAACATAGTCTATTAATTATTATAAGACAAATTTTGTTCTCTAAAATAAGGTTAATTAAAAAGCATAAACCAAAAAAATAAGCAAGCAATGCATTGTTGAGCAAAAAATCATCCAGTTCAAAATAAATTTGCACGCTTTGCAGCTCACCGCGCCAGATATTACTTAACTGAAACTTTAAATAAAAGTTTTATTTAATTGAAATCAAAACATAATTGTTTTACTGCAATTTAAATAAAATAATAATGCTTTTTCTTAATAAATGTTAAACTTATCTTCTTTTAAATTAAAGCAGAGACAGATTTACAACAAACAAAACAAAACACAACCAAAGCCTAGCGTGTTTTGAAGTAATACAAAAAAAAACTTTTAAAAAAATATAAAATAAAACAACAAAAAGACAGGGGAATAAAATAAAACCCTGAGTAACACCAAAAGGTTAGAAAAACAAACTCGGGAGCGTTATCACGTAAAGAAGGCAAGATGTCATAAACATCAACCTATCATCGCCCTAAACAAAACAGTGACTTCTAAAAATGAGGCAATTTAACATTAGAAAGCTAGGTTTAGTCTTTAAAATAATAATGAAAAAAACCTAATGTTGCCTTGACAGGAAATGTCTATTATACTAAATAGTATTTCAAGTTCTCGTTAAACAAGCTTTCATTTGTTTTTGTAAGGGGTGGAACCGTAAAATTGGATCCCCCATATATTTTTAGACAAACTGTAATGAGGTGATTTCATGCACTATTAAACACGTCAATTAAAATTATAGAACATAATAACATGTATAAGTTACCTGACGCAATATTGTTCGTTAGGCCAATCTATTAATTACATTATTTGTAAGAGAATACTACACAAGAGGTCCCAAGCAGCGTCAGCGCTTAGGCCGCTTCGCACCCCTCGTGCCTTCCTGTATGTATATATTAGATTGTCGTACTACTACTTATTGTAAGTGGCATGCTGCCACAATATTGGCAAATTTCCACGTGTTAAAAAAATTATATCTGTCAAATAAAATATACACTAATGACAAATTGCCTGCTGAAGCGAAGCCGATGCAGATAATGGCTAATACGAGTCCATAATGTTTCTTTTCCTGCATAGAAAAAATATTCGTACTGTTCTTAAATATTTTGTTTAACTGTTTTAAATGTTAAACATATTTGGAAAAATGACATTTTGCAGCTTTAAAACAGTTCATTAATGTCTAGTTTTGCTGTCATAAGTAGATAAAGATTATTATTATTAAATTTAAAATTATAAAATATGACTTAAATTCAATACTAACAAAACAGTCAAAAAATAAAATTAAACGACCGTAAAGTAATCAAGTTAAATCTATCTAAAATACATAGTTAAATTAGAGAATAATACAATGTTAACGTAATACTACAGAATTGTTATACTTAAAAATACACTAATTTTACTGTCGTTATTTTAGCAGTAATAACAACAATTTATAGCCTTGTTTTCCTTTCTACAGACAATAGAAATTTTTATAACATTTTAAATACATATTTAGAGAAACATTTTAATGACGTAAAATAATCACAGCGGGAGTAGCAATACCATTAACATACTCCATAACATATCCCATAATTTTGCAATTTTAAGCCCCGCTGCGTTGTTAGAAATTTAATTTCATAACAAAATTAGTTTAATATAATATTAAATAATTTTCAAGTACTATTTTCATACATACGTTAAACAAATAAGCATAAATGTTCATTTTAGGGTCTTCGTGCAATACAATATATAAACACTTTATTTAAAAATATAAATATGTGAGGCTGGCCTTATAATAAGGTTTGCTTACAACACAGCGTACTTATCAATCTAAAAGACAATTGGTCAAATTACAACTAAGGGTTCAAATTAAAAATTATGTACATAAATTTACAAAACTTTACATCTATAGATAACAGACTTGTCATTCAACTTATTGTTGTACAGTTAATTTATATGATTAAATTTTATGAATAAATATGATGATTTATTATGCCTAATGAGTCAAGAATTATGTTTTCAGACAGTACGCGGATAAAATCTTGGTCTACACCGATCTTGTCAAAGAATTGTTTTGTTCTTTCTGGTATAGCCCCCCTCGAACCAAACCACAAACCGTACACGACATAGTTTCTGTCTCCATGAGAAGCTCTAAAGTGTTCTTTATAATAACTAATGCTCTTTTCGTAGATACTTCTCTTTTCCTCGTGTACTTTGTCAGCTTGGTCAATGTCGTTTGTCTCGTATCTGACAGTAGGATCAATTATAAGAACAGATTTGTTGTCGGGGTGAAAAGCTACTATGTCAGCATATCTGGAAGAACCTTCCGAATCTATTGAGTACACCTCATCATAACAAATATACTTTTTCTCCTTGAGTACTTCAGCGATCTTATGTTTAACATGTGGTGGCGCCTAGTCACCAGAAGCATGTTTTGTGGGCATTTTCCAAGCACATGTGCTGGAGTTTCGTTCTCTCTGCCACATTTGCGACAGAGGGTCCCAACATCTCCTGATGACTGATAGCCAGGCACAGCTCTCAAAGGGGCGTAATTAACATTAAGTTTTATAGAGTTAGACCATTCAGATCCCGTAAGCACTTTATGGTCCCAAATATATTTGTTACAAGTAGGGTATTCTTTAAAATGCTGCACGCCAACTCCCTGCCACTTACATTTGGCCCATTCGTCAAAACTCTTTTCACGCAAACTTTGGCGGATCTTTTTTACGTTAATATCTCCACTAGGTCATCTTCTAGTTCTAGTCTTTTAAAACACTCTTTAACTTCCTCGTCATAGTTGAAAAATATCTTGAAATAGAGCATCGGGAATTGTACTAAGCTTCTGAGCTATACTGAGATGTTGTAGCGGAGCTTCCCAGCTGCATCTTAATAAACCAAGTCCACGGTAACGACGAGGCGAGTATAGCATCGCAGTGTTGGTATTAGCAGGAAGTCCAACTATCGCTTTTAGTACTTCTTCTTATGATGACATCTATTCCTTCCAATAGGGTTTCGGTAGTTTCGTCAGAGGCGCAGTTTGAAGGGATATGTCAATGCAGGGAAGATATACTGGTTTAGTATATTTAGCTTCTGGTCAGGCTTCAATAGATCAGATGTTGTTAACTTATTTATGTTTTCGTGAAGCTTTCGAATTGAATCTTCGTTACAAACAAGCTCCCCTGAGTAGGTACAACCAAGATATTTGATTGTCTCGCCCTCATCTGCTGACTCAATTTCACCACCGTCCTCTAACTGTAAATATCGCTTTTGTAGGTTTCCATCTTCAACTACAAACGCTGTGCTCTTTTTAGGGTTTACTCGAAGTCCGATTTCACTCAACCTTCTCTGTATGCCGTCAATTATTCTTTCTGCAGCCAATATACTGCATGCTGTCACGGCTTGATCGTCAGCAAAACCTGTCAATATCAAACGATCTTTACCTTCCGAAAGCTCATATCCTAAAGTGTTAGCAACTTGTGGGTCACAGAATTCTTTGAAAATGTGGTCAATAGCAATATTAAAAAGGGTACTCGACATTGGTCCGCCCTGAGGCACACCTCTGGAAACAGCTATAGGAGCCGTTTCTTTCAAGCCTAATGAAACATTGATGGTGTTATTGCATAGTAATGCTTCTATGCTGCTAACTAGGTCTGATGAAACACCCTCTGATTTTAGAGTATTAATGACATGCGTATGACCAACATTGTCAAATGCTCCTGTGACGTCAAGAAAAACAACAACGGCGGTTTTATTCTTGGTTTTAGCGTCTAAAAGAACGGCATTCATAAGCCTGGCGTTTATGTGACATCCTGGGAGACCTTTTACGAAGCCTCGCTGGCTTGGATGAAAGGATACTTGCCTTCTTAATTCGGCGTCCAACACCTTTTCTATAATCCTTCTGAGGATTGAGTACATCGTAATAGGTCTCCAAGATGACATGCTGTTCACCTCTCCTTTTCCCTTATAGATCAGAACTGTACGCCCTTTCCGAAGTGGTTCAGGAACGTATGAAAATTTTAAAATAATCTCTATAATAGTTTTTATTATATGGTAAATATTGAGACTTTTTACAGTTCTGATTAAAACACCATCAGGTCCAGGAGATGTGTCGAGCGATGTTGATTTGACTGCTTTATGAATGTCACTCATTTTCACTGATATTACATTAGGTTTTGACGCTTTATTATCATAGTTCTCACGCACGTTGTCATTTTTCTCTTCAAAAACGGATTTATAGTGCTCTTCTACTTTACTTAAATCTACAGGGCATTGTTTTGGCTTGTTCGAGTCCATAACATTATTAACAACTTTCTTTCGCCTATTGTAATAGTTGTATTGAGCCACTTCGTACTGATATTGTTGTTGGCGTTTTTCTCTAGCGGCTTTGTTGGCTCTATGAGGATTTGATGATTTACTGGCACCTTTTGTACTTTTGGAGGTTTTATTTTTCCTGCGCATTCTATAATAACGCGCGGCGGGATGCTTAGGACCAGGTAAATCGTCGTTAGCCTCTTTAAGAAACTGTAGAAAGTTGCTAACAGTTTGGTCGATTTCTTCGCGATGTTCAATAAAACGATCTGTATCGAGTGTTAAGTATTCTTTAAATTTATTCGCCCAGTCGTTAATTTGGTTGGTTACACTCTCTTTGATGTCAATTTCGGATCTACTTTTTGATTTAAGTAAACTATCAAGCTTTGTCTCGTTAGCTTTAACTACATGTTTTTTAACTACATGGGTATTTAATCCCCTTACGTTTTTGAAAGAAAGGCCACAAATATTGCAAATTACCTCATTATTTATGTCATTGTTTGTACTAGTACTGGGTTGAGGGTTTACATAAGGTTCAGCGTTATTATCAATATTATTACTATTGCTCTCAGTGCTAGGTGAATTTATTGTTGTTGGTGGAGAATTCGCTACAGTATGCAGATCAGGAATATTTTCCACTTGTTCATTATTTGTTGTCATTGTTCTATTAGAAGGTTGTTGAGTGATACGCGTTATTCTGCTGATGTCAACAGATTTCCCTTTAATAGAACCGTCCTCTTCCATCCATTCCACGTTGATTGTAATATTATCTTTTTTGCTGAATAGAGGTTTTGTCTTTAATATTTCCGTCACTACAGCCTGCTGATTGTAGCCTGACTTTCTGAAGACTAGAACTGTTTCTCCTACAGAAGGGATATTAAGTAAGTTATTGCGTACCATACTCCTAGTCTCCACACCCACTTGAGCTGGCTCACGGTTGCTCTCCTCTCCATCATGTCCAATATTAACAGGTTTATTGGTTGGATGAATATTCTTTATTCATAAGAATATCTTTAGATCGGTATTTAAATTAACATGTTTAACTATTACACCTCTATGTTACACCCGAACTAACATTTAAATAAACATAATTTAACATTATTATTTCTGAAAGTTACTAGTAGAACTAATAAGTAATTAGCGTCACAAATACACAGTAGCTTTAAATTAGTTACATCTTTTTATAGTATAGATTAAGTTTTTATCATACTTTTTTATATTTTTCATTTTAGTTAGTCTATTACTAGTATAAAAGCCTTAAAATGCTTAGATGTCTGGTGCAGGATGGGTCTGTGTGAACATACCTTTAACTATTGTGGATTTTATAACGCTAATCACTCAATAGTTCTACTACTAAATAAAAATAAAATAAAAAATATTTATTTAAAAAATATTTATTTTAATGTTTAATTATGTTTGATGTGTACACACAGACTAAACCTGCACCAGGAATATAAGTATAAAACATTTATAATAGTAATAGACACAAAAATAAAATAAGACTATTTCAAAAGTTTTAATAATAAAGTTTAAACTTAACCTATAATATAAAGTAATAGATAAGTTATAAGTAATACAAAAATGGGCAATGTAAAAGTTAAGTTAAAAAAATTTCAAAAGAAATTTAGATATATTTTATCATTTTATCCTCATTTTAAAATGCTAGAGAAACATACAAATCATTGTCTTTTATTAAAAAGGTTATAGGGATAGTAGTGGGGCAAGTAGGGCTCCTGTAGGGCAGGTATAGTATAATTTTTTCACTTCTATGATATAGTAAGCACTGGTATTAGAGATTAGGTAGGCGGTATATTCGAGCCCATCTGCTCTAATATACATTGTCCCCCTATTCATAAAGAGCAACAAACCTTTTTGCTTCCCAATTTCGTAACGAAAAGAAGCATTTTTACAATACAAAACCCCTATTACAAGCAAAAGGTATACAAAAATATGTTTTTTAAAACTTTTTAACATATTATGCAAAAAAGAGGAAAAATAATTTTAACTAAGAATTTTGGATAAAAATTGCTTATATATTAAAAAGGTACCTTTAACAATATTTTATAAACACAAAAAAAATTTAATTAAAGATATGTTTTGTTAGTTAAACAAAGCCTCCTCCCTCTTGCTTTAATTATAAACCTTAGAGTTTTAATACGCAATAGTATTTTTTATAATGTTCAAAGCTTGTTTGTTTTATGGAGCAACGTACAAATTTATCTTAAAAATTATAATAACACGGGGAAGGATAAATCAAGCTATTTTCTTTAAAATAATAACTAAAAGTAATTAATGTAAACGAGGGATTACCTTCTGTACTTAGCTTTAAAATAAATATTTAAAAAAGCTAACTATAATTTTAGAAAAAAAGAGCTTACATTTTCAGAGTTAAAAAAACAATTTTATTTCATAAAATATAAAATAAAACACAATTGGAAAAAAGTTTATAAAATAGTTAATGATAAATAAAAAAAAAACTCTACTAAAAAAGAATAATATACATTTATTTAAAATTTACAAAAAATATACATAGAGAAGCTAAAAATACTTATCATTCTAGCGTCATAAAAGCTAATTATTGATTATTTTAGTAGAAATTGTGTCTACGAAAACATACAATTTACAATGATAAAGGCAATATTTACATAAAAATTATGCATTAAACAAACATGGACGCATAAAACTGCAGTACAATCATGGAATTGTTTCCTTACCAAGCTACTGAAACTGTATTATCTTACTTACAATTAAAATTTTTAAAATCAATTAATTAAAATTATTGCATTTATTTATAAAAGTCAAAAATAAATGTGGAGTAAGAAGAGAGTAAAAAGTTTTTTATATAAACCATTTTATATTCAACGCTAACACACAATAGGAAAATATACATAATATTTATGGAAATTTATAAATTAATTAATGTTTTGAAAAAAATCAACTGAAGAGTTTTGAAGAGTAAAAAATAAATTTTTTCACTCCTACAATCGATTGATCGGTAAATTATTAATTAAAATATTATTACAACAAGAAAACATTCATGTGAAAATTGATTCAAGTTTAGTGAGAAAACTATAAGTGCTTAGAAAAGGTTAAGTCGTCGGTTGCTGATAATTCTTTGTTTCGCCTCATGTTAGTACTACGCATTTGAATAATACGGAAATGTAGCACAGTAAAAATCTAAGTCTAATAATAGTCTACACTTGTTTTCTATAATGGATTAACCGATTTTCAACATTTTTTTTAAACCGTACAAAGGTCATTTGATAAAAATTGAACTAATACAGATAATGAGATAAGACTTGGCACATAAGTCTACATAAGTATGTATGACTACTTGCGTGCCAAATCTTATTGATTGCAACATTTTTCCGGGTTTTTTTGTTATATAAAAAAATATTTTCCGGATAGCACAACTACACCTATAGACTGATTTGTGTACTAAGTTTCAACTCTCAAGCATAAATACACTGGGAGCTATGATGATAACAGACATACACACACACATACCGACAATTTTGTAAAAACTA
>JACMZG010000008.1:80371943-80689443 GCA_018340805.1 Microvelia longipes | reverse complement strand
GATATAAATTTGACCCCAGAAGCCTCTCAGAATTAAATCAAAACAAAAAGCCCTCGTTCAATACTCAACTCGTAAAATTAATATTAAAACAACCTGAAGCCATTCACAATGACCTGCATTTTCCACTCTCATTATTTTCTTTATTTATATTTCTTCTGCTTTTAACTTTTAATTATTTATAGATTCCAATAAATTTCATTCAATCAATAGGTACATTTTTAATTCCAAGTTTTATTTAACACTCCGAAATTTTTTATACATACATTCATAAACGTTTATTTTATCTTTATTAACATTTTGTTTTATTTTCAATATTCAAATCAAGCAAAAATGGAGTATTGTTTTCTTAAATTTTATCAATAATTAATAAACCAGTTTTTCCCAAATTTGGTATATTTTACTTTCTGTATTTATTTTGTTTTATTTGTTTGTAAAAATAATTGTTTATATTACTTTTATACAGTTACTTATGTAATATTTTTATAAAGAGGTATTTTATAATACTCTAGTTCATACATTATTAAAAGCAATTTAGATTTTTTTCACTCGTAATATATCAAAGGAATTTTAAATTACGAATAAAAGATTTTTACTGGTGATTTAGGAAAGGTCAAATAAACCGTTGGTGACTATGCCATTACTGGATCTATTAATACCATAGAGATATATACTTGAAAGGGCATAGCCTATCTCATTACATTGAGAGACCTGAAACATCTTTTTGGGGCTCTCAGGGGCTCTGTGTAACCTCAGTGTACCCTCCTTCAAGAGTGAGTTAAGGTGATAATATATAAATTTTCGTTTCCCACACATTGTTTGTGTTTTAATTTGTATTTTTAACATTCTCCAATATAAGTTATTGTAATTTTATACTGATTATTTGATTGTATATATAATCAAATGTGATTACTTTTTCGATGTTTCAAAATTTATCCTATAGGGCCCCTCTAGTAATAATATCTCTATGATTAATACTAATTCCAGAGAAAGAATTAGGATCTTTGTAATATTGCCAGAAAGAGGTCTGACAATCAGAGACTTACGATTTAACAATGAACAGAGCTTTCAAGACTTTTGATGTCCTTAGTCATCTCGGTTGATCTGATTGTGAGCAGGCTAACTTAGGCAAAATAGAACAGTTGTTTAAGTGCACTTTACTTAATACTTTATTTTCACTCTGTTTTATTAATTTCTAAAGCATTTTATTTATTTAGCTGTGTATCGAAAAATCCATGTTTGATCAGGTTGGGATAAACAAGTTAAAAAATTTACATTACATTTGTTTCTTTCAAAAGGTTCAAAAGACCTCTCCTTTGGGTAAAAAGGTCAAACGCCTTTCCGCCATTAATTAGTTTAATAGAAAGCTAGCTTTTTACCCACTAATTTTTTTGGGGCATTTTAACAAAAAAGCTTCAGACTTTGTATTTATTAGAGTTATAGCTTAGTAGTTTTCCATATTTGATTCATTAGCGGTTTTGTCTCAGACTTATTTCGACTCCTGATAAAAGATTAGGTTGTCAGTCATTTCAGGTTGGGAATTTTGGCCCCGGAATCCGTTTAAAGTCCAGAAATGGCCCAAATTCCAAACATATTTTTACAATTATGGACCTTTGGGACTCGATGGTAACGTTTGCGTTTTGGTATCAAACTACTAGTTTTATTAGGTACATTACTAGGTTTGGTTAATGGAAGCATTTAAAAGTGATCATTTACAGTCTTTCCAGATAATGAGAGTGACTCAATTTTACGAGCGAATCCTAAGTTTGAGGTTGGTTACCTCTGACATAATTAAGGGATGAAAATAATATAATTTGGGTTGTTTTTTAGAAAATATTTCTGTTAAAGAGTTCTTTATTTAGATTTATCTGACTTGGTTTTCAAAATGTATCATACATAAAATGTTTTACCTTGGAACTGACTAAGATAAATATCCTACAAAAATGTCACTGCAATTTTCGATATTCAAGCTTACCTGAAATCAAACAAACAATTTCTGTTAACTCACAATTATCTTAATTTAATACCTTTCAATTTTATATTTTGCAATAAGTAGAGTTATGGTTTGTGGAACTTTTGATGACTTTTAGGCTTAAAGAGCCTTGGTTTATTTTATTACAAGTAAGAAATAAAACCATTTATTGCTACATTTTCTTTTGTGTTACATAAATTTTATTTATTTATTTAAGAAATAAAACACGGAGGAGAGAAATCTGTTCTAATTTGTAAACCTTTTTTATTACATACATATATTAAAGATTTAGATATATACATTTTTTTAATAATCAAAGTCATGTTGGTAGCACTGATTTTAGAATACTAAAATTGAATTATAAAATCGATCTTTAGGAAAAATTTGAAAATTTGTTTGAATTTTTTTTAGCACTTATGTCGTCATTTAATGTTCTAAGTTTCGTCTTATTAACAGACGACATTAGTTCATATTAGTTCAATGTTTATGACTTGTATATAAATTATTTAAAAAATTGTGGAAAATTGAAAAATAATCCAATTGAGTTGAAACTTGGTAAAATACATCCCCTTATTTTAAAGCAAGTATATCTACGGGTTTTTCTGGATCATAAAAGTTAAGCATCATTGAAGGAGATCATTGTCTAGATGGGTGATAAATGAATGTTTTTACTTTCCGAGAGCGAGCGAAGTGAGACCGAAGTAGTGAGGATCAGCGTAGTAAATCCGATGTGATCAGAAGTTCCAAGGTGGGTCACCTTGGAACTTTTCTTCATTCGGTACCTTTTTTTCTGGAGAAAAGTTTTGTATGCACTCCATGAGTTCACCACTTGATAACCATTAAGCAAATTATCTCCCTCAGCCAGCCGCAGGATGCAATTGTAATTAATAGCTAGTTCTCCTAGCTAATGTAAAAATGTATAATTCCCTTGGCTAACGCATGGGGATTAATGAATTATAATGACTTCGATTGCCTAAAAAATCAGTAAGTCATTCAATAATAAATAATTAATATTTTTTAATAATTAAAAGTATGATATAATATTATATTTTTTTTCATATGCACATTAGAAAACAATGATGAATAGGCTTATTGTGAAAGTATAACTAAAAAAACTTTGTTTGAATTAAAAAGAAATAAGAAATACAAATTAACGGATTCCTTGTTTTCAATTTATGATCCATTAAAAGACTCTAAATTTATTTTTATTGCCTCAAAAAACCTCCATTTGTTATTTGTTAAATGTTTCATAGAACTGAGGGAGGGGATGAGGTAAAACAAGCGTTAACGCTCAGCTATAAACTAAACACTAACTAAGTTAGAGTTAGGGAAAAAACAAGCAAATGGATGAGTAATGACGCTCTCATGTTTTTTTCCGCGTTTAACCCTTCACACTGCTTCCGATAAAAAACCGATGATTTTATTTTTTACTTTTCGTATAAGGATAATGTGAAGATAAAAAAGTATGTTGTCATCGCATCCAGGAAAATGTATGCTATTTTTGTATCCATGAATTATCTTTGTATCCAAGAAAATGTATGCTGTCGTTGTATCCAAGAAAATATATGCTATCTTTGTTTCCAGGAAAATGTATGCTATTTTTGTATCCATGAATTATCTTTGTATCCAAGAAAATGTATGCTGTCGTTGTATCCAAGAAAATATATGCTATCTTTGTTTCCAGGAAAATGTATGCTATCTTTGTATCCAAAAAAATGTATGCTATCTTTGTATACAGGAAAATATATGCTACATTTGTATCCAGGAAAAAATATGCAATATTTGTATCCAAGAAAATGAAAGCTATCTTCATATTCAGGAAAATGTATGCTATCTTTGTATCTAGGAAAAGTATGCTACTCTTGTATCAAGGAAAATGTATGCTATCATTGTATCTCGGAAAATTTATGATATCTTTGTATCCAGGAAAATGTATGCTATTATTGTGCCAAGGAAAATCTGTATAAGTTATATTGTATAAATGATTTATAATTTATTTTAATATAATAAAGTAAAGTATTATTATTTCTAATTGACGCTTTTACTGAGGTATCCAAGAATATAATATTACGAGTACATCACACAATTCAGACAGAAAGAAATCAACTTGAACAAATGGTATTTCAGTTAGATTTCTATTCAAAATTTTTTTAATAATAATTATATATATATATATAATATATATATATATATACGTTCATGTTCCGGTAAATTCGAATTCCGGTTTCGAATTTATAGAGCAAACATAACTTTTCTAATATACCTATGGTATGAATAAGAAAAAGTACATATAATATAATGTCACTGTTATAGAATATATATACATATATATATATAATATATATATAATTATATATATATATATATATATATATTATATATATATATATATATATATATATATATATATTTAAGGCAATCTTATATATATAATATCTTCAGAGGGTCGTCGTGCTCATTGAGACTAGAAGTTAATCACTGATATAACTTTATTAGTTGAGAGCTCGAGTGTTGCCCCGCCTGCTGATGATGGTGTTATGCCGAAACCGGTCCAGGGATATTTATATCCAACAGCAAGTATCGACGGTAGCTGATTCTTCGATTGCTTCTTCAACTTGCGGTAAATATAACCTTATTAATTTTATAATTTATAATTAATTTTTATTTAAAACCTTACACACAGGACGCTGTATAGAAGCCTTTTGTGATTCATATACGAATGTTGCTTATATTACATTTTGCTGTTAAAATATCTGCGCTTTGTATTATTATATATTATTGGCTTTAGTATATTGGATCAGAGTCTAATTAATCCTGGCTGTTGTTTGAATGAATTAATCAAAGTAATAATCAAATTTAGATTAGAATTTACTTACACTGTTTTGTGTGTTTCACACATCAGTTTTAAATGTCAAAAATTTAATTAAATTTTCTGTAAAAATATGTGTCAAATTTTCCCGAACAATTTTCATATTAATACAAGATACCCATTTATGAGTCGGTTACGGGGTGCCTCGGAAAATTTCCTTACCACGTCGGATTTGCTACACTACATCCCCCTCTACTTCGGTCACTCGCTTCACTCGTTCTTAGGATATACAATTGGCAACATTTTTTCTGCATCCATCCAGGTACTGACTTCACTCGATGCTGCATAACTTTTATGATCAAACAAAACCCATAGATATACTTAACGTATTAAAACGAAACTTATTATAAATCTTTTTTATGTAATAGAATACACATGTACCAAATTTCAACTCAATTAAATATTTGTTTTCGATTTTTAGTCATTAAAAAAAATTAAAATAATAATGACAACGTGATGAAACTTAGCACATATGTTGGTCTACTATATGACTTAAGCGTGCTTAATCTCAAATTGATCTCAACTTGTTTTCTCGTTTTATGAATTTTCTAAATTTTTCCTGAGTCATTATTTCGGACTAATGACGTCATAGAAACATTATTTTCAAGAAAACACAACTGGATCTAAAGATTGATTTTTACTCTCTATAATACACTTTAATAAATACACTAAGAGATGCGATGATAATAAACACACACACACACATGCAGACATTTTTTTGAAAACCACTTAAAAGATCTTAAAAACATCTGATTCGGATAATTCCGGTGACATCCCGGTTTCGGAATTTTCGCTAGCACAATACTTTTCCTTTTTACCTACGGTATAAATGATAATGTTATAGACGGATTTCAAATAAAAAATCGATCATATACATAAAGATAATGAAACTAAGCTCAAATTTAGTTTTGTAAATCGTAGAGTGTTTGAGAGACGCCATAGATTTTTTTTACATTCATGAAGATGCTAAAAATAGTAAAAACAAAACGTCGTACTCATCCTCTACATCACCACCGGAATACTCCCATGTTTATTCCTATAATAAAAAAATTAAGAATTACAACTGCAAGATTTATTCCATGGCTGTATGGACCTAGTAGAACAATACCAAAAAAAAAAAAAAAAACTGCAAGACTTACAAATTAAAAAAACTGTTCTTATCAAGTATCAAAACTTTGTCTTAATTAAAAATATCTAAAATAAAGAACAAAATTTTCTCGCATCTCATTAGCATAAAATTCATATTACGTTGTTTTCAAATAATTCTATTCGCTATTTACATTTAACAAATAATCAACACACAACTTATCCTTTAGAGTTTTCTGAAAATTATTTCATTTACTAACTCAACTTGACATACCTTCACATCAAACTTAGTTAACATAACTTATCAAATTTTACGGAGGTGGGAGTTATATTTAATTTATTCTTTATTAGTAACAAATTAATATTACATTGAAATATTAAAATATCTATGTTTTAAACTTAGTCTTGTTTTTAACTTGTACGTGCATACTTTGTTTGCTTAGATAATATTAAAACTTAAAGTTTAAAACTTCTTTGGTCCGTATTCAAACAAGAGGAGTAAAATCCACCTTAAATTTAAATTTTATCTCATCTGATTCTAAATTTTATAATTTTGTTCAAAGGGACAATTCAAGATTGGACTGAACTGCATTTAAATTTAAAACTTTTAAGGTTACATACAGGGCAACGGAGTCGAGCATTTTAATTGCCTACCCCGACTCCTAGCCGACCTCTTGATTTTTACTTTTCCTCATATATAGTATTGTTAGCAAAAAATTCGAAACCGGGATGTAACCTGAATTATTCATTTTAGGTATTTTTAAGACCTCCTGAGTGGTTTTTACAAACTTGTCTGCGTGCGTGCGTGTGTGTGAGTGTGCGTGAGTGTGTCATAATGGTATTCGATTCGGATGGATTCGATATAATTACTTAGCAAAAATTTTGAATAATCATGAAACGCGGAAAAATGTTGCGATCTATTTGAGATTTGGTATGCATGGCATTTGGTATGCACGGACCAAGCACATAAGACTAACATGCCAAGTTTCATTTCATTACCAGCATTATTTCTATTTATTAGCTGTCTAGAGAACGATTTGAAAAATGGTAAAAATCGGGGAAAAATGCAATGGAGTTGAAATTCGGTATAAGAGTATGCCTTTGCGTAATACATTAGGTTTTGTTTCAATACGACAAGTATATCTACGGTTTACGTTGGATCATAAAAGTCAAGCGGCATCAAGCTTGGTCAGTGACTGGATGGGTGACCGATGGTAGTGAAACGGATGAATTTTCTGTCTGAGAACGAGCGAAGCGAGTCCAAAGTGGTGCTGCAGAAATCACAACAGGTTGGTAGAAAACCTTTGCGCTAGTCTAATCTAAAGTTGCCAATATTGGATAAAATCTTTATATAAATTCAGAGTGTATTTGTGATGTTAACCACAAACCCCCGTGGTGTCAAAGGTCAGTATGAATACTAAATGCTTACACTAAATTCCCTAAAAGCACAAGAGGTTTTTAAGTATTGAGCAGATCACAAGTTATGCGTATATTTGATCATTGAACTTTAATGTTCTTAATTTTTTTAGGGGAGGTAGAAAAACCCAATTAGAGGAAAAGTCTATTTTTGTGTAATAAGTTTTTGTCTTAAAAGATTATTCTTCAGAGAAACTTGAAGGGGTTAAGATGAGGTGACAAACGGATCAAATGGCAAGCAGATGATCTCTGCAATACAAAGAGACTTCACAGTCTGCTAACCAAAGAGTTTAAACTTTATAAAAAAAGGTTTTCAGTCTGGTTGCACTCGGTGATAAAAAGAAAGGATGGAAGAAAATGATTAAGAGAATCGACATTTTACAGACAAGAAGTTTCGTCTGATATTATTGGTTCAAGAAACAATGCCTAATCCAGTGTGAAATAAGGTAGCGAACAAGCAGATGTCAAGCCCCCCTCTTATTGTTGATTTTCAATTAAGCTCATCTACTCCCTCGAAATACGCTATCTTACTGTAAGCGATTAAGTCTTTTAGCTTAAAGGAATTTACTTGAAGATCTTAGGAGACTTAACACAGCGCTAGTTCATACCCTAGAGGCATATCCCTACGCAAAGTTGTCTCTCTTTAGTCTCACCAGTCATGTCTTTTAATTCCTCAAGGGAAACTTGATGTCCTCTAGAGCATTTTAAACCTCTGTGTTTTCATTTCTAAAAGGAAAACTGGCTGGGAAAATTTCTATTAAATTTTCTTGTTACTAATCTCAAGTAAAATATTAAGCTTGTTTGTAGGTTTTATCTTAAAACCAGGCTATTTTACGAGATTTTGTCTAACCACTATTGTACCAACTACAAACTATTTCCTCCCGCTAGTCTCCCTCTTTAATAATAAATCTGTTTTTCTAGTGAAATAATATAATATTCAATAGACTCACTTTTAGACGCACTTTTTAAAGTAAATCTTGAATAAAAGGATTGCCCGAAAAAAGACGGTGGCCCAATTTATCAAACCAATCTCGCACAATATAATTGTGCGAGAGACAAAATGCAATACTACATCTGGGAACTGTTCCATCATTCGACATTCGTCATAATTGATGGCTCGACATACTGTCATGTCCCACTCTGTTTTATTACGCCTAACTCATAAGGGGGCCGACAGAGCCTGAACTTACTCTGACCTTCAATTTAATTCCCAAGAATATAATCTGAAGTATTTACCAGAGACAAGCTGTCTCTTACCACCATCATGCTTGCGGTCTTTCTTACCGCCATCATGTCTGGCAAGCAAAAAATGATACCGTTAGTATCATTTGATACTAACGAGTTTTGCGAAACTCGGGTAGTATCAAATGATATACAATCTAGTTATTTTTAATGAGAAACAGAAGAAAGATTTCCTAAAGAATTTTTTTTTTTTTTTAAGATTCGGAAAATGAACAATTGAAAACTAAGTTATCGCTACAAAGCAAAAAGACATTCTCGTTACATTGGCACTGTCGTAATCAACCACTCAAGCAAATCCTGTTCAACCGCTTTCGCATAAAATGAGCAACATGAAAAGTACATTAACATCGGAAAAGTCAAAGACTATACCTTCGTGTAAACATTCCATCTATTTAGATCCTCCTCTCTGCTTCATTTAATAGCAATATACTATATCTATATAGCCATATGCTAGCTTTATTCAGTGATATCAAAATAATTACAAATAGTTTACTTGTATCATTAATATTTGTCTGAGTCCATAACACAATATGACTATCAGTTTAGTGCACAAAAGTTTTGTTCTTTAATGCAGTCAATTTTTAGAATATTCAGGAATGGCTTAGTTTCACTTGCTTCGAAACCACAGGGTGTATTGACAGTAGTGTACTACCGTCTTGGAGTTCGTATTAAGGCCACAAATAAGTAGCCCACTTTTTAAATTTTCTAAAAACAGATGCCCTATTCTAATAATCAGTCACCCTTAACAAACTCATAATCAGTCTACGATATTTTGATAAATTTATAATAAAAATAAAATTAGAAAACGTATAAAATCAGAGAACAACTTCATTTCATTGTTTTTAATATAAAAATCTGTTCTGCTTGAAATATTCTAAATTAAAAGACGTTTCAAAATTACAGAACAAGAAGCAACCACAAAATATAGATCATAAAGAAGGAAATCTTTGGAAATTAAGTTGTTAAGGATGAAGGGAGGAAAACCTTCTTTATATTAAAGAAATTTGTCAGGAGATGAAGGATCAACATTTTCTTTCTTCGCTAAGAAGAAGATTCCTGCCATCAGGATCAGGTGGAAAAACTTCACAAGGATAACAAGTAATTTGAAAAAAGGGATTTTCAGACCCTAGCGAACTTTACGAAACCCTTAATGTTAATCCTAATTACAGACACCTCCCCTCGTATCCCCTATGTTTTTCAGCCCCTAGACAAGTCCTGAAACCACTAGGTTCCCGAAAACTACCCTATATCCTACCTTATATCCCCCTTTATCCTATTTCCTGTATAAATGAAAATTTCAACCCATAAAAGAAAACCACTGGAGCCGCATAAAAGCTCTTTCTGTTCGTTACAAAATAAGGAAATCAACGGATTATTGTTTAGATAATTGAATTGGAGTCTAAAAATATTATAAATTAATACTATAGAATCAAAATGCATTTGTCTCGCTAAAAGATTTGTTATAACTTCATTATAAAGAAAATAGACGGTTTATTTTTTAAACAACCCTTAAGGCTACTCCAAAAACAAAAGATATAAAAACGACGAAGAACAAAAGCAATTGAATACGATAATAGAAAGAAACAATTACATTTTTTTGGATAGAAATCTTATTTAAAAAACTATATAAAACGGGTATGCGGTGCCTCGGAACTTTTCCTCACCTAATCGGATTCGCTACATTCATTCTTACAATTCGGACTCGTTTCGCTCTTCCGAAACAAAAGAATATAAAAATCACATAATTTATATTGCAGGATGTCTTCGGAGATTCCCAGCGGTCACCTATCTGGGGACTGACCACGCTCTTTAATAATTAAAAAAAACCACTGATGATTTAGAAGAAACCCAGAGATGTACTTACCATATTTATATGAACCTTAGTATACTTATTTATTGAAGGAACGTCAGTTCCTTCAAGAAGTTCTTCAGTGAGTTCTTCATTAGACGGTTATATGGCACGATATTTAAGTGATTGATTGTTTTTATTAGTACGTTTGATAAAATTTGGTTAGCGCATGTAGCACTAATTAAATATTAGAGATGTATAGTTTTTAGCGAGTCCTTTTAAGTAAATTAAATGATTTTTATTCATATTTTAGCATTCATGTACATATTTACAGCAATGAAGCGAGCAAAGAAACCTTCTTTGATATATTTGCATATTTATTTATACCATTCTATCAATTAAAGCGAGCCTCTTTCCTACGATTACGTATATAATTATAGCAATTCAATGAGAGAAGCGAGTCCTTTTTAATGTATTTTTTAAGAGCCAACCCTCTTTGCATATATTTTCATACACATTTATTGCAAGCTAACGAGTTTAGCAAGGCTTTTTGCGTATATTTGCATGTATATTTATGGCAATCTAGCGAGCAAAGCGAGCTATTTTTAATGAACCTTATTTTACATTTCAGCATTTATGTATATATTTGAGCGAAGCGAGCTCTTTATATAATATTATTTGAGCGAAGCGAGCTCTTTATCTGATATTATAATTTAGCAATATCGTAAGCGAAGCGAGCCTCTGTAATATATTTTCGTATATATTTATAGTAGAACAATAGAACAAAGCGAACCTGTTTTTTATTAATTTTATTTGATGCATTCTTTAACCGTGAGTTCCTAATGCACGCATTTGTAGTCAGAATTATGGAATTCTAATAAATGCATTCATTTAATACATTACTGAGAAATAAAACGCGTAGCAAACTTTTCCTTCTTTCCCCTAAAATACTTGTTTACTGAAAACTAACAAGTTCGATACCCAATCAATAATTCTGTTTTCCAATTTAACAAAAGCCTGGTGTAAAATAACTCCGAAACATGTGAATTATATAGAGTGTATTTCTATGTACAGGGAGTGACTGACAGGACAGGGCAGGGCCAGCTGCGTTGTATCATGAATTGTAGAGCCTTCTGAGCCCATCTTCACCCCTTACTTGGCTTCTAACCCATATAAAGATAAAAATGACTCACAAATCATACGAGATGATAAGCCATCTGACATATACAACACAAAGTTAATATAACAAATTAAATTAACTTTGATTTTAGATAATGAAACAAATATAACAACAAAATAAAGAGACAACTGAATAAAATTAGTTTATAGTTTTAACACCATAACAATGGCTTCACTTTAAAAGTGACTCATTTGCTTACTATATCAAGGGAAGATACACATAAATAAAACTACACTTTAACTTAATAAACTGCGTAGGCTTCCGCGGTTATTTTCATGAAGATTTAGGTCTTCCGGTGGTGACCGCGTCATGTTTCAGAGCATTGTTTGTAGAGCAGTTCAGTTTTGTAGAGTAGAGCATTGTGTTTTCTATCCATGATGTCCTACATCCCTGAAGATGCCTCCCACAGTGGAAGCGAAACGTCGGATTCTTCATCTACATTGACGCGGTCACCACCGGAAGACCTAAATCTTTACACTTTAACTTGATATTTATTTTCTTATTCCATTTTCTTTCTCCTCTTTAATTATTTTATTTTTCTTCCATTCGTATTTTTTTATCAATATGTCATTTGTTTCATTTTTAATTTAGCTCTCTTTCTTCAGTAATTTTTTCTCCCTTCTATTTATTTGCACTTTTTAATTACTTTTAGATATTGCAACAAATTATTATTATTATTTTACTTACAATATAGTTTTTACTATATATAGTTTTACCTACAATATAGTTTTTAATTAAAAGTACATATATTTTTTGCTTTTCATCTTTTCTTTTAACTTTTTTTATTTAATATTTTTTCTTCTATCTCTATTTAGTTAAAAGTCTTCCACAGAGTAAAAACAAATGCTAATTTAAAAATAGCCTAAAATAAACTAAAGGAGACAGCGCCTCCTTAAATACTAAGGGTTACATGATGTATATTGGACTCGATTGACTTCTAAATAGACCACATAAATCAAGAGGTGTTTAGTCAGAACGAAAACAAAATATAAATAACAGCTTCTATATTTAAAACCTTATACACAGTATTAAGAACACTAAGTATTGCTCTGAACGAATAGGTTCATATAAAAAGACTTTAGTATTTAGTAGGGATACCAAAGGTGTGCCAAGTTAGGTCAACCAAGAAATTAAAAACGGAAATAAGGAGCAGCATTTCCACCGGATTAACAAAAAAAGTAAAATTGAGATTCCACCGACGTGTTCGCAGGTGATAATTAATTCTGCTAAATTACACCAGTTGATTGTTTCAGGATTAAAAAGGGTCTATTTTGACCCTTTATAAAATGATGTAGTTTGTTCAATACCACAACATTTTTGTTATAAAATATATTACACAATGTAATTGTGCAAGAGATAACTAGGAAATGTAACAAGCAAAAAGCAATGCTACATCTGGGAACTGTTCCATCATTCGACATTCGCCATCATTGATGGCTCAACATAATGTCATGTCCCACTCTGTTTCGTTACGTCTTACTCATCAGGGTGCCGACAGAGTCTAAACTCACTCTGACCTTCAATTAATTTTGAAGAATGTAATGTGAAGACGAGAGAATTTACAAGAGACGAGCGGTGCTCTCTTACCGCCATCATGCATGACAAGCAAAACATATATCATCTGATACTACCGAATTTTACAAAACATGAATAGTTGACACAATATAATTGTGCGAGAGACACCTAGGAAATGTAACAAGAAAAAACAATGCTACATTTGGGAACTGTTCCATCATTGGCTTGACATGACATTATGTCAAGCCATCAATGATAACGAATGTGGAATGATGGCACAGTTCCCAGATGTAGCATTGTATTTTGCTTGTTACATTACCTATGTGTCTCTCGCACAATTATATTGTGTCTACTATTCGTGTTTTGCAAAATACGGTAGTATCAAATGATATAAAATATATTTTTTGTTCTTTGTAAACTTTTTGTTTATAACATACAACGTTGCTTACTTGTAGACAATACTATCGGATTATTAGATAGTTCTGTGCTACCGTGATCATGTCAGTTTTTATAGAACTTACAAACTTTAAATAAATTAATTAATAATTAATTAACTAATGGTAAATGAAAATAAATTAATTAATAATGACTTATCTCAATAATTATTTAATGGCTAGCTAGTCATTATTTGTGTATAGCAATGACATTTCACCCATCACTCTGGCCATCTTCAGCCTTAAAAACTAAAACTACCACTAATCACTAATAACAAAACAAAGAATGAAAGCACAAAAAACATAATTAATAACTTGACTACAAATATTAAAATATCACTAATAAGATTCGTTAAAATTGAACTTGTTAAAAAAAAAGATAAATAAAAGAAGAAAAGCGAAATTTCCCAAACAAAATTCACAAATACCGTTTTCTAAGTCCTTACTATATCGGTCCAGCCTATCTAACAACAGGAGGAGGTGTTCGAACAAACACTTTCGATAATACATATATGACTTCATTTTTAAAACTAAAATTAAGGAAAATTACTTGTACAGTGCAAATCAACAGGAAATTTTAATTGATTGCTTTTATCTTTTCATTTTAAATTAAATCAAAAACTTTATATTAAAAGCCTAATTTATAGTAAAAAAACAGTCATTTTAGCTAATAAGATTAAATTAATTAAGATTATCGCACATAGGGTATCGTGTTTTCACGTAAATTCTTCATTTTCTCATACTAGTATGACTTTAGAATGGATTTTTCCATTCTGGAGGTGGAAAACTCATGTTTCATGTAGATTTTAATCAGCCAGATATAAGTTTACATGGTGATTTCACCATCAATCACTACCCTTCCACTTTACTTTATTAACCACGACTCAAGGAATTTATACAAAAGACGTTTCTATTTATATTTTATGAGAGATAAGAGGAGAGGGGGAAACTCCCCCTCTCTCTTTTTATCTCGTCTTTATAACTTAAAGTCTTATACATGCCGACCAAAAAGGGAAAAATTAGAGAGTACATATTTCTATACATTCATAGTATATGACTTTTAACACGTGATGTCTTTAATTTAAATACATATCGTTATTATCAAGTAAGAAAACAAAACAGTTAGAACAAAAAAATGTGTGGGAAAAAAGCATAGACTGTATTTTACGAAATACGATGTTTAACTTAAACTTTTTATTTGAACACTGACGTCAGCAAAGAGAATGATTACTCTTTGTCAAACAACCTTATCAACATACTCTCATCGCCTTATCAATTTAATCATGCATACAAGCTTAACTTCTTATAAAGTTTTAAATTTCACACTCCCTCCAAAAGATTTCAAGACAAAATTCCTCCGTGTTTTACATGTAGCGAGATGATTGATAACTTAAAGAGTAATTTCCAAAAAATATTAAAATTTACAAAATAATGGAAATACTTTAATCAAAATAATAGAACCTTTAAGAACTTACAAAGAAATATATGCATAGATACAAATTAACTTAAAATTTAATAAACTACCATTAAAGAAGATTAAAAGAAAGAATAGCTGAGTCATTAATTTGGGTTAATAACGTAATACACAAGTCCTAAATGTGTATGACGTCATAAAAATTGTATGAAATCAAGTTCCATTTCGATCTGAAAAGGGTGACTGAAAGTTTCCATGTGGCATAAAAATGTGTGGGGAATAAGAAATAAAATCTCGTAAAGACATATAAAAACACACATCCCATGAAATGAGGAAACGTTCTGAGGTACCCAGTACCCGACTTTTATTAATAATATTTTATTTTTATACATTTTTCTCCTATTTTCACTAAACGATTATTAAATCACTAAATGATAGTAGCATGCTTTAAAGATAGCAAATCGCAATACACACACACACACAACACACACACACACACACCACACACACACACACACACACACACACCAACCACACATTATTATATATTATATATTACAGTGGTCCAGCTAAGAAGGACAAGACCTTTTTCTCGGAAACTATAACAGCTAGAAGGATGCGGTTTCCGGCGTTGGATTCAATGTATAGTGAGCGACGAGAAAAATCCGTTTTCGGGCGCGCTTCGCGCCTGTCATAGAGATGTTAATGCTAACTTTTTTAATTTTATAGTTAGGTATAGGAAACTTTTTTTGTTCTTTAAAGAATGAAAAATAAGGAAGATTAGTGAAGACCGCATCAAAATCGGACAATTTTTAACCGAGCTATGATGAAAAAACATTTTTTTTTTAATTTAGCTCACTTCGGCGCCATTTTGGATGATGTTGCATTTAAATAAAATTTATTATATGGACATATTTTTAAACTAGAAACATTGCTTTAATAAAGAATATCAAAAGTTTTAATTCTAACCTCAGTTTTAGGTGTAAAATAGTCGTTAAACATAACAAAACAAAAAAATATGGTTTTCTAAGATACCATGAAAAGTAAGATAGGGAGCTATAGTTTTTATGGTTTGTACAGTTAGCTAACATAAAAAGCAACAAAATGAGTCCAATTTTAACAAATTCGCTTCAATTTCAAAAGTTATTACTAATAAATCTCTTAAAATTGCCAAAATGGAATATTTTTTTATAGTTTACCATATTGTTGATATTTAATGGAACTGCAACGTCATCATACCTTGGATCTTTATTTCAGCTTGTATGAGATTTCCAGAAGCCTAAAAACACTTATTTTTGTTCATTGGTTTTGAGAAATTACGATATGGTGATTTTTGTCAATCGTAGAATGCAGATTAGAGGTACCTTGCAAAAACCAAGTAAAATCCTTCATAAACGTTAATAAAAAATTGATTTTGATGAAAACTACTTCGTTTCTAGGGGTGAAGGACCAATAAATAGCAAATCACACAACTAGACTGTAAAGTGATATTTTACTGCTGCGGAAATTTGTTTAATAACGACAATGAAACCAGCCAATTTTATTTCCGGAGCAATAAATTATCATTATTTATACTATTTACGTTTAGTTGCGCATTTATTAAAAAGAGTCGATTTTTTGTATGAATAATTTAATTAACTTAGTTTAAGAAATTAAAACACAAGATTGATAAATAATCATTCATACTTTTACAAAATTTAGGTAAAATAATATGGGGACCTACGGCCTAGGTGGATGGGGACCTACGGCTCAAGTAGGTGGCCATCAAGGTCACCGGACTTGACCCAACACGATTTTTCCGGTGGGGCTATTTAAAGGACAACGTATATAAAAATGTAGGAACTGTTAGAAGTGTGGAAGACTACAAAAATTGAGCATTGAGCTAAGTATTCCCTATAGAGTTCTGTATAAAGCGACGCAAGATAAAGTGATTTACCTGTTTTATGCAGAGGGGTGCCAGTTTGAGCAAAATCTAAAATTATATTTTATTTTATGATTTTTCAAAAATATTATACTTTCTTTGTCACTCAATTGTACTATATGTCTTATTATTTGTTGAGTACTGTTCAGTTCACCCATATTTAATTTAGACAATATTTTTTTAACAAATTTCCGCAGCAATGAAATATCACTTTACAGTCTAGTTGTGTAACTTGCTATTTAAAATCGCGTGGGTTCAAGTCTGGTGACCCTGATGGCCACCTAATTGAGCCGTAGGTCCCCATATTATTTTACCTTAATTTTGTAAAAGTATGAATGATTATTTATCAATCTGTGTTTTAATTTCTTTAAACTAAGTTAAATTAAATTATTCATACAAAAAATCGACTCTTTTTTAATAATGCGCAACTAAACGTAAATAGTATAAATAATGATAATTTATTGCTCCGGAAAAAAATTGGCTGGTTTCATTGTCGTTATTAACAAATTTCCGCAGCAGTAAAATATCACTTTACAGTCTAGTTGTGTGATTTGCTATTTATTGGTCCTTCACCCCTAGAAACAAAGTAGTTTTCATCAAAATCAATTTTTTATTAACGTTTATGAAGGATTTTACTTGGTTTTTGCAAGGTACCTCTAATCTGCATTCTACGATTGACAAAAATCACCATAATCGTAATTTCTCCAAAACCAATGAACAAAAATAAGTGTTTTTAGGCGTTCTGGAATCCTCATACAAGCTGAAATAAAGATCACAAGGTATGATGACGTTGCAGTTCCATTAAATATCAACAATAGGGTGGTAAACTATAAAAAATATTCCATTTTTGGCAATTTAAGAGATTTATTAGTAATAACTTTTGAAATTGTGAAGCGAATTTGTTAAAATTGGACTCATTTTGTTGCTTTTTATGTTAGCTAACTGTACAAACCATAAAAACTATAGCTCCCTATCTTACTTTTCATGGTATCTTAGAAAAACATATTTTTTTTTGTTTTTGTTATGTTTAACGACTATTTTACACCTAAAACTGAGGTTAGAATTAAAACTTTTGATATTCTTTTATTAAAGCAATGTTTCTAGTTTAAAAATATGTCCATATAATAAATTTTATTTAAATGCAACATCATCCAAAATGGCGCCGAAGTGAGCTAAATTAAAAAAAAAATTTTTTCATCATAGCTCGGTTAAAAATTGTCCGATTTTGATGCGGTCTTCACTAATCTTCCTTATTTTTCATTCTTTAAGAACAAAAAAAAGTTTCCTATACCTAACTATAAATTAAAAAAGTTAGCATTAACATCTCTATGACAGGCGCGAAGCGCGCCCGAAAACGGATTTTTCTCGTCTGCTCACTATTACATTGAATCCAACGCCGGAAACCGCATCCTTCTAGCTGTTATAGTTTCCGAGAAAAAGGTCTTGTCCTTCTTAGCTGGACCACCCTGTATATACGTGTGTGTAAACAAATATACATCAACATTACATAAATATTTTTAATTAGAATGGCTCTCCTTGAAAAGCTACGTATCTCTCTCCATGACCCCAACATCATTAACTCATTTTGTCCTTTTAAAAATCAACAACAAGACATGCTGTTGTGTAAAGATTGGGGTGGAGGGCTGAAACGTGACTGCGGCTAATGGAATCTTTTAATTTCCAATTTGACTCATACATTCTATGAATTTGATTTAAATAAATTACATTGTATTTAATTTGTAAATTACAGCTAATTAACTTATCACAGCACCAACAACCATGTAATGGTGACAATACACATCACTTTCGTTAGTTAGAAAAGCGTGAAATATTACCATGTCTATTTTTGATTTTAAGATGTTTATTAAAGGCTGTATAAAGTATTACCAAGAACAAGAGATTAAATAGTTTGGTTTAATTTATTATTCCCAAACTTGGCAAAGGAACCGGAAAATCTTTGAACAAAGCCCAACAAGTTTAGTTGCTGGGTGGTTAACTCAATATTTAAACCTCCTAACAGTGTGAAATTAATTTTACTAAAAAGAGACAAATATATCATAAGAACGAAAAAAATTGAAACAAACAGCACTATTACTAGTCGAAACGGAATGTCAAAGCCGAATATTAATTTCAAAAAGTCGGTAGATCAACCTAAAATTTATTTGATAAAATATAATAGTGCGAGAGACACCGATGAAACGTGACAATCAAAAAATCTACGTTACATTTGGGAGCTGTTCCATTGTTCGGACATGAATTTATATCGAGCCATCAATGATGATGAAAGTCGAGTGATAGAGCAGTTCCCAGATGTAGCTTAGATTTAGCTAGTTACAATACCTAGGCGTATCTCCACGGTTATTTTGTGTCAGATATTCATGTTTTGGAAAACTATGTATTAAGTGATATATGTTTTGGTTGCAAATAAAATCAAACAAAATAAAATAAAATAGATATGAATAAATAAATTGAATCAATGAAGAATAGGGCTTAACAATTAGATTATATTACTGCAAAAATTTATTTATTGACGAGCGAAGCGAGTAAAGTTGGTGGACATAAAGTAAATTTTTTTATCGCCTCACCTATAAAATGTGTTTGTACTGATACCTTTGAGGCTATAAAGTAGACACATTACAGCCACACTCAAAAAAATAAATTTAGATTAGATATAGTGTGATAATTAACTAGAAAATTTGACTGAGGTCTCTGTCCTTGACCTACTTGCGTCTCTGTCTTATAGGGAGTACCTAACTAAATAGAGCAGTGGGTATAACAAGTAGCTCGTGAGACTAGAGGAACTGATGAGACTGGTAAACTGGTAGTTAGCGAGTTATAAGAGATAAATGAGATCAGTGTATCCAGTGGATCTGGAGAAAATGTACAATAAAAACTATGAACTAGTCAAAAGTGCAATACCGTAAATGAGAAGGAAGAAGGACCGAGGTCTTTCTTATACGCGGATTGTGCATTAACTCAAGAGGTTATTAGTAGGAGGCTTGGGGAGGATGAAAACGCTAAAATGACCCCACGGGTTCAAGTTTAAAAAGAAACAAAAAATTCTAGAACCTTGATTGAATTGAAATATCTATAAATCTGATAATGAAGTCCATTACAGACTATTCATAAAATACACCAAAATTTGTATAAAGGCAAACGCCCATAGATAAAAGGTTTTTTGTTCTCAAACGCAAGGACTCTCATTAGACTGAAGCTTTTAGTGGTCAAAGAAAAGTCTTGCTCACTTGGTAATCTCTAGGTTTAATACATTACCGCTTTTATCCTTAATTAAAAGTTTCATTAGTCCTACCAATTACAGTTATTGGACTATTATTTATTTCTCTTCTTTACCTCAATTAGAGCAAAATGTAAAAGCAACAGGTCAAAATAATGTAAATTACCTAAAATGTAAAGAAGACTCAAAGAAATATACATGACCTTATCAAGTAATAGATAAGTAAATAACTAATGTTTGAGTAAAGGCATTAAAATATATATGTATATGTTTATAAAAGTAATTGCACAAATTATTACTTTAACCATCATACTTATATGTTATTATAAAATAAATAAATTAAAAAATAAAAACAATCACAACAATTAAAGTATAACTAAAGCAGATTTTACAAAATTAAAAACATATTATAATAATATGATAAAAGATAACGATATTAATAAGGAAAAAAGCAACAAAAAATACTGCATGTATTTGGAAGTATAGAGTATTTTGTCCTTAAGTACATGCACACGGCACAGAGCTTATGCAATTTGACAAATGTAACACTGTAACACCTCTTCGTATTCGCTTAGCTCGTCCTCATAAATACACCCGTTTCATTTTCAATTCTATAGCAACATTTTTCGGCGTTTTATAAGAGTTAATGACGTGATAAAAAAAATCTGAAAATGTATGATTTTCAGTGATCTGATGTATTGATTTTTGTTTTAGTCAAAGTTTTAACTCATAAATACACTGGGAGCGACGATGATAACAGACAGACACACACACACACTTAAAGATAACTACTCAGGAGGTCAAAACACCTAAAACGAATAATTTCGGTGTCATCCTGGTTTCGCTTTATGCAAACATAATATTTTTCCTATATACATAGGATATAAATGAGGAAAAGTAAAAATTTATCAAATTGAGGTTGCCCCACTGACAGGCTGGTTCCGTCATGCCAACCCACAAATACCTCATCCAATAAATATTTTAATTAGCATTTACCCTTAAAAAGCTAATTTAAAAAAAAACCTTGTAAATTACAACTTCTTAAGAAGTAACTTTTTAAAGTAGAACTTAAATTTTAAAGGCTCTTGGAAACAAGGTTTTTTTCTCAGTGTTATTTATGTTCCAATTAAGCAAGTAAAAGATTCCCGTTGTCTCGGCCCTTAAGGATGCCTTTTCAACACCCTTTAACTTTAAGCCATAAAAGGCTGAAGGAAAACATAAATCAGATGAGCATTAAAGCCTAATCCCTTTTCTTTTTAGACTAATTATATCTTATCATCAATATAAATTTAGGTTTTAATAATAAAAATTCTGGCACGGAGGTCCAAAAGCCGGGCGAATTTCTTTTAAAATGCTTGCTTTTCTGCTAAACTATTTATTCCTTGCTTTGTTTCGGTTTTCGGAATTTTTGAATGGAGATGCCCAGAATCATTTTAATGATGGCCGCAAACTAAGGTTTAGAGATATCTTTGAATAATTGACACAATACAATTGTGCCAGAGACACCTAAGAAATGTAACAAGCAATATGCAATGTTACATCTGCGAACTATGCCATCATTCGACATTTATCATCATCCCACTCTGTTTAGTTACGTCCAACCCATCATTCAGAGCCTGAATTCACTCTGGCAGTTAGTTAAAATTCCAAAGAATATAATGTGAAATATTTACCAGAGACGAGCGGTGGTCTCTTACCGCCATCATGCCTGGCAAGCAAAACATATATCATTTGATACTACCTAGTTTTACAAAACATAAATAGTTAATACAACATAATTGTACAGAAACACCTAGGAAATGTAACAAGCAAAATACAACGCTACATTTGAGAACTGTCCCATCATTCGACATTTTTCATTATAGATAGCTCAATATAATATCATGCTTCGTTACGTCAAACGTTGAAACAGAGTGGGGCATGACATTATGTAGAGCCATCAATTTTGACGAATGTCGAATTATGTAACAGTTCCCAGATGTAGCATTGCACTTTGCCTGTTACATTTGGTGGGTGTCTCTCGCACAATTCAACTATTAATGATTTGGACAAACTCGGTAATATCAAATGATATATCTTTGACAAGCTTGATTTTGTATAACTCATAGGATCCGTGTTTCCTTTAAGAAGTATACGACAACAAAAAGAATTACTAAGGCTATGGGGCATGAAGAACTAAAATCATTTTTATTTTACCTAGAATTTTAATTCTTAATAGTCCAATAATAAATTTGTCAAAATAAAAAAAAAAAATCATATCTAATATTAAAATGCTAAAATTATACAAGATTAAATCCACAGATAATAAGAAATATAAGATTATAAAAAGCCATGGTGCCAAGAGTCAGGAATATAAAAAATTCTGGCGCGGTGATCCGCATGTCGGGCGAATTTCCTTTGGATGCGTGTTTCCGTGCCTTTTACATCATATAAGTTTACAACTACTAAATAAATAATTCCGGCGCGGTGGTCCGCTGTCGGGCGAATTTCATTTAGAATGCGTGTTTCCGTGCTAAACAACCCATATCTTGCTTATGCAAGAACCATGCCCATTGCGTGGTTCCGGTTCATGCTGTCAAGCACTGCTCGTAACTCATTTTGCCTGTATTTTCCAAAGGAAATGCGCATAATTATCTAGTTGGTTGTACAAAACTATGCCTCTAAAATTAGAAGTACCCCTATTATTTGCACTAGTTTAAAGTTTATTTACTTATCTTTAAGCTTAGTCAGTTATCTTTGAAGGTTTTAGCGCATTTCCTTTGGAAAATACAGACAAAATGAGTTACGAGCAGTGCTTGACAGCATGAACCGGAACCACGCAATGGGCATGGTTCTTGCATAAGCAAGATATGGGTTGTTTAGCACGGAAACACGCATTCTAAATGAAATTCGCCCGACAGCAGACCACCGCGCCGGAATTATTTATTTAGTAGTTGTAAACTTATATGATGTAAAAGGCACGGAAACACGCATCCAAAGGAAATTCGCCCGACATGCGGATCACCGCGCCAGAATTATTTTCTAGTTGTAAACTTATATTAGGTAAAAAAACGGTAAAAAATTATTGTCCCTTCCAGGATTTGAACCCAGGTACCCTGAGTTTGAGTGGTTGTATTGACTCCGGACCACTGGCATTCAACTCAGAGTCCTAAAAAACATTGAAAACGACACCCTACTTGAAATTTATTTTTCAACGACCGTAATTTTGGTTTTCTATAATTTGTTGTGGTTTTTTCGACTTTTTGGTCACTTTAAGTGGTCGTATCGACTTCGGACTGGTTTCATTCGATTCAGCGCCTCAAAAAACATAAATATTGACCTTTTTCGCGGTAAAAAATATTAACCCTGAATTTTGCCGGTTTTTTTTGAAAATTTCGCTGACTCAGCAAACCGGGTTAATGACGTCACAAAAACCTGGTTTTCAATAGGGTTCGTGTCCTCCCCAAGGTTGATTTTTGTACCAAGTTTAGTTAAAAAATATTAATCCGTTCAAAAGATAGAGTGTTTACAAGAAAGTGTCTAGAAATACATATATATATACATATATATGTATATATATATATATATATATATTATATATATATATATATATATATATATATTATATATATATATATATATATTATATATATTATATATTATATATTATATATTTTACGTACTACATATACGTATTTTTTCGTCATTAGGAACCTCAGAAACGGATTTGTGTCGTGGTCCGAGGTTCGAATTCCGCCATGACGCCTATCCCATTAGCCGAATTTCCAAAGGAAATTCGCTAAAAAGAAATAGATACGACGAAGCTTCAGAGTAAATTTAAAATGTTAATAATAATTTTTTTAATAGTTTATAATTCCGTAACTTAAATACTTTAATGTTCCCAAAACCAATATAAATAAAACCCTTGAACCCGTAAAACTTTTTTTTTAAAAACACCCTTCACACTTAAAGATTTATTCATGAAGTAATTTAAATAGAGCGACTCTAAAAGTATTTGCCTTTTAATGCTCTATTTGAAGTCTATTTTCCGAAGCTAGATGTTTGTATTGTCAGTAGAGTATAGGTATAAATCAAGTGTAAACTGTCTGTATCGGAATAGAGCAAGGAAAAATCTACTGGACCTGGGAAACTGCCTCATTCAGACATAGTTTCCGTTTTTTCCTCAACCAGGAAATGACTAAGGGAGCAACCGTTATGTTTTGAAGTAAATTTTTTTAAACTCACTTTTTTTAAAGTGGTATATTTTACACCATTTTTTTTATAAAAGTTTTACGATAAATTCATTCTGGTTGGTATTAATGTCATTGAAGGGTATTTTTCAATTCAACAACAAAAAATAGACAGTTCTAAATTTAACATAAAAGCGTACATTCATAGCTAAAGAATAATAAATTATATATATATATATATATATATATATATATATATATATATATATATATATATATATATATATATATATATATAATATATATATATTACCTGATTTTTGTTGTTCTTTGTAGAACAACAAAAATTAGGTAAATGAGTGTGTGTGTGTTTATGTTTGTGTACAAATAATCGCATAAACTTTAATTCAATGTTTTTGAAAAAATAAAATATAAAAAGTTTTATGTAAAAATGCCATTAAGTTTACAAAATGTAAGTTTAACGCTGAACATAAAAAAGGTAGTAGTGCACAGAAATTCTTTCAAAGGCCTAAAAAATCCCGACAAAATAAGAACGAAAAAATAAACTTTTTTTGATATCACCGACTTTATTGAGTATTATACTTGCATATCAGTATTTTCCCTAAAAAGAAGGTAAGCTATAACTAAAGTAAATATTTGCAGTATTTGGTATCTGAATCCGAAATATAATACCCATGTATGTCTCTTACCTTATTCCTTTGTAAAACACAGTTTTTTTCAGATTGCAGGAAAATCCACAGAGTATAGATAGGTCTAGAGTGAATATTGAGTGTTAAAACAAACACATAAACATAGAGGATATAGGGAATATTGCATACGCAAAGTAAATATAAACAAAACCCACAAATATTATAAAATAAAATCATAAAATATAAAGAGAAAATAAATAAAGAAACCATTTTAAATATTTTGTTTATCGAAAAATCTAATTTTAAATAAATTAAAATCAAAATATAGATGAAATGAGAGAACGAATAAAAGAAGAAGATAAATCATTCCGAATTTCATAGCTAAAAATATGATTAAAATTAATACAAAAAGTACTCAATTAATATAAATGTACTTACTCATGGCATGAAATAACCAAATATCACTTGAGAAAATGCAGCAATTTTCTAATGAAAATTGTAAAAATTTTCTTGTAAAACTTCTCATAAGAGAAGTTTTACAGAAAATAAAACTTACTAAATAATTATTAGAAAATAATTTCTAATTTAAAATACTATATAATAATAATTATTGAATTTTTTTTCTGTGATTATTAATCTATTATGAATATATGAATATAATAGATTAATCATCACGGACCAAATTATATTTTTATTTTAATAATTATCATTATATAATTTTTCAAATCAGAAATAATTTTCTCGTGAAATATAAATTTGAAATATGAATATATATTTAATGTTAAATAAAACAGGATGGGAAATCTATTAATATTTATATTTGCTTGACAAACTGGATTTTATTCATAACAATCAATTTAAGTAAGAAATACAATAGGCTATGATGATATATAAGCTATAACATGTGCCAAAATAACAGAATAAATTTGACCTCTTTAAATATATTAATCATTTTAATATATTTATTTTACATTTATATATTTTTGGTTTCAACATTTTTTATTTAAATTATTCCAATGGGTTTCGAGGTTATTTTTTTTAAATGTAAAGCTTAAAAATACAAGAAGAAATGTATTGTTGGTTTAGTAGAGTTAATTTTATGTAGGTGGTTCAGTAGAAGAATGTTCGGAGCTTTGCTATGGATTGAGTAAAGGTTAAATTTTTGCCCCAAAATTAGTTGTAATTTTGGACTAAGTCCAGTTTTTTTTAAAAAAAAAACTTGTCTGCTTGTATTTCTACTTAAAAATAAAATTTACTGAAAACATCTCTTTACCTTTCATTTTTTAACCTTTTTCACTTCTAAAGTTTTATGGCGCCTTTATCCTAAAAAAAACCCTACAATCAGGCGCCAGTTTTGGTTTGAAAAATAAGAACATCGACGCTGTTATATTTGTTATAATTTAGTGTGAATTATTTAGCTGAAAAAGAAGTGAGTAAAAAAATAAAAATAATATTGAAGCAAAGAGAATACATCGAATAAAACACCACTATACAAAAAAAATAAAAATTCTGGCGCGGTGGTCCGCATGTCGGGCGAATTTCCTTTGATGCGTGTTTCCGTGCTTTTTATATAAGTTTACAACTACTAAATAAATAATTCCGGCGCGGTGGTCCGCTGTCGGGCGAATTTCATTTAGAATGCGTGTTTCCGTGCTAAACAACCCATTTCTTGCGTATGCAAGAACCATGCCCATTGCTTGGTTCCGGTTCATGCTTTAGAACCTAAGCAGTTACTCAATTGTCAAGCACTGCTCGTAACACATTTTGTCTGTATTTTCCAAAGGAAATGCGCATAATTATCCAGTTGGTTGTACAAAACTATGTCTCTAAAATTAGAAGTACGCACTATTATTTGCACTAGTTTAAAGATTAGTTACTTACCTTTAAGCTTAGTCAGTTATCTTTAAAGGTTTTAGCGCATTTCCTTTGGAAAATACAGACAAAATGAGTTACGAGCAGTGCTTGACAATTGAGTAACTGCTTAGGTTCTAAAGCATGAACCGGAACCAAGCAATGGGCATGGTTCTTGCATAAGCAAGAAATGGGTTGTTTAGCACGGAAACACGCATTCTAAATGAAATTCGCCCGACAGCGGACCACCGCGCCGGAATTATTTATTTAGTAGTTGTAAACTTATATAAAAAGCACGGAAACACGCATCAAAGGAAATTCGCCCGACATGCGGACCACCGCGCCAGAATTATTTCCTAGTTGTAAACTTATATTAGGTAAAAAAAACGATAAAAAATGATCGACCCTTCCAGGATGTGAACCCAGGTACCCTGAGTTTGAGTGGTTGTATTGACTCCAGACCACTGGCATTCATCTCAGAGGCCCAAAAAACATTGAAAACGACACCCTACTCGAAATTTAATTTTCAACGACCGTAATTTTGGTTTTCTATAATTTTTGTGGTTTTTTCGACTTTTTGGTAATTTAAAGTGGTCGTATCGACTTCAGACTGGTTTCATTCGATTCCGCGCCCAAAATTACTTTGAAAACGACACCCTACTCGAAATTTATTTTTTATCGACCTAAATTTTGGTTTTTGGTAATTTACAATGGTTTTTTCGATTTTTAGGTCACTTATAGTGGTCGTATCGACTTCGGACCGGTTTCATTCGATTCAGCGTCTCAAAAAACATAAATATTGACCTTTTTTGCGGCAAAAAATATTAACCCTGAATTTGCCGATTTTTTGAAATTTTCGCTGACTCAGCAAACCGGGTTAATGACGTCACAAAAACCTGGTTTTCAATAGGGTTCGTGTCCTCCCGAAGGTTGATTTTTGTACCAAGTTTGGTTAAAAAATATTAATCCGTTCGAAAGATAGAGTGTTTACAAGAAAGTGTCTAGAAATACATATATATATATATATATATATACATATATATATATATATATATATATATATATATATATTTTATTTTTATTTTTAATTTTACTTTCTTTAGTTCTTATTTTACAGGGAATTGTATACTAATTAATTTAATAGAAATATTAATTACTAAGTCATCTAATACAAAAAATAATTTAATTAACATCAAACTTAGAGAATTGATGCATAAAAGTTAAAGAAAAAGAGGATTTCTCTTAATGCAATTGAAGCATCTATACATAATAACATTGTTGGTAAAACTTAATACTTAATACTTTCATTAAATATTTTTTAGAGAATTGTATACTTATTAACTTTTTAAAGCTATTAATTTCTTAGACTTCTAGTCGAAAAAAAATAATTAATTTAATGAACACCAAACTTAGAGAACTGATGCATAAAAATTGAAGAAAAAAAGAATTTCTCTTAATGTAATTGAGGCATCTATAAATAAAAACTTATTTTTACTTAGGGTGAGGAATTCTACAGCCAGCAAATTATATTTAAAACCATTAGTGAAATGAAACTTTCAGCAGCCTATCAGAAACAAGAAAAACAACTCGTCAGCCCTTCATTAAGAATTAGAATAAATATTTTACACAAAAACAGAGACAGTTATCTAGTTTTTTAAAAGTTGCTTACATAAAAGATTTTAACTAAATAAAACTGTATTAAAATGAATTAAAAATGTAAGATTGTTTAAGTCAGCTGGAAATGTTTTATGCGGCAGAAAATTGTGTAGAGTGTAAAACGAGGCAATAATTCTATTTTACTTTAACAAGTACTCACGGCAGGAAAACAAAGCATTACTGAACCTATCATAGACCAGAAAGTACCATTTTCCAGAAGTACTTTTAAAATAGATTAGCTATGAATGACAGCTTCTTGACCACTCAAAAGTGTTGCAGGTAGACTAAATACATTCAAATATATCGAAACTCGCATGACTAGATAGCATTTTAAGCCTAGGATAGTAATGTAAGTTAGTAAATCATTTTTGTAAACATTAGTTAATCATTTATTTGGGATCGAGGACTTTGATTTTGGGGCCAATAATCATTAGCTTTGGGGAGCCACATCCCTCAGTTTTTTGATATATATATATATATATATATATATATATATATATATATATATATATATATATATATATATATATATATATATATTATATTATATATTATATATATATATATATATATATATATATATATATATATATATATATATATATATATATAGTGTGTGTAAGTATGTATATAAACTTTGTTGTGATATACAGTTTTTGTTTCAGAAGGACCTAAGAAATTGATAGCACTTTAATCCCTCCTCCACTTCCGTTATCAGAAGAACCTCATAAGCGTAATTTTCAGATGAAAATTTACTCAAACAAAAAACATTAGGCAGATCATCCTAAAGAATGGCCTCAGTGAAAATACATGATTAGAGGGCGCGGAGAGATAAAAATACTTGTTTACAAAAAACTTTGACTAATTTTAAAATTAAGTTATATTTTGTCATTTATTTTACAAAATCCGTATAAACAACGTCACCACAAGAATAAAAGAGTTAATTTAGTAAAAATAAACCAAAACGAACTGTAAACAAATAATTCCAGTCTAAAAAGAAATTAAAAAAAAAGAAACAAAAACAAAATAATTACGTTTAAAAATTAGAAGAATGTTTCAGACACAAAAAATAGGGAGTTAAATTAACCATAGCGGGATTAGTGGAACTTGGTAAACAAACTCATTTATTTTAATAAAGAACAAGCAAGATGCAAATATTACCATAAATACAATAATAGATGAATGAATTCCCGCAATGAAGGCCATTCGGCCAATAATCGGGATCAACATCTGGTGGGTCGCATACATAAATTAAAGAATCCATTTAAGTTATCGAAATATTTTTATATCAAATACTATTGCACATAATTAAAGAGATTTTTAGTGCCGACTGGTTATACTATCATTTCTGAGAATGATTACCGTAAACATAAATCTAAATAAATATTGTCTTTTGTATTAGACCTAATTTATTTTATAACGGAAACTATACAACTCCGGATCCGTATTTAGCTCTGATAAAAATGTCCGCGTGCTTAATTGTTTAGTATTTTTTTCTTACTGGTGTGTGTGGTTTATGCTATAACCAGAGCAGTAGTTTTGTATCTTAATTTTTCCGAATCCTTGAAAAAAAATATGCATACATATTTTTTAGGTTATGCAGAACTATGGTCTTCATTCCGAAATCGGCAAAGTTAAGCAACATTCGTCTGTTATTAAAAGCTCAGTTTATGCTCATTGTTAAAATATTTTAGCGCATTTCCTTTAAAAAGTCCGAAGAAATTAAGCAACAATTTCCTGCATAGGTTATAAATCATAAATCCTCCACGGCGCCTTCGACGACAGTGGCCGCGTGACCTTATGTTATAATCAATATTAATTTAAATTAAAAAACTCAAAACATTTCAGAAAATCCAACTATTGAAAAGTCAACTAATTTCTATTCCACTAATTTAGTTCAAGCCAAATTTGTATATTATAACTAAAATGTCAACATTTACCTAACCACGCCAAGGAGTATCACCACTGGGTGATTCCTCCTATCAAGATTGCCAAGTCACTTTAACCAGCATGAGCACTATGTCAAATACATTTATTGTAGACAATAATCAATAAAGGTAAAAAAAATGTAATCTTAAGGAAGAAATAGATTGTAATTACGCACGCACTTCATAGAAAATTTGCCCAGCTTGCAGACCTACGCGCATTTTTGTATTATAATTTATACAAAAATAAATAAAATAATGAATAAGACGAAACCGAAAAACAAAATATCAAGAATATTATCTGAACAAACCACCTTTTTACAGAAAAAGGGTACTGTTTACTCCGTAGTCTATTTTACTAGTGTTTGGGTGCTTCTTTGAGTAAACAGGAACGGCTCTATAAAACATCGTAAGAGCTACAAAAGAGCTGAAATACTGCAAGGCATAAACCTTCCAATATACGCAGTGTAGGGGATATAAATACCAAGGAAAAAATGGGGAATAGAGAACTATATTTCAAGCTGGGTTGGATTTTGGCTCAGATTTCTCGATTGAGTTTGATTTGTTGCCTCTTTAGAGGTTTTGATTATACGAGCCGGTCTGTATTTCACAGAAAATAGAAATAAGGAATAAAGGGGCTTCGCTCTGTATTTTCGGAAAATCTATTTTTACTCTTTAAAAGGACTCATATAGATCTTTATTTTAGGGTTTATATAATTTAATATTGACTGCAAACATTAAGGCCCGTATTCAGAATGATCAAAAGTTTCAAAAAAAATCTCTCCTAGGTTCTTCCTAGGTTGTTCCTAGGTTGTTCCTAGCTTTTTCCTAGCTTCTTCCTAGCTTTAGTGTCCATTTTAGAACATTTTTAACCGTCCCTAGGGCTAGGAAGAGATCTCTCCTAGGTTTCTCCTAGCCTTTTCCTAACTTTGCACCTTAAATTCTAGGAAAAGGCTAGGAAAAAGCTAGGAACAACCTAGGAAGATCCAAGGTAGGTAGAGAGGTACCTTAAATCGTCCCTAGATTGTCTCTAGTCATTTTTTGTTCTATTTTAATAATTGTTTTTGAGCTTAAAATCCGTTTTGGGTAAACAAGAGTGGTTCAGGGCGAAAATTCTTTTGGTTGTCACCCCCTTATAAATTTTGGGGGTGCTGACCCCAAAAAGTCAAATTTTTTTTATTGCTCCAAACAACTTCTTTTGACCTGAAACGGATTTCGAGCTAATAAAAAAAATTTTTTTGGTCGGCTCCCCCTTATACATTTTGGGGGTGCTGCCCCTAAAAAGTCTAATTTTTTTTATTGCTCCAAGCAACTTCTTTTGACCTGAAACGGATTTTGAGCCATTAAAAAAATTTTTTTGGCTCCCCCTTATAAATTTTGGGGGTGTTGCCCCCAAAAAAATCAAAAATTTGTTTTATTGCTCCAAACAACTTCTTTTGACCTGAAACGGATTTTGCGCCAGTAAAACATGTTTTTTTGGACGGGTCCACTTATAAATTTTGGGGGTACCACCCCCGGGAAAATTACAAAAAAATTACCGGAATTTCATTTTATTAGTATCAAATGTTCAGAATATGTCGCAAAGGTTTGCTCCAATATAATCTAAAGTTACTGTAAAAAATCACATATTGGTAATATGATGACCATACATACCCAGACGATTAACAACATAATAATTGGGTATTCAAACTTCCAGTTGTCAACTTAGTGGGGTTGTAACGAATTTTATCGCGATAGCTCCATACGAAGCTGAGTTAATCAAAGTGATGTATTGGTGAAATGCACCAGTGCAGGGTGTAATGCACCACCCTGTATATCTTCTTCATGAGCACTATGTTAATCGTCGCGAAAGTGTGACGTCACAAAATACATATTGGCTCATATCAAAACAAAATGAAACAAAGGATCCTATTATTTATTTTTTGTGATCCTAAAGTGACCAATAGCATTGCTTTATTATGTAAACAAAGAAACGTTGTGCAACAAAATGTAACTTCCGTGACGTATTTATATTTGATATGGTCGATTATATACCCGAAGCAAATTTTTTACATTCCATTTACATTTTTTAATTTTTTGTTAAGCTATGACAAATGTTTTTCCCTAAGCAATAGGCTTATGAATACTATACAAAATACACACAGTTCACGACGTAAAGAAAATCGTGATCTCTACGTTCACAACGTATGAACTCAGAGATGTTTAATGCTGATTTGATTAGAAAGACCAGCTAAGTAACAATCATAACGGGGATAGTATGCATTGTTTACATTATGTTGGTAGAGTAAACATTATACTTATTGATGTATCTCCCCATTAAAATGTGGGATTCAAAACTCTGCCTTAACGTGGTAGTGTTGTATATTCCCATCTAGAATGAAGTAGAGCTGTTAACTGTTTTGAAAATTCCCGTTTTGAGCGACCGCCTTCTTGATTGCTAATCTTGCAATAAATGCTATCAAATATTATAAATGGAAAGTATCATAAACTTGATGAAACCTTATAGAAAATAAATAAAATAATACTAGTGCTGAGTATATTTTATTGAGTATATAATTATTACTGGAAAGTTCTAAACTAAACTAAATAATTACGGGTAAATTGGCTAACTTATAAAGGTAAACAAGACTGAAAAGTATATTATACATTTTGTTTGTTTTGTGTAGTTTTTAAACTGTTCACAATATCAACCGCTTTTAAAACGCCTAAAACGAACTAATTGCTACGTAAACTAATCTGACTTAACGTGATATGACTTTATAGATCAGTGTGAAAAATGGAAGTACCAACTGTAGGGTTTATCTATAATATGATGATTTATTTATGTCAAATATAATAATTTCTCCTATAAACTTACAATTCAAAAATGTGGCACCCATACACTCTACGAAAGTTTAACCTGTTTTTATTATCACTATGTTATTGTAAAAACATTTAAATAGTACATTAATGACATATAATGATTTCTTCATAAGTGAAAATAAAATGCAAATCATTCTCTAGTTTCAAACCTTCACTGGGTCAAGGTCACACACTTTCACATTAGATATACTTTAAAATAATCGGCAACTATAAATAAGTTTGTTGTCATTACAAATTTACGTATTTTAAGGGAGTTTATTCTGTGCCAGGTTTGTTTACAAATCATTTGTTTATTTTTGTAGAATATCTCAATATTATTAGTTTTACAGTTCTCTACTAGGTAGCGCTAGTTGTCAAAAAATGTCTGTTTACGTAAAATTGAGGTTCAAATTATTGTAAAGATAAATAATAAAATTAAGTTATAATTAACTCTAATGTAAGTTTTTATTCTATTTTTGTTATATTAACGTTTTAGCACGAATAAATTTACGTAAAATCATTCCTAGGGTTGATTTTTTAAAAGCTAGGAGAAGGCTAGGAAGAAGCTAGGAAGAAGCTAGGAACAACCTAGGAACAACCTAGGAGAGATTTCAAAAAATGATTCTGAATACCGCTAGGCCTAGGAGAAAGCTAGGAACAACCTAGGAGAAGGCTAGGAACAACCTAGGAGAGATTTTTTTAAAATGATTCTGAATACGGGCCTAAGTAATAACTGTTATAGAATACAAAGTGAGTATTATGAAGTTTGATCGAATTCATCAATACAAAGTTAAATAGTAAATTAACTAGAGATCAAAGCTTATTTTGCAAATTTCAAAAAAGCAGACAAAAACAGCCAAATAAAATCTGCCTTTAAGTTAAGGGGGCTTCTAAAAGTCATGGGGCTTCTAAAAGTCATAAAATCCAAATGTTCAATATAAAATACAGGCTGCAATTTAAAATTTCGAAGTTAGATGTCGTAGGGCGTTGCACCTCAATGTTTAAAAATCCTATTCTAAAAGTTAGAGGAGGGAGATTTTTATCCCACCCAGTGTAACTATTTATAATATTAAATATACTTGATTATCTTTGGATTGACCTTAATATTATCAATCCAGCTATCTTATTTAATTTCTATTTTATTAATACTAAAAAGAAAGAAAGAAAAATGACTTTTATTTACAAAGTAGAGTAAAATAATACTGACAACTCATAAGCCTACTCCAAGGTACGTGAGGTTGGACCGTCAGGAGAAGGTTACTATGCTACTCTCTATTTAAATTTCTTATAAATACATATTAAATCAATTAACTAATATTATAAGGCGTGGTTGAATATCCACGGCCTTCTAGAACATTGGATCACCAACAAACTTTTTTTATAACTTCTTTTTTTCAAAATTTTCAGTAATTAGCCGAATTTGTGATAAATGAAGCCTAATCTGCACGCTCTTTTGATTAATCTCAAAGAGTATTTACATTCACTCAACGATTTATTTTTAATCTAACTTACAAGTACATACATAACTACTGTTAGACGTCAATGTTAACAAATATGACATGTCAAAATATAACACAAATCAGGTATATAACATTGACGTCTAACAGTAGTTATGTATGTACCAAGTTAGATTAAAAATAAATCGTTGAGTGAATGTAAATACTCTTTGAGATTAACCAAAAGAGCGTGCAGATTACGGAAATAGGCTTCATTTATCACAAATCCGGCTAATTACTGAAAATTTTGAAAAAAAAGTTATAAAAAAAGTTTGTTGGTGATCCAATGTTCTAGAAGGCCGTAGATATTTTCGATTGCACCTTATACTATAAATTATTATTAATAATATTACACCATCAATCAACATTTGTATTAATTAAATACATACTTTTTAGATGATTTTTATTAGAAGTAAAAAGGAGATGCAAAAGGCTGTATAAAAGAAAAAACATATAATAAGAATGGTCATGGAATCCATCTGATAGAATGTGCTTTGTTCATTTGCAACAATTTATTTATGCTTAATGACAGTAAGAGGTAGTTTTTGTTTATTGTAAGGAAAGGAGAAGAATATTGCATATTTATATTTACCTACCACATATACTAGATCACATTTGTATTGACCTTAGATTATTAATCCAGTTATCTTATCTAGTTTTTATTTTATTAATACTATTATCCATTTAGCATTTGAGATCACACAGTCCCACTATTAAGAATTAAAAAATTGTTTCCCAACTACAGCTTAAATTTTTATCTGAATTATATAAAAGTTGCTATACTCGAGCTAGTCATGTGTCGTTAGCTTGATCGTTCTGCGGGTCTCAGGTCCCCTTAAAACATTTTTCTAGTGTAATAGTTGATTTGGAGGTCATTTCTCCTCACAGGTCCACATCACAACTTCCTCACTCAGTACCCGATTCGCAGCCATTACGCTCGGCAATCCCGCTTCGCTCATATGATCGTCACGCCGTGCCCCCGCTCTATTTTTTTTAATTAATTTGAATAAATTTACTTTATCAACATTTTAATTTTAAATTAAATATTTACAATGTTTTTTGGTATAAAAAATATTTATTCTGTAAACTACTGGTTTAAATTTATTAAATGTACATAATACAATTTTACAAAACCTTGAATTACAAAAAAAACTCTAGTAAGCTTATTTAATTTTAATATTAAATTTACTAGACTGAAAAAGACTTTATTTTTCTAAAAAAATCTTTGACTAGTTTACTTTAAATTTTACAAAAAAAACACTAACCTCATAACAAGAAGGGTCGGTTAATTTAAAAAGGTAATTAAATAACAAATAAAGTTATTTAGTATAACGCAACAAATTTTATAAAAAAAAAGTTACAATAATAAACTATTTATATAATGTTTCAGGGAATTTTTTATGTTATAGCTCGTCATATATAATTAAAATATAGCATATAAAAATATCATAGTAAATTATAGGTTTTATACATAAAAAGAATTTAATCAAACGAAAACATCGCGGTATCTTGCTAATCCCTCTTTTAAATTAAAATCATGAATCTTAAAAATTAAAAAAAATGTGGTAAAATCTCTTAGATTAAATTTTTAAATTTAAATTAAGTGTTTTAATATAAAATTCAGTTTTGGTTTATGTATAATGTTTAAAAGATAGTCAAGCAACAAGAAAAAGTGGTGGAAACGGCTTTGGTCGGATTTAATATTTTCTTTTTAACTTTTAATCGATTGATGATATTACTTTAAAATTTAAGTTTATACGAATTCAGTTGATTATTCCTATATATATTTCTCTCGCTAGCATGGATCTCAATAGAAAATTAGCATGGGTTTAGAAGTTATTTATCTACATGATAGCAATGAAAAAACATTATTTGAATTTAACGAGCCAAAAATAAGCCAAAAAAAACGAGCCAATAATTGCTGAAATAGTTAAAATGCATGCTATGGGTAATAAACCACACAAGGTCAGAGGTACTCATCTAATGATTAATAAATAGGTGTTGATTTTATTCATCAAGGTCATGGTGAAAATAGCTCAGCGGCGAGAAATATAAATAAAAAATAATGGCTCCAAGTCAAGTTTATAGCAGGAAAATAAAATTAATCTAATCTATCATTTACCTCACATAGTGCAGAGTAAAAGTCATTAATTCAATAAGTACCTGAAACAAATATAATAAAAATTAATTATTCTTTAAAACTTAAACAATTAAAATAAGGATCGTGTAATGGGTCACGCAAATTACACGTACGAGAATTAGTCGCACGTCGTAGACTCCTAAATGCAATAAAACCAAACAATTAGGCAGACCTAACTCAAAACGCAGTTTAATCAAAAGAAAATAGAGAACTAGCAAGCAAACGTAAACAAAACCATTACGAGAAAAAACAACAGATGGGGTAAGACAAAAAAAGCAATCATTTTAAGCTAATTAACTAATAATTAAATATTTTTATTCTTAACCAGATTATTCTTTATTTTACTCCTTAATCAATAAGATTTTTTAAAGCTGAAAATGCTTTTATCTGGGCTTTTTAAGCAATTAAAGATGTTTTGTTCATTGTCTTTTCTTCTTTTAGGAACTTCACTATTTTTGATGCTGGAGGCAGTAAAAAAGCCCTTTGAAATCAGCTAAGGGCTATAAACAACCCCTTAAAACTTTTCTGTTTTTTCCAAAGAAGAAAAAAAATTAAAACGATTAATTCCATTAAAAATATAGAGAGGGATCTGAAAGCCACTCAACTTTGAACCGGAGTTCCTCACAGATGTAGGGAAATAAGATACCAATTTTCATACAATACATAATATATATATATATATATATATATATATATATATATATTATATATATATATATATATATATATATATATATAATATAATATACATATATATATATATATATATATATATATATTATATAATATATATATATATATATATATATATATACACATATCTTTTTAATAATAGAGAACTTGAAAAGAAAGTGTATATTAATTTTTTTTAAAGCAACACTAAGGCAATAAATCTTTTATATTAAAATTTTCTTTCATTCACAAAAAGAGGTTTTTCACAACTCATTATCCGTTTTAACTTTGAAAATTATCAAAACTTTTGAAATGTCAACTATGACGTCAGGTATTACCTTAAGCATAGAGTTTAAACTGTTTTTTGAGTTCAGGATACCGGCGGTTCGCAGTTTAGGAGGTACGGAATTTACACTTTGGAAAGTCCATGCTTCACAGTTCAAGAGGTTGGAGTTCACAATTCAGGAAATATTGGATTTTAAGTTCATGCGGTCCGTGCTTTATATTTTAGGAGGCCCGAAGTCAATTATTTAGAAGGTCCGGGGTTTACATTTCAGTAGGTCTAGATTAATAAATCAGGAAGTCCGACAAAAATATAGAAGATCTATATTTATTCATAATGAAAATAATTCTTCTCATATTGAAAATAATTATTTCCATATCAATATAATCAATAATTCATTCAAATTGTTTAATGGATATTTAATTATTAATTTTTAATTAATTTTAATCCACATTTTGAATAAATAAACTAAGCTGATTTAAATAAGGATGTGCGATCATTTCAATAGAAAAGATGTAACCCAGTATATAGGGACACGCCCACATTTTGGCATGTCTTAAGGGGTTGTGACGTATTCCGGAGCCCCGACATCTCTACGTTCTAATAGAAGTCCATTACAAAACGCTTTATCGCTGTGTATATTTTAGAGTTGTTTTTTTCAGTAAATCGTAAAACTTTGCAGATACTCTAATGCAGTTTTCGTAAAATTTGATTGTTTGGAAAGTATTTATTCAATGGTGAATACGCTAAAAAGTAAAAAAGAAACGCAATTCATCATGAGCGTAGGTGCATTTAATTATTTGTATACATAAGGAAATTTATAAATTTATTGTTTGATTTTCACCTGCAATTTATGATTAATAACATGTGTGAACACGGCATTAATCTAACTTATTTCTACAAACATTTATACATTAAGTACATTTAAACTAATACATTTTTTCTAAAATTATTTTGATTTTTTTCAAGGTCTTTAATTTAAACTTAAAGTATAGCGGAGAGGTCTCTGCCATAGAGAAGTTTTAAAAAAGTTAATATCCTAAAGGAAGGGCATGAATTAAAATTATCCAAAATATGTAATAAGGTAGAGTTTGTGAGAAATGATATGACATAAAGAACAAACTCTATAAGTAATAAAAAAGGCCAATGAAATCTAAACATCCTTCTTTTAGTACTCTTAGGATATATAAAGTAAAAGCAAAAAGCACGAAAAAGGCTGGATTCGCTTTTTAACTTGTATGAGATATAATACATAAGAAAGAACTGAAGACGGGGGGGGGGGGAGAGGAAACGTTTTACGCTTAGATGACTCAAGTTTGGGCTTAAGAAATTCAACCTCCCCCAAACAATGAATGACTTAAAGCTGCCCGTAGCATTTGGCCCAATTCCATCACACGAGCAATCTCTACCATCTTCACTCACTCCTCGTATTCTTTATCAGTTCCATTATTCCCTGAAAATATATAAATACAAATCCTTTTTTTCTTTTTTTAAGAGAGAGCTTTGTAATAAGAAAATACTTTTCACTAAAATGTCTGTTGGTGCTTAGTAGAAATAATTTTAATAAACATGAAATGTTAAAATGTTATAGCAAGAGGGTACCGCAAGCTGGACGAATTTCCTTTGAAAAGTGTGCTTCTTAGATCAATAATTTATTTCTTGTTTTAGTATATATATATATATATATATATATATATATATATATATATATATATATATATATATATATATATAACATATATATACATATATATATATTATATATATACTCTTTACTATACCTTGATCCAACCCTAAAATAAAACTGACATAAATATAAGATGAATATGAATATAAGATAGTACTAGTCATACTTGGTAATGGAAAAATTTACCACACATATATGCAGGTATGAACATGAGTTTTATTTCTTAATAACTTCTTTTTCTAAGAAAAGAAGAGAAATGATTATTTCAGCATAGCCTTGGGCGTTGAATGAGATTCTCTTCAAGTCAAAGCGTCGAATGCTAAATAAAAGTTTTTTTCTCGGCAAAGCCTCGGGTGTTGAAGACACTTTTTTACTTGGAAAAGCCTTAAGAGCTAAGTGATACTTCCCTTCTCGGCAAAGCCTCGGGTGTTGAAGACACTTTCCTTCTTGGAAAAGCCTCGGGAGCTAAGTGACACTTTCCTTCTCGGCAAATCCTCGGGAGTTAAAGACACTTCTTTTCTCGGCAAAGACTCGAGTGCTAAATGAGACTTCTCTTATTGGCAAAGCCTCGGGTGCTAAATAAGACTTACCCAATAAGTAAATCTTCGGTGGTTAACTTAAGTATTCGTCATGCTATTGATAACTCTAACCATCAATGCATCAGCACCTCCATAATATATTAGAGAACGTAGAGAGGTTTTGTGATTGCCAGTATAGTTTTATTAATGCCAATAGAATTCGATTTAAGTTTCATAAAAATTGTAGGAGTTGTAATCCAAATACAACTAGAAAGATAACGCGAAGAGCCTTTACTTGTTAATGAAAGACTCATTTAAAAAAAAAATTAAATAAAATATAACTTTTTATAAGCATTAAATTTTATAATATTAACAAAATCGAAAAAATTAAACAAAAATAAATACAAAAAACTTTATAAACTAACAACAAAAGTTTCTCAATTATTTTGTTAAAGATCCGCAAGATGGCAGCTCAGTTAAAGTTGACGTCTCATATTTTCTTATTTTGATACCCTTTCTTCATTCTCATAAAGTAATCACTTAAAAAAAACTCTACACCGATATGACTTTGACGAAGTATAACATACTTAAATTTGACGTGTTAAAACATATTTTTGTCGTATGTACCTAAAACTTTGTCTACGTAAAATGAAAGTTTTTACAAGGTTTTTTTTACTTATTTTTCCAATTTAGTTTTAATATACATACAACGTAACGAAAAGTTTTTGAATATAAAGAAATTCAAGAAAATAGCTACATACAAATTTTAACTTATTTAACTTTTATTAAAACTTAATTTTTAATAAGATATATACTTAGTTTAAGAAACTCATTTAAAAATAGAAAAATTGAATTGAGATCACTATTTTTGAAATCACGTCGAAATTCAAAATCATAAAAATATCGAGCATATTTTATATCTACCCATTTTGAACTCTATATAAAGGACTTCAAAAGGCATATTAGGTATGTCATAAGGCCTATGTTATTTAAGTTTGCATTTATATGCTTTATTTTTTGTCTTTTTAGATTATTCCTTATCTCTATATTCATTTGGCTATTTAATCTTTTGACTCCTTATTCCATAACTCTATATTCCTTCTTTGGTTATTTATTCCTTAGTTTTTTATTCCATAGAGTTTTATTCCATACTTTCCATTTTATTCCTTAGATTTATTCCATCCAGTTCTTGGATAGGTAAACGCTAGGAGTAAAACAAATGTACTTACAGTCTGAGGACGAGCGAAGCGAATCAGAAGTAGCGATAATCCGATGTGACGAGGAAAATTCCGAGGAATCCCTTACCCAATTTGTTTAAAGTATACATGTCATTCGATAAAAATTAAACTGATCCTAATATTAAAATAAAACTTGGCATATAAATACATTCATGTATGCCAAATTTTTCGCCAATCCGATATCTGTTTTGTTTTACGATTTCTTATAATTGTTTCTAAGGCATTAATAACGGCGAGTGACGTCATAGAAAAATATATTTTCCGGATGGTACAACTAGTTTCAACATTCTAGCAAAAACATTACTGTAAACTACGATTATATAACATAGGATGATAACAGACATACACGGAGTCCTGGTGGAGTATTGGTTAGCACGTCCGCCTGCCACTCAAACAGTCAGGGTTCGATCCCGGTCAATGCCTGTAGGATTTTATGCGAGGGATGTCACGTGTTGTCCTTTGAAAGGTACGTTAAGCCGGTGGTTACGAACCTGTGCGATCTCTGGTAATCGTAAAAGATTCCTAACCATAAATGTACGTTGGTTTAAAACAAATTTAGGACCCTCAATAGTAGCTCACTTAAAAAAATATATACATGTTTCTGGCTTATGGTTTCGAAGCAGGAAAGCTTAGTTTGGCAGTAGGGCACGTGTTGTTTCTAGATAAAGCTATAGAAACTTACAATAAAGCCGCGGCTTTTCTGTGGATTAGAAGTAAAATGCCTGCACTAGGATTCATAAGGTAGCACAAAATCTTTTTTTTGAGGTAGTACGTAATTAAGCACTTTATTGGACCGTTTTTAGGATGAGAAGACAATCATTATTGTTATAGGAAGTTATTTAGTACTTTTCACCTCCGAGGACAATAATGAATGTAAAAAAACTCCTAGGACGTAAAAGTAATTCATATGTTGCCGCCATTACAGTAATGTAGCGTGTTCAAAAAACAATCTGTGTTAAACCTTCATGAGCTTTATTTAAAAACGTTCATTTTGTTTCTGTTTTTGTTCGTAGACTAATTTTTTTTCGTTTTTAAAAGGTGTTCTAATTGACAATTTGTGTGTGTTTATTTGTAAAGCTTTTACATTTTACATTTTTGAGTAAAAGTGTGAAGCTATGGATGAATTTAATGACGGCGATAATATGGAGTTAATAATAATTGGACTTTTTTTCCCAATTAAGTATATAGCGCAGTTTAATGAGTGCTATTTTTTGATTTTTTTTAATGAGTGCTTTATTTAATGAGTGCTACCTCAAAAAAATAGTGTATGCCATCCGGCTGAGAATGTCTTTATGTCTTGGCAATTTTTCCCGACTCGCTTCGCTCGTCGGTAAATCTAATTGCCGTGACATAAAGACACACTTCTCAGCCTTATGGCATAAATAACTATTATGTAAGGGAGTTAGCAAGAAGGGCCCAAAGCATGGCCTACTTGCTAGATGATTTATGGTCTCTAGACAGTAATCTGTCTATCACTAACAGACATACACACATACAGATAGAAAACTAAATAAAAACCGCTGAGGAGGTCTTAATAAAATATTAAACTGATGATATTAGAGAAATTCCGCTTTTGAATTTTAGTACAACACAATACATTTCCTCTATACTTACGGCATATTTGAGGAAAAGCAATAATATATTGAGGATTAAAATACATCCTTGCATTGTCTGGTAGGGTAAAACATAATTTAAGTTCAAAACTTAATTTAAGTCCATAACGTAATACTCTACGTAGCAGGTGCAGTAAAGAATGACACGGTACTTCTTTTTCCTACTTCAATATATTTTTCATCCAACCATTTAAAATTATATTTCAAAGCCTGTATGTAAAGTTTAAAATTATTCCGTAGACATAGATATATTAAGGGTTAGTGCAGCTAATATTACGCTTTTATAAAATCTATGTTATGTTTTAAACGAAGCCAATGTTATATTGTCTGAATGCTCTAAAAATCTATGTTTTCATTTTCTACATAGAGCTAGTTTAAGATTGTGAATGCTCCATATAAAGCTAATGTAAGACTGTCACGGTGCTATGTATAGTATATGGAATGTGAAGTGGTAGCCACATATAGGCATAACTTATACCGAGACATTTCCTTCTCGCGTGGTTTTATAATTTTAATAGTCTCATGTTGAATTTCTGAACGTACTTTATTTATTACTTTATATCTTAATAAGTAATGAATAATGTGATAAAAAATTGTTATTTACGCCTCGAGGAGGAAAAATCAATTTTTCTTGACGATGCGATTTGGCAAATTCATAGTGAGGAAGTATAAATCCTGAGGCGTACCCGATTAAATTCTAGCGAATATTTTTTTCCCAAAGAGAGAAAACTATAATACTATATTACTAATAATACTATATTATTAGTATTTTTTAATAAGTAATTATCGCGCTAAGGTCTGCAACCCGAGCGAATTTTCTTTGACTATACCAAGATATATTAATTATGCCGATTGTTTAATCCCATAATTAAAATTACGCGATTAAAATTAATTACGCATTTTAATGCGATTTTTGCAGACAGAAAACCGGGGTAATAACGTCACAACAACCTGGGCTTCAAAAGAGTTCGCGGCCTCCCCAATTTTGATTTTGGGGAGGGGGGGAATAGATTATAATTTTTATTGTACCAGTTGACCCTTTTTACGTGAAGAGGAGCCCCTAAAACTACTTCTAGCCTCCCTTCTGTCATACGAGCCACCTCATTAGCGAATTGCTTTAAAAGAAAATTCACTAAAAAACTTAATAAAATTATTTATTATAAATTTATGTGTCTAAACAAATAATGAACTCTAGAATTTCCAAACTATAAAATTATTTCGACAAAATACACACTTTAAAAGTAACCATTAAATAAAATAAAATTTGTAGAAAATAACGTGGACTGAAATTCTATAATATTTAATAGGTAGGAAATATTAGTAAAATGTAAAAACATAAATAAAATAGAAGTGCAAAATCCAAATATTACACACGACTTAGCACACATAACATCCATTAAGCGTGAAAGTAAAGTAATTGGAACCCTAGTTAAAATTTGAGGAGGGGAGTTACCTAAAATTATTCCCCCCATTAACATAAAAGTCACGTATTCTGCTTTATAATACACACACCACACTTAAGTTAATATTTGTTAAAACATTATCTGTAGTATTTATAATAAATATTACAACTATATTATAAATAATGTTAAATAATTGTCACAGAATGCGACAATTGTGAGACCAATATTTCGCAATTGCTTTAACAGAAAATGTTAACCTTTTTATACCTTATATATATATATATATATATATATATATATATATATATATATATATATATATATATATATATATATATAAGTTTGATCCTGTTAATTAATCAGACACTTACTTGATTGGATTCTCACCGATTTTCACATATTCAAACTGGTCTAGTGAACTGAAGATTTAGACTTATGGTTTTGAGACTAAAATATCTACAACAGAATATTCTTAAGAAAAACAAAACTAGGCTAACGAGCGACTTTATAATCCTGTTCTACGATCTACATATTCTTTTATGATCTACACACACTGTGTCATACGTAGCAATAAGCTCTTACGTTTACTGGCATAAAATACAGGAAAAATAAATGTTATTACGATTCAATGTAGTTTTAAAAAGAAAAAATAAACATTACTAGATTTCCATCTCAAACTCTTAGATAGCAAAAGATACTAGTAAAAAAAGTTTAAAAAAAGGTAAAAATCCTAAATTTCTTATCGATGTCACATTATAGGCGTCCTGGAAACTCCTAATGTAAGGGCTTTTTTCAAACGACGTAAAAGGTTTTTTTTACAAAATAGGTTTTCTTTAGGGAAAATCGAATTTGGTAATACCATATAGGCTCGTATAAAAAAAGAAGGCAATAAAAATAAACTTATTTCAACAGTATAAAAATCTTTCAGACTTTTTATTAAAAGTAAAATTTAACAAAATTATTTTTAAGTTCAAAAAATAAAGTGAGCCGTAAAGTTTAATAACGAAAGAAAATGATAATGACAAACAATATAAAACGATATTTCCTCAGTGAAAATATTTTAAAATAAAAATCAAGAAAATCATACAAGTAAGCATTTTCGTCAATGCTAGGAATAGCATAGAAATGAAGTTGAACAACTTATTACAGTATGTTTCAGATAACATACATATCATAATATTTTAATATAAACTTAATTTCTTCATTATTAGATAAATTATTATGTTTATTATGAAGTTATAAGAGTATAAGCCTTATAAATATTTTCATTTTAAGAGACAATATGTTATTATATTTTTTGAGGGAACAACAATTATTTAGATTAAAACTTTAAAAGTATAAGAGATCGAAAAAGGAAGGTAAGGAAAGCACGTGAATTCAATTCACAACCATTGGGTACTATGCTTTTTCTATTTAAAATATTTTTTTTAACTTGAAAGAAAGAACGTAGACCGGAAGCTAAGAGGTAATGCGTTCCTCTTACGGCTTGGAGGTTGAGGGTTCAAATCCAGTTGGAGAAGGGTATATAAAGAACCTTATGTAAGGTTATTCCTAGTAACGTTCACTCGGGAGGTCTTAAATTCAAAGACCGTCAACCCAGCCTAGGTTTAAAGTGGTTTCCTTTGGAAATGTAGGATTAGAGTTAGGACGAATCAAGTGTCGATCCACGTTTTCGTCGCCTCCAGTTTACGTAAAGAGAAAGTTCTGAGAGCCGGCGGAGGGTTGGAAAGTTATTCAGATTTACCGGTTTCTGTGGTTCGACGACAGACGTAGCGTTTGTGTCGTCAATGACGAAATTGACTAAGAATGCTGTGTTCGGTTCTGGAAGGTCTGCGAACGTATGATCTTTCAAGTTAAGGTACATTGGCTTGAGGTTGTTAGTGGCATCTCTCCCCGTCGGAGTGAGCTGAACACGACTGAGCAGTGAGTCTACTGAGTATCTAGCGAGACTAGAGAACCCGGTGAGATTGGTAAAACTAGTATCAGCTGAGCTAGATAAGGCTAGAGCAAATATACTAGATAAACTGATAATAATTCAGGAGTAGTCCCTAATAAAGAAATACTCTATACCTAATATAGGAAATAATCTATGGCTCTTGTGCCTTTGGTACAAGAGCTAGCGCCAAGGAATCAGCGAGTGCATTAACTCTAGAAGTTATCAGTAGAGTCTCGGGAGAGTAGAAGTGCTACAATGACCCTACTAGTGAAAGAGCGAAAAAAATTCTAAAAGAAAGATTTTAAGCCTGGAGTGTTTCCTTTAGAATACGTCTGTTTAAAAACAATTAATTTCAGGCTTATTCTCGGATGCTTTGAGGTCGGACCAGTAACACTCTTGTTAGTCAACAGGACTTATCGAAGAAAACATCTTAACAATTTTAATATTAGCAAAAACTAAGTCTTGATGATTTCGCGAAATTATAATCAATGTTGAATTTATTCTTATTCTCAGTACGACCCCTTTCTCACCACCACCTTCGAAGAAGCAATTCTAATTACTAACAAATAAATGTGAACCAATCAGACGTTTAATTAAAAAAAACTAAAAAGTCATCCATAGCGCCTTGAAGTAGTCATTATGGCAGGATAAAAAATAGGATTAATTAAGAATCGATTAATCTTGCATCGCTGGTTTTAAGAAAATATCTTTTATATCTGTTCGATTACTTAATTTTGTTATTATAATTTGATTTTCAAAAAATACAATTTAAGATCAAATGTCATTTATTGGATTAAAAGTTAAAATTTGATAAAGCCAATAACTGCTTGGATTTCATACAGATTTTCATAATGTAAATAATCCTTAGGGTATTTACCTTGAAGATACGACTTAAGGTGAAGGTCAGACCTTAGAACTAAGTTTCTAAGGTCAAAAAGGCCTTCATATTTAAAGGGACAACTTTCATCAAAGCCAAAGAGACATTCTATCAAGTTAAGGTAAATAAGATTGTAGGATCTTAAACTTGGTGTAATCAACTCTTAATTGATATTTCCTGGATTAGAAGCTTCATAAAAGACGAACCTACGCAAATTTAATATAATGTATGTTTCGTCTATTTGAATAATGGGCTCAAACCTTTACCTAGGATACCTAAACGAAAAAACTGTACATATTCATAAAATTTATGTTATAAGTTTTGAATCACGTAAACATTTATTTAGTTTCAATAATATATAGAGATGATGCATAAAATGTTCCTTATAAACTTTATTGAGAATACAAGGCTTTACTTTCCCTTATCTATACCGTAAATATATAGAAAAAGTATTTTGTTTGACTAAAAATCTGAAACCGAGATTTCACCTAGACTATCTGTTTCAGGTGTTTTAGGACCTCCTGAGTGGTTTTCACGAAGTCTTATTTCTAAACTCAGCAAAAAATTCAAAATTCATAAAACGCGTATCCATGTTTGGATCGATTTGAGATTTGAAACGATTGTAAAATAAGACCAAATAACCCTATAAAAATTTACTAAACCACAATAAGTAATCGGATTAGGCTTGATTTCAAAATAAAAATACTTCTATCACAGTATTACACACAAACCAAGTTAAATTTTATTATCAGCATTGATTACGATAATATCGTTCGACATATACAACTTTATGCAAACAAATAGTTCTTTACGTAAACACGTTTTTCAATTAATAAATTTGAAAATTCACTGATATTGTGGCGATATGCCACGAATATACCACAAACTGATACAGGACGACAAGCATTCAGCGACAGGGAGGCGAGGGGGCCGCAAAGTCCCAACGTCGCGACTACGAGGTGAAAGGCCTCTTTTTATGACAAGTAAATAGCTTACTTATAAAAATAATCATAAGAATATTGGAAATTTTAGTATCAACAGGGATTCTTTGTCTTTTGTAAGTTGTTATCTGGGTAAAAATACAATTCGCTCACATAAAATCTTTTGATGTCAAGAAAAGCCAAAATGGAGTTTAAACTTTTAAAAGATTTGAATATTCAATGAATAAAAGTTTACAAAACATAAACCTGCTTTGAGAACCAAGTTCTAGTTCAAACTAATTCCGTTTCTTAGTTTTCCGTTGACTTTTCTCATCTTAAAAACTTCATTTTATGTTTTTCCAGACTTATTTACATCAACATTTATTCAAATATAAATATAATTTAAATTCCATTCTTTATACTTGGAGTAGAGAAGCTATTAGAGCATTAGTTTGGTAAGGGTGTTACCAAGCTAATACTGGTAACCCTGGACATGTAACAATCCAGGGTGTCCCTCTTATATTTATAGATCTAAAAGATACCTCTAATCCTTATCTTCACACCCATCTGCTTCAATAAATACAAAAACCAAAGGGAAAAAACGAAACTTTATAGTCCAAGAGCTGGATGCAAGAAACTTGGCTGTAGAGGTTTAACCTAATAGATTTTTGGGAGTGCCATTTTAGATCAGCTAATGTCGGCTCTTAAAAGTCCGGACTATGGCTCTAAATTCAGTTTTCTCAGTGTTGCTACTGTACATGAAAAGAACTTTTTTTTAGTTAAACAAATTATATGACAAATCAATTTTACAACCATCAAAATTAGTTCAGTGGAACTAGAGATATAAACATATTATTAGAATGACCTTGAATGGAGTCTATCATAAAAAATCAAAGAGACTAATACTTGGTAGTACATGGGCAGAATAGTAGAGTGAGACAGGTGTCATAACTGTACACCCCCCCCCCCCTACTATAGTCTCCCAAGAGAGAGACTAGATACTCCCCCACCCCTCTACAACCCCTATTGTAGCACGCACTCTACAAACGGACATTTTTCAGTGATGCCACATTAAACCACTTTATTCAACACAGACAATTAAAGAAGACATGCCATAGATAATAATTAAAACTTATTTTAAATTTAATTTATTTAAATTAAGACAAAATAGTGGAAAATAATTAATATTTACGTAGGATTGTAATTATTTGGAAAAATAAAAAAATAACGTCATCAATGTACAGTTACGGCACCTAGCTACCCAAGGAATGATAAGAGCTGTTGTATACTCCCTCTAAGTATTAGTCCCTTTGTAAATAATAGAAGTCTCTCTACATAAAAAAGTAAAAACGTCCCTCCACAAAACAAAACTTTACTAGCAAAGCGCTTTCAACCATTTTAACCTAGCTCTTATATAAGTATTTATTTAATCTTTCATATATTTTATGCGTTATGCATTTTTAACTTTATTAATTTACTTTTTTATTTTCATAATTATTTTATTCTTATTTATATTATAGTAACTTGTTTGTTAGGTTCTGCACTGAGGATAACCACAAGTTAGGTTAAAAGCGCTTTGCCAATAAAGTTTTGTTTTGTGGAAAGACTTCTATTATTTTATTATTTAGGATTCAAAGTATGAGTAATAAAGTATTAAGTATTTAGAGTAATAAAAGTTTAAATAATGGAGGAACATAACCCTGCAGTTGACCTCCAAAAAAAGTTTAAATATTACCAAAAATACAACCAAAATCCCTAATTTACACCCTATAAAAACCAAATTATTAAAATGTTTCTATTATTAAATTATTCCATAGTTTAAGTTTTCATTAATGGAAATTATTCCATAATTTAACTTTCCATTAATGGAAATTATTCCATAATTTCCAAATTATTAAATGTTTTCCATGTCACGGATACAGGCTGACTTAATAAATTCGCTAAAAGATCAAAAATCAAAGTTATAATATAACTTTGACAAACAAAAATAAAAATAATAAAGTTGATACAAAGAAAGAAAGTAGCACAGCTCTGATATATGTTGATTCAATGCTTGACATATATCCTTTTGTTTCTCGACTTGATTTGTTTTGTTGTGTTGGCAACAGAGTCAACACCAATACAGTGTGTAATAGTTTACAAACTAGGCGGAATGTTTTATTTATACCAAGTTAAAGTTCAGATAATTCTGTATGTTGTTTAAAGTCAGTTTAATAAAACTTTTTAATAATAGCTATTATTATGGAAACAGTTTATCGTTATTACAACCTAAAGATGAATAAACTGTAATTGAGAATTTTTGGAAATGAAAAGACAACCATCAACAAAAAAAACTATAAAAAAAAATGAAATAATGGAATAAATATGTTATTTAAGTCATAAAAAATATAATATGAGCTGTAGTTAATTTATTGTTCGATTATAAGGATAGGCACAAAACCCATATGTGAGAAATGTAAAAAAGAAGGGTTTTCATAAAATTTAGGTAATACAAATCATGAAATAAATGAAATACAAATCTGACATTTGTCTGCTTATGTCATATGCCACTACTTACACCTTCCAAGGAGGGAATAATCATTTACTGTACGAGACTGTAAATACAACTTACAATACGGGGAGTAAATAAAATAAATTATCGAGATTTCTTTGCTAATATCTTTTATTTAACCTTCACATCTCACGATACTCCCTTTATTTACATGAAGAGCAGGGCTACAAGAAGAATCCAGTTTCAATTTTTCAAACCAAGAGCGTGAGTTAGCTCCGTATGATGGATGGTAGAAGGACAAGAGAGACTTCATGTGAAGCACAAAGAGTGAAGCACTTAACACTTCCAATATTAACTATAAAACCCACTTGACTCTACACATAAAAAAACTTATTGTATATAAACACAAAAACCTTACAACACAATTATAACACACTTAGTCATAATATCGTGTAAATATGAAGGATTATGCGTGTGTTAGTGGAAATGGTTGGCACAGAGAGAACGAAAATCCATTAGTCAATATGATAAATTGTTTTCGAACGTTTTAAAACCTTTCTATATTACTCTTAAAGTATGATATGGGTGAAATGGAGGGGATGAGAAATTGCGCGGCAAGGGTGAGAAACGGCGGGAAATATTGAGAATATAATCTAGGATATGAGGCTTTTTTAGTATAAACTCTTTCTTTAAAAAAATTGGTATGGATTTAAAAAAAAATTAAAACTTTTTTTTAGCTTCAGCAAATATATATATTTTTTTAATTTAAAACTTTCATAAACATATTTGCTTCAAGCAATTAAAAGTTTATATTCATATTGGTTTAACAAAACTTTAAAAAAAATATTTGTTGTAACAAGAAAACTGATGTATTAAAAAATACACGTATGAAAGTTTACATGTTGAAAACAGGTGACCCAGTCAAAAAAATAGAGAGAACAAGTAAATTATTTTGTTATTCTATCAAAAGTTAAAAAAAACTGGCAAAAGAGCCCTCAAGCTATTAAAAATTTGTAAGCTCGATTTGTTGCTCGACTATAAATCTCTTGCCTTGATTTACTTGTTTATCAGTTATAGTCTTATCTGTAACATTTTGACTAGTAAATCAATTTCGAGATTGTTTACAGGTTTAAACAAGGATATGGAGTACACTATAGAAAACTATTTTCTGATATCACCCTTTTGCCCTAGTATAAAGCTTAGTTTATACTTAGCACTAAATCTTTTTATCATAATCCCCCAGAAAAAAACAAGAAATGTGGCATTCCAATGAAATTTTGACGCAGGAGTCCAGGCCTAAATTATTACTAGAATTTTAATTTATAGCTCCCTGTTAGTTGTTTATATTTATTTACCAGAAATTGACTGTTATTGATGTATGAATGTAAACATTTTAATTGCACTATGAGTGTTTCATTACGAGCCTTAAACTAAACCAAAAACCTAGAGTACGCAAGGCGAACACGGTATCAATACAACTCCGAGAGGTAGCCTAAAGTTTATAAGTACGTCTACCTTTATGAACAGTTTTTTACTACATACTTTATATCCGTGATCAGGAACCTCTGAAACGGAATTTGGTTACACTCCCGGATCTAACCTCCCGCTATACCAGGCACTACATTAGCGAAGGAATTTCGCTAAAACGATATAAAATAGATCATTTAATCTACATTGCTATAAAACTTCCCTAAAAATCATTGCCTTCAAATAATCTTTTTTGTCCTAATACAATCAAATAGAATTTATAATTATTAGATTTAAAACTTGAAAATAAGAACATAATACAACGTTTTGGACTTAGATTTAAACCAAAGATGTATTTTAGTTTATTTTATTCCTCTTATATTTAAACCAAAGATGTATTATAGTTGATTTTATTCCTCTTACATTTAAACCAAAGATGTATTATAGTTGATTTTATTCCTCTTAGATTTAAACCAAAGATGTATTTTAGTTTATTTTATTCCTCTTATATTTAAACCAAAGATGTATTATAGTTGATTTTATTCCTCTTACATTTAAACCAAAGATGTATTTTAGTTTATTTTATTCCTCTTAGATTTAAACCAAAGATGTATTTTAGATTATTTTATTCCTCTTAAATTTAAACCAAAGATGTATTATAGTTTATTTTATTCCTCTTAGATTTAAATCAAAGATGTATTTTAGTTTATTTTATTCCTCTTAGATTTAAACCAAAGATGTATTTTAGATTATTTTATTCCTCTTAAATTTAAACCAATGATGTATTATAGTTTATTTTATTCCTCTTAGATTTAAACCAAAGATGTATTTTAGTTTATTTTATTCCTCTTAGATTTAAACCAAAGATGTATTTTAGTTTATTTTATTCCTCTTTTGAGCTCACGAGCCTTAAGGGATTTAAAATATAACTCTTAAAACAGACTATATGTAGGCTAAGGCCTCGACAATCTTTTGAGTCATTTTCTAAGATTCTGTCCTGTCACAATAGTAGTAATGTAGATAAAAGCGAATGACACATTCAAGATGGCCATATGAATGAAAATTGAAGAAAGTAGTCCCCTTAAAGAGATACCATTGAATGGATGGTCAAATAAATTATAATTTGATATTGTAGCCCAAGCCACACAACAAATAATCCAGTTAAAACATTATAAGAAAGCAATCTATGGATAGAGATATTACAAGTCGAGGGGCCCAATAGGTTAAATTTTGAAACATCAAAAAAGTAACCTGACCACCTTGCTTCTAAATCCAATCAAATAATATGTTTAAATTACAACAACATGAATAAAAGAACGTTAAAAATACAAATAAAAACAAAAGATGAGCAAGAAGCCAAAATAAATGTATTTATTACAACCTTAACTTACTCGTAAAGGAGGTTTAAATGAGGTTACACAGAGCCCCTAAAGAATGTTTCAGGCCTCTTAATGTATTGAGATAGGCTATGCCCCCGCCCCCTTTAGATTGTATTTCTATGAATCTATGTATTTCATACTTCTAGACTACAATACACCATCAGACCAAGTGGGGTTTAAGAAAAACTTTTCAACTGGAGATTCCATCCTAACTGCTCAGCAACTTATATATAAAGCTCAAAACATACACCTTTCCTCATTTTTACTTTTCATTGATTTCGAGAAAGCATTTGATAGCGTTTTTATAGATATAATATATAAAGCCATAAAAAGCAATGGAATCGATGCTGAATATTCAGATGTGCTTCACTACATTTATAATAATTCAATATTGGAGATCAACAGAGGCAGATTTAAAAAAGCAATTAAAGTTAAACGGGGGCTTAGACAGGGGTGATGTGCCTTCAGCAAAAATTATTTTGCTCATCCTTGGAAGAAGCTTTTAAGAAGATAGACTGGAGCCAATATGGAATAAAAATAAATGGTGAAATGCTAAACATTATAAAATTTGCAGACGACATACTCTTAATTGGGAAACAGAGGAAGAAAAAGAAATATGCTCCATGACTTAATAAGAGAAGCCTCAAAAATAGGATTAAAGATAAATGTAAATAAAACAAAAGTTATGACAATAAACTCCCCACAAGAAACACTATTATCATAATAACCAGCAAATAGAAGAGGTGGAAGAATTTATTTACCTAGGAAGATTACTATCAAAAAATGATAATATGAAAAAAGAAGTGAAAAGAAGAATATGCCTAGGATGGGTGCTTACAACCGATATAGAAAACTTTTTAGATCCGAAGTTGACATTGATAGGAAGGTAAAATTATGGGAGGAGCGTGGTGAAACCTGTATTAATATACGGATGCGAAACTTGGTCTCTCACTCCAATGACATCAATACATTGAGAAAAGCAGTTCGACGGATGGAACGCAGCATGCTGAAAATAGGAAGGAATGAAAGGAAAACGAACAGATGGATTAGATGGAAAACAGGGATGGATGATATAGGAAAGGTGGTTGCAGAGGGAAGTGGGCAATGGGCAGGACATCTGATGAGAACACAGGATGAGAGATGGACCACTAAAATATTGAATTGGTATCCGAGGGACAGATCGAGAAGTAGAGGAAGACCTCGAATCCAGTGGGACCATGAGATGATAGTGTGTACTGAAACGACAACTTGGAAAAGATTTGCTCTCAACAGAAATGATTGGAAATGGCTCACTGCTGTATACTTACATGCTCACCTCCCAACAGAATTTTAAACCATAAAAAACCAACTTAATTTTAAAATTAAAATAATTACACTTAAATTTAATCATAAACAGATAGTCAATTTTTAAATTTTATTTATTTATGTTAATTATAGAATGTTATGTTATAGTTAAGTTAATCGTTATTATTCAATGCATGCCTGATTTAAAGATAATTTATTGTTACATTTATTTAATTTATTTATAGTTAATTAGTTGTATATTATTGTATTGTATTTATTTATTGTATTAATAGTTAATGTATTTATTTTATTTATAGTTTATTTTATTTATAATTTATTTATACTGCTAATTTTTGTTATGTTTATGTTAATGTTTAAATTTAAATTTAATGAATAATTAGATTAGATAATAAATGTGATCTAATCACTCATCCACAGTCATAGGCTAATTTGAGCAAACTGAAATGAAAATTAATATATCAATGTAAAACTCTGAAGCTCAATAAATGGATTACTTTACTTTACTTTACTTTATGTATTTCATAATCCACATCATTAATGGTTAATATCAAATCAGGTTTGACTGTTTTCCATAGCTGTATATATTATTTGCCATTCTTGTAACCTGTATATATTTCCTTTTCCCCCATCTGGCCATTAAATCATCTATCATTTTAGTTTTTCTTTTCCCCTTCGCTCTTTTCTTAATACATGCCCAAGCCAGTTTTGCTTTTTTCTCATTATCTAACAAAATTCTTTCACACATCTTAACAAAGTATAACAATATATTAGGAATAAAAAGTTAAAAGGAATAAAATATAAATACGAATTCTCAAAAGGACTGAGAAAATTATCTCAAAAACAATCTGTATTTCTTTTATTTCTTTCTTAAACATGGAAATTTGCTAGACCTTTTCAAAGTCAGTTGTAAAAACGTTTTAATCAACTTAAAAGAAAAATATTACTCTTTAAAACGGAGAAAATCGAGAAATGAAAAGTAAGCGGAGAAAAAGTTGCAAGAAAATCGTTACATTTTAATTAAAAAGATATCTTCGTATCTTTTATTTTAATTTTAAAATTATAATTAAAATGTTAGTTTGAAATGGAAAAATTGTAAATTATTTTTTATTTCAATGCGCAGTGTTTCTAATTTTATTTTAACAACAAAAATTAAGAGTAGTCAATTAAAGTTAAATTAAAACGCGTAAAACTGTTTAGTGCGGGTTTGAAGCTACCATTTTATTTTCAAATGTATGTGCAAATAAGAGGTTAGAGACAGATAAAACCATCACACATTATGAAGCTATGCATAGAGATATTATTGCTTAAAATGCATAATTTATGATTCCTGGACTCTTTCGATTAATATTTGTAATAAAATAAACTATAAATTTTATATTGTTAATTAAAATAAAATCGAATAAACACATTTACAGGATAATTACAATAAACGCATGATGACGGGATGATTCAAATAAAAGCCGCTGTAAAAAAGACATTAAAACAATAATAAAATCAGTTAGAGCGATAGAACTTGTGGTTTTCTATCTATTTTTTTAGTGAGTCGAGATAGAGCGGTTAAAGGTGGGGGGCGTACTTTCAGGAGAGTCAGCAGAAGGGGCAATCTTTCCCCTCTCAGAGTCAAGTTAAGTTCTCCCACTGTTCCTGGCAGTAATTTCTCTAAAATTTTTAGCTTACGTCCTTTGATAGTAAAATAAAGGAACCCAACATTATGTGGACTATCCATATAACTGTTAGAGTTATATGGACTCTTATTACCAAATGGTAATAGAGTCTGTTACCTGTATGCTTCCAGTGCTCTAAAATGCGGGTACTAATGCTCCTACCTGTATGACCTAATTACTCTCTACCTAATTATTTATATACATTTCTGTATAAGCACTGAACATGGCCACAATGCCATGTCATAATTATTTCCTGTCTAATTATTTGATTATATTACTATTTATCTATTTTTTTTATATTTTTATTATTTATATATATTATTTGTACAAGCATAGAATAGTTAAGTTTTTTGGAGAGTCCCTCTCTTTGTTCCTTTCATTACGAGCAACCCCACAGGTGGTCATTTTAAAGCATATTTTGCTGGTTTGTAACCTCGTCATAAATGGCCAAGTTTACTTTTCTTTTTAAAACGATATTATTATGGTTTTAATTACTTATGTCGCCATCTCTTTTATAAAAACTTTTATTTTAAATTTCTTTTCAAAATGCTTCGTTCACTCGTAAGTTTCCATAAGTCAAGTCTACGTCTATTAATTTTAACCATCAGAGATATGGCTATCACTTACGGTTGACGTAGACATAGCGCATAGAAACTTTGCAAGAGGACATAGAGATAGAATAGAAGCTCAATTTTATAGCTTAAAAAGTAAACTTATCATTTATAAAGAGAATAGAAACCAACAAAATATACCGTAACATTTTAATTAAAATGCAAACAATGAACTAGGTAAATTAACCATTAATAAATGATTTGATAGTAATCGTTTATATAAATACAAAAAGTAAAAATTCTGAGTGGAACAATTCTTTTTGTTATCGATACAAAAGATTGAATGTATTCATTTTATAAAAACACCAATATAGAAGCGAACCAACAACAATTGAATTTTCGATTAAGCGTTTTTAAATGATAAAAAACCAGGAAACGTGTGCTGCAAGAAAAAAAATACGCCCCTGCTTTCTGCGAACGGTTTTAAAAATTAATTACAATGCTTTAGAAAAAAATAACTAGGAAAAAGTTGATGCCTGAAGGGTTGAATGTCAATAGTTGATGTCTGGGTAATAGGAAGTTTTAATTGCGGAAACTCAAAAGAAAAAAAATATATAAATAATATTTTCCATTAATAAAGGATTCCCTTGAAATACAGAAAGAAAATCGAATTTCCCCACAAAATTAAAATCGATGAATCATGAACAAAAGTAATTCACATGAAACTATCGCTATCTATGTAAACTTTAACTCATCATTTGACAATTCATTACGCATTTTTTTAAAGTTTCTGCTTCTTGATTCCCCTGGCAGATAGATATTAGTATTGAAAAGATTAAATCATCTACTGATGTCCAAGGGAGACGATGCTTCCCTTCCAATGTAAGAGGCGTCTTCAGTCGTCAAGAAAATTATGGATAAAACTAGATAGGGTTGCGCAGTTATTGAAACGAAAATTTAGGGTTTTCCGTGTCGATCACACGCCAATGTAGATAATGAATGCGATAATGAGCTTCAAAGCACCGTTTGAGCTCCGATGAGTTTAGTTTCATACAGTATTGTGTTTTCATCTATGATGTGCTAGGCCCCTAAAAATGCCTCCCACAGTGGAGGAGAAATCGTCGGATTCATCATCTTCATTGACGCGGTTATCACTGAAAGTCCAAAATCTTTAGTATGGATGAAAACAAAACTAAACAAAAACTTAGTTTTGTATTGAAAAATAGTTTTAGCTTTGTAGAACGTTGTATTATTATCCCTAAAGATGTTTCTTTAAATAGAAGCGAAACGTTGGATTTGTCATCTATTGACGCGGTCATAACTGGAAGATCTATTAAGAATACCTCTTAATAAATTAATCGTTTCAAACATAATCTTTTTAGAATAAGTCCATTCTCCGATAAAAACGGTGTTGATAGGGAAGTTAAAGTTACCATCGATTTGTTACCACGTTTATATATTTTCAAGAGTGTAGCGAATCACCAAATTGACTTTAAGTACTTAGAATTGTAACCTAACTTTAAACCTAAAACTTCTAGACATCGAAAGCAAAAGCCTACTCTATCACATATCATTTTTTATTTTCCCTATCCCTTCTTTTATTTCCATATAGAAATAATTTTCCGGATATCTAATTGTAAACGGAAATCATTTAAATAAAGGGAACTTTTTTTTATAAAGTGAAACCAAACATTATTTAAGTATGTAAGAGAAACAACCTGTCATGTACAGAACACGTATAGAAGGGGTGAATTGATAATTTCCTTGGATATGGTTAATCATGGACATCGAACCCTTTACATGACAAAAAGGGTTGAGTCAATATACAAACCTGTACCCTGAAGGCTTTTAAAGGGATTAAACTTACCCATGTTTCCTTTTAAGGGTTAAAGTTTATTTAAATACAGTGTAAAACCCAGTTCATTATTTAAGGACAAAAAGAAACTAATAATTGTATTCTTTTGTATCTGAACGTGATTTGTTTTGTTGGCAACTATGTAAACACCAATACAGTGCTTAATAGTTCCAAACTAGGAACAATATATTATTTATTACAAGTTAAAGTTCAGACAAACCAATACATTGTTTTAAGTCAGTTAAATAAAACTTTTTAATTACAGCTATTATTAGGAAAACAGTGATTACAACTTACAGACGAATAAACTATAATTGCGAATTTTTGAAAAAGTAAAACCAACCTGCAACAAAACAAAAAATAAAAATTAGAAAAAAATAATACAAATAACAACATGTAACAAATATAATGTACAAATGATGATACAAATATAATATGAGCTGCACTGTTAACCTACAATTAAGTGTCCGCGAGACTAAAATTAAAAATAATTAAGTTTCACTAAAACTGAGTTGTGTTTGATACTGCTCTAAATTAAATGTTGGCCACATTCAGAAGTTCGGCTCCCGCTATGACACCTATCCTATTAGCGATATTTTTTTTTTCGAAAGGAAATTCTATATGAGACGAAATTTAAAGCCATTTTAGTAGAAACTATAAAGTAGATAGCAAAGTATAGTAGATAGCAAAAAATATTCATATATCATTTGATACTACCGAGTTTTGCAAAGCATGGATAGTTGACACAATATAATTGTGCGAGGGATACCTAGGAGATGTAACAAGCAAAATGCAATGCTACATCTGGGAACTGTTCCATCATTCGACGGTAAGAGAGCACCGCTCGTCTCTGGTAAGTTATTCGTCATCATTGATGGCTTGACATAATGTCATATCCCACTCTGTTTCGTTACGTCCAACTCATCAGGAAGCCGACAGAGCCTGAACATATATCATTGCTTACCAAGCTTGATGGCGGTATGAGCGCACCGCTCGTCTCTGGTATAAATACCCAGGTAAAAATGTCCTAGGTGTCTCTCGCACAAATATATTGTGTCAAAAATATTCAATTTAAAATTTCATTTCAAACTGAAATTTAAAAGAAAAATCATTGTTAAGAATATATCAAGAACAAGCTACTGAACGGATTTAAGGTTAACTAACAATATTGCCGATTTGCAATGTCACTTGAGTCTCTTATATCATAGATAATAACTCGTAAAAAGGTAAAATATTTATTCAAGTATTATATATAATTTACTTAATTAACTATTATAAAGCAGGCGACAAAATGAGAAGCTTAATTATTTAAATCAAAATTAAGATGAAAATTTAAAGTTGCTTATTAGTCCGTAACTAAAGTAGCTTAAGATAAAAGGGAAATTTCCAAATAAATATGAAAAAAGGTATAAAAATAATGGTTGTAATATGCTTCGAAACTTATTAACTGTATCAAGTAACCTTATGGAAAATTATATAGAAAACTATAAACTGTTAACACAAAGAATTTATAGTTGACTATTATCTCTTTGTATAGCGTTCACTTTTTATAAAAATTACTAATACGTTTATAACCATTTTAGTAAAGCTTTATTTTACACATAAGATGGCAAACAATGTTTATGATTCAGAAAAGTTAGAACAAAAATCACCTCCGCTGTTTATCCTCAATGGATGTACTTAAAAGAGTATATGAAACAAGATCATAGAGTAATAAAAATAGATGGGACATTTTAATACCTCTAAAGTAAACAAATGAGTTTAAACGTTTAACCTAAACGTAGTTAAACTATATAAGACGGTGTTAAGAAATTTAACAACTTTGGCTTAAGTTATGTTTAAAGTATTCATAAAATAACTCCCAACTATATTACCTATGTTGTATTAATTTGATATTTAGTTTTATGAAGTCATGTACATAAAACTTAAAACGTTTCTATAAAACACGTATTATAGCTAATAGTGTCATTAAAATCAATAATAACACTTAACGGTCTCGTGTAGACAATAACGGTTATTGTTGCAGCGCCCGCAGGTTTTAGAGCACTTTAAGGAAAGTCTCACATCCTAGAGAAGTTCCCATAGTTTGATGGTCATATCACCCTCTTATCCTTTTGTGTAATTTTGACTACACCAAACTAATTTACACGAAGATATAATTTCATAATGAATTATATTGTACAAAAGGTTTAATAAGAGTAGTGAGAAGATTCTATAGAGGAATTCTGTGCCTCCAAATTGTTTTTCGTGTTTCATTAACGTTATTTTTAGTAGTTGCGTGGAACTAATAATCCGTAATAAAGCACTAAAATAAATAAATACAACAAATCTTGTATGTTATGTCTCGTCCCTCGTTCTAAGATAGTAAATACATGAGTTTCATTTAAGCGGTCACCCACCCAGGCACTGACCACGCTCGATGCTGCTTAACTTTTAAGAACGAACATAAATCATGTTTATACTTGTGGTATTGAAACGAAACTTGGTGTACTTATTTATTCTGTAAAGGTATACACTTGTACCAAATTCCTACTTAATTGGATTAGTTTTCGATTTTTACTTCTTTTTTAAAAAAAAAAACGAACACAAGGCATATATGATACAAATCGAACTGATGCTAATAATGAAATGAAACATATCACATAAGTTAGTCCTATACATAGCTACATACGTGCTAAATCTCTAACTGAACGCACCATTATCCGCGTTTTATGATTTTTTAAACTTTTTGCTGAGTCATTATTGCGGGTTAATGAAAACATAAAAAAATATTTTCTTTTGAAACTTTGAAAAGTTTCAACTCTTTAGCATAAATACACTAGGAGGTACGATAATAATAGACACACACACACATACAGACAGAACAATTAGTGAAATCACTTATAAGGCTTTAAAACACCAAGAATGGAGCAACATTCCGGCAATATTCCGGTTTCAGAGTTTTATGAAAACACAATACTTTTCTTATAAACCTATACGGTATAAACTTTGAAAAGTAAAAATTGGGTACGGGGTACCTCGGGAACTTTCCCTCACCATGTCGGATTCTTCGGAATATGAAAATCACCAAATTTATAATTCAGTCAGTCTTTAAATTTCCTTCGTTCGTTCTCAGGCCGATCTAAAGATTAATTGTCGTACTGATTTTCAACTCTCTAGTATACATACACTTACACTAATAGCTACGACCATAACAGACACACACACAAATAACCCCTCCACAACAAAAACACACACACACTATCACATACACAAATGTAAAAATTAAAAGGTATAAAATATTAGAAAAATATCGAAAATTTATATTTTGTTGAAACGTTTTATTTTTTCGTGATAAAATACAGATAAAACCAGACAATGTCACAAACAGATAAATCTGTCTACACTTCTCCCTTTCTAGATTCTTTTTAGAAACAGTTCCGAAAAAAAATCTAGAATAGTAAAAAATTCCACCGGGTGGCAACCCCAACCCTTAATCCACCCTTTCCTTTTGGACCAATCAGGAGAGAATAAAACCAAATAAATTTAAACATATAAGAAAGAAAAAAAACTAAAAACGGTGGCTTATTCTGCAAGGACGAGAAAAATGCCAGTCCCCAAGTTTGCTTTCCTGGCTTTCCCGCTACCCCTAATTCTGCCTAGTTCTAACTTCCATCTCATTAATTTTTATTATAATCAAAATTTATGACGTTCTCCCGAATGAATTTGTGCGGAGATAAAAAAAATCATTACAAAGTTAGAACGATTTTTTTCTCCACGATGTTTCGAGCCAAATTTGTTTAAAGAAAGTTTTTAATATAAGGTTCAAGTTTTTTACGATGTCGCTTCAATTTCATTAAACATCTATTTAATGCTTAGAAAAGAATCAGATCCCATTTCTGAGTCTGTATTATCATTAGACACAATAAGCATAATCGAAGATATTTCTGCTGTAACAATGATATATAACATATATATATATATATATATATATATATATATATATATATATATATATATATATATATATATATATATATATATATATTATTATATATATATATATATATATATATATATATATAATATATATATATATATATATATATATATACATATATATATATAATACCGTTTGTAGCCTTGCGGCTTATCTGGGATAACCCATGCGGGAACCACGTAAAGTGATAGTGGCAACCGTTACACGCTTCTAGAGTATTCTAAATTTAGCAACACTATCTTAAACTATAATCTTATTAAAACTGAGAGCGTAACCTGGGATGCGAACCAGATTAATTTTAAAATTCTAAATGCTATTAGATTAAAGTGATCTTTAATTTACTTAATGAATAAGATTCAATCTTGCTAAATTTAATTTCATTATAAGCAGTTCATATTTTTTAGAATGAAACTTCTTTAAAAAAACAATCTTAGAGAAATTAATAGTATGATTTAATGTACCGCATTTTAACGTAAACATTTGTGTAAATCGTATATTCAAACATTTTTAATTAACACAATGAAATTAAAACTTACTTTAAAAATCTTTTAATACTAGCAAATAAAATTTATATTTATTTCACAGTGAATACCGTCTGATAACCCAATGTGACTGGATCTTACGGTTCTGTTGTAGTAAAACTAAAGCCAGGTTTGGGTTAGTGAAGGGTTCATTGTCTAGAGAAAACTACGAGGTTTGTTAGAAAGCTTCTTTTCATTGTCTTTAAGACTTTGTCTGAAACTACAATACAGCGTTACTCAGCAAACATTAGATAGATGTTTTCCTTTGTTTTACACTATACAAGTTTCTACCTTCATAAATTTAATTTGTAAATAATTATATTGCTACGAATAATGAAATTACATTTAAAGTTTCATCACTCTTTGTATTTGCGAAATTTCTAACGCTTATGAGGTTGTTCAGATGACGGATGTGCTATAAATTATATAAATTATTCCGTATGGTTTCCTGATACTAGTAGTAGTAGTAGTAATAAAACGTTGTTGGGCTCTTTTTGCCAACACTCTAAGATAGTGTGCACTTAATTTTAAGTGTAGGTATATTTAATCTAATCTAGACAGAAGAGCCGTGGATTTCTATGCTTCCTCTTATGCTTTTTTCAAGCATTGATTCATATTTTCACTGACTCATATAGTCTAGTGAAAACTAGGAACAAGTGCCCTCGCTATTAAACCAAACTTCCATACAATTTAAACTGCAAGGCAGACACACTATAGTATTATAATGAATCTACTATGAGGGTCTTAAATTTTGCCTATACCCAGCTTCATTTAGGGCAAGGGATCTTTAACGAGTACCTGACAACGCACAGGCTCGAGACCACCGGCTTTACGTCCCTTCTGAAGGACGTGGTACGCAACATTTTATCTCTCTCTTAAAAATCCCAGAGGCACGTGCTGGCATTGAACCCATTACTAAATAAACTCGGAAGTTTAAAGTCCATTCATTCTGTGGATTGGCCGCGTACCTTAACCACTACACCACAGGTGACTTCCTTTCTGATAGTAAAAATATATGTTTAAGTTTCTTTATAAATGTTGCTGTGTGTTATTTGGGATTAATAGTCCTAGAAGGTATAAAAGAACCCAAACGTTAGTTAAGTCATAGAGACAATATAACTAGGGAGTAGAGAGAACCTATGGCATTGGCCATAGCTTTATGGCACAATGGACCCACCTAAGAGGTCTAAGTGCCCTGGAATTTTCCACCTAAGTATTTAAAAAAAAAAAAAAAAGAGAGAACCTATTAGAGTAATTTTGAAAGATCTAAGAAGTAATCAGAACACCATTGAATATTAATATAATCAAATAAACTGTAAAAAAATACAGAAAATAATATAATAAAACGTTTAAAATATGAATAAAAAAAAACAAAGAATGTGTCTAAGTCTGACGGCAGTTGCTTTAATATAACCTTAAGTCACAAATAGAGGAGGTTTCATAGAGGTTACTAAGAGCCCCTGCCATCTCCAAACAGATGTTTTAGCATCTGGATGTAAAAAGGTTATTTAGTAGGCTATTTGTATTTGTTGATCACATCTAGTACTACATGCCAAATTTTAATTTTACAATGATCCGGAATGTATTTCTGGCTTTATGAATTTTCATAATTGTTGCTGAGTAATTAATAATATTTAATGACGTCATAAAAAAAATATTATCCGAGTACCACAATTAAATTAACCACAAGCTTTAAGCTAGGATGATCACACACAGACAGACAGCGTTGTAAAAAGTACTCAGGATTTGAAAACGCTTAAAACGGATAATTCAGGTAAAGTCCCTGGGTTTCGGATTTTTAGTGCTAGCATAATTATTTTCCTGTATGCGTACGGTATAAATGAGGAAAAGTTAAAACATACAGACAGACTGTTTATTAAAAACCATTCTGATATCTTGAAATACCTTAATAATAATAATAATATTAATAATGCTAGAGTAGAGCCTTGCGGCCCATTAGGGATAACAAATGCGGGAACCACCTTAGGTGGCAACCATTACGCTCTAAGTGTAATCTAAAGTTGGCGACAATTTATTTGAAAAATAATCTTATATTAACTAACCCTAAGCCCTCCGTGGTGTCATATGTCAGTGTAATGACTAACGCTCCAACGACCTCGACCACGGAGGCAGCAGAATTATTTTCCTGTATATACGTACGGTATAAAAGAGGACAAGTAAAAACATGCAGACAGACCAGTTTATTTAAAACCACTCTGATATCTTAAAACACCTCAGACAGCTTATACTTAAGTTAAAATCTCAGATTCGGATAATTAAAGCATAACAAAATACTTTCCCTATATATAGCTATATAGATATATAGGACAAAAGAGTAAAATAGGTAAAACCACTAAGCTGAGATTCTCAAATAGTTCAAGTCTTAAACTCTAAAATCATTAGGAAAAGGGATCTTCAACAAAAACCCCAAGGATAATCTCAGGGTAACGGGTCAAAATAACTTCTTATCAAAAGTTTTAGCCGAGATGGGTTCAACATGGCGGGGGTTGATGAGTTAGGGTGAGACTGATTGATTACTCGAGGTAGCAGAAACGCTCCGACTTGATAAGACCCTGACAAATTGACTGTGAAATAAAAAACTTTTCTCCAGAATCTCCGAGTTTAGAAAGGAATTTTCACTTGGAAAAAAGTATAATAGGGGGTAATAGTGGGAAATACCGGGGAATATATTACACTCCTCATTAAACTTGGTAATTTCCAGTGATAAGCCATTGCTAACTTCAGTTAGTCATTATAGTTTAAACCCTTTAATGACAAGTGTGCTTCCATGGCCGTGATAGTAGAAGCACTTGATTTCGACTCTAGAGGTCTGGGGTTCGTAGCCCGGGCTATGCTCTATGTTTATACAACTAACTCCCTATACATAAAAGGGCAAATGAATACAATAAAATGCATCAGTCTATTTTATCAAAAGCTCTTTAAAAACATTAAAGAAACCATAATGAAACTTAATATAATTATTATCACACTGTAACTAAATATTAATTTTTTTTAAATTTATGTTCAAAACGTAAGAAGTCTGCTATTTTAATTATTACTTATTATAAAAGCAAATCTAAATGGATTCACGTTAATCCTTTTTAATATGTAATTAAATTTAATTATAAAATGTTTAACTAATTAGTTTTTTTTTTAATTAGGGATAAAAAATTAATTAATTTTCGTATAAGGTTAAAATACAAAAAAGACATGTTGTTTTAAAACATTTTAGCTACTATTTTAAAATGTAAATACTAAAATTACGACAGACAAATATTAAACAAATTTAATAATTACAATAATTAATGTTTAAAGCCAACATAAATATAATTTTGTAAGATAAGCTACACTGTTTTAACCTAATCATGGGTTAAAAAGTAACGTTTTTTTTTTGTACAAACTAAACTAATTCTTTGCCCTCTTTTCTAAAAGGAGGGGATGAATTGCATTAGCAGAAAAAACTTGACACCCACATTTTCATCAAATTTTGACGTTTCAGCTCCCTAAAATCGAAATACATTTGTGCCTTGTATGTAGTAATATATAAGTGTATACATATATTCAAAATAAAAAAACATAAAAAATCGGGTACAGAGTACCTCGGAACTTTTCCTTATCACAGCAAATTAGTTAATTAATTAACTAACGCTAATAATTATAATAACATTAATTTAAATCCTACACTCATCCTCCCTACAACGCTTTGCTCGTCTTCAGATAGCATAAAAATCAATATCCATTTGAAAATCACCAAATATATACTGGAACACGTATTCGTTCTCGCTTCGCTCGTCACAGATAGTTAGTACATTTATTTCATTCCTAGCTATAACCCATCCAGGCATTGGCCAAGCTCGATACTGCTTAAAGTAAAGGTGTACACTTGTATTAAACTTTAAATCTATAAAATTATACATTAATTTTTTTTAAAAAACGTATTTAAGTAATTAAAAACTAATAAACTAATGCTAATAATGAGATGAAACTTGGCACATATATCAGACTTTAACATGGACTACATGCGTGCCAAATCTCTCTCGAATCATCGATCAAATTCCACGTTTCATAAATATTCAAAACTCTTATTATTACGTAATAAGAAAAATATTTTCGGGATAGCACAACTAGAAGAAATGATTGTTTTTTTTAAAGTTTTAAATCTTTTTTTCAAGTTTCAACTCTATTATCTCGTCTGTTACCAACTACGATAGTAACAGACACATACACACACATACAGACAGACAACTTTGTGAAAACCACTTATAGGAGGCCGTAAATATGTATAGAATTTCGTTTGTAAAAATTTGCTTTATCCAACATGCATTTGCAACGTGTAGGTTCTGATATATAGATTGTTATTTGATGAAATCTAATGAATAGATATTATTTGATGGCCAGATAACTAGATTTACATCTTATAATAATGAAATCTTAATAATGAAAAAAACATGAAAAAGAAAAGACATGTAAAATTTGAATGATGAAGAGAACATAAGGAAAGTACATTGTACGTATCAATCTCAAAATAAATGACTAAGTACTTATTTTAGAAAGAAGAAAACTCTAAGAAGTTCAAAACAATACACAACTAAATGAAGGGAAACTCAAAGAAAATGAAGTAACATTGTAAACTCAGATAAATTTCCTCGGGAAAACAAGTCTAAAGGAAGAGAGATTTGAAACAAGGCTTGGAATAAAGGCTGGAAGTAGAACCGACGATATCTCCAGCAACAATAGGGACTAGTTAAGAAACACAGCCCTTCTTCTTATTCTACTTCCTCTTTATTCTATTTTTAGGGACAAATATCATTGAAAGAGAAGAGGGCCCTTTTTGATTCCAACTTCCATCTTAAAAATATTTACAAATAAGGCAATCAAGGTTTAAGACTGCAAAAACCAGATTTAAATTATTTCAGCAAAGTTCCAAGGGAAGTATGAGCTATTGAAGTTGGGAATTGGGAGAGGGGGGGGGGGTAAATGCAACTAAAACCTGATAAAAATACATAAAAAAGGAATATTTCCTGTAAACTATTAGATAGACATTGTCTATTAGACAATTTGCAGGGAAAGCAGTATTTATAAATGTACAATAATATTAATAAACAAATTTCAATTAAATAATTAATTTAAAATAAAATATTTATCAAAAAATAATAATTATTAAAATTCAATTATTAATGCAAAAAATAACCCAAGCGAATTTTAAAAGTGATTTATTCGAAGAACATTAGACTTTCTGATGAAAAACCAAACTTAAAAATAGACTGTCTAACTTTATATTGACTAAGTCTTCGAAGGCAAGTTCAGAGACAGGTCAGGGCCTCTATTTTCCCCATCTTCAGTTCAGCTTTTTAGAGCATTGTGTTTCTATCCATGATGTCCTAGATCCCTGAAGATGCCTCCCACAGTGGAAGCGAAACGTCGGATTCTTCATCTACATTGACGCGGTCACCACCGGAAGACCTAAATCTTCATGACAATAACCGCGGAAGCCTACGCAGTATATAATTTCTTATAAATTATTATAACTACATATGATTTATTTTATTTCTTATTTATTAATTTACCTATTTATTTTTCTTCCGATGTATTTTAAAAGTTTTACTGTTTATATGTTTATTGTTAATAAACTTTTTTCTTTATTCCATTGTAACATGTTTCATAAGTTTTGCATTAGTGACGGCCTCAAGTTAGGTTAAATGTGCTTTGTCAATAAAGTTCTGTATTGTAGACTTTTCTTTAATTATTTGTTTAACATAATGTTTTCTCAAGTTCTTGAGTAAAAACCTATGGCTCTTACTCACTTCTAAAAGCTGGAACAGGTTGGGACAGACCATTTTGTTCAAAAATAAGTCAAAAAATAAAATATATTTTAAATTAAGTAACAATACAAACAATTCTACAAAATTGTTCTCAACATTTTGAAAATAATAATAGTAAAAAAAATTAAAATTTAATCGAAATGTGATAAATGAAATGTATTTTCTTGGAACTGAATTTCAATTTCATTTTAAGAATAAATAAAAAATAAATTAATTTAAACAAATAAGTGAAAAATTGAAAATTTCAGATTCTTTTATTTGAATTTACAACGGGTTGAAGAATTCGGAAAAATAAATAATAAAAAGTATGTCACATATAGACAGTTCTTCTAGCTTTATATTTATATTAAAAAAATATAAATGCTTCCAAGATAAAAAGGTTAGCATTATTAAATTCCCAAAATAACTTCTCATATGCGTTCGTTTTCACACACACGTACGCACTCGAGCATTACCCACACCAATACACACATGCTTTGTTCGCATACAATGGAATATTTTTATAATAAAACTTATTTACGCATCAGTACAATCGATTTTAAGTTTGAAGATTAAAAATTCTGGCGTAGAGGTCCACATGCTGAGCGAATCTACTTTAAAATTATTGTTTTCCAGCTTAGCAATCTATTTCTTGCTAAAATTTCCGGTTTATGATTTATAATTTGTGCAGTAGGTTTACTATTTGTTGCTCATATGTCAATTCAACAGGTGGCAGACTAACTACACTAAAATATGCACACCACGCAGAATTGAATAACAAGGTTTTACTAAGGGACTCATCAGTCAATATTAATCATTGAAAAATTTAATCTGTGAAAAATTCTATAGCTCGTTATAGCTCCAATCTGTGGCGGCAGACTAGTTAAGTCCAAATTTAGACCATAAAGTATGGTCAATTCAAGGGGTCAAACCTTTGGGTCCTCTAACTCACGATTTTTGTCATGGGCTCTTGGACTATCATACTTATTCCATAGGTAATACAACCAATGGTCATCATTATTTTAGTTAAAGGTTATCACTGAAAGGTTTCAGCACATTTGCAATGAACGTTACCGACGTATTGTTTCAACAGTATAGGAAACATCTACAGGGGTTCAGAACATCGAGATGTAATTCAACACAAAACACTAAAACTGGAATATTTTTAACGAACCTGTGCATCGAGCTTGTAACTATCTCAATTTTATTTGATTCTTTATCTCCTGACATTGTGACATCTTGTCCCTCTATTTTTATTACACAAAACTTTTTAGCGTATTTCCTTTGGAAATTCGCCTAATAAGATAGGCGTCATGGCGGAATTCGAACAAAGGAAATGCGCTAAAACCTTTAAAGATAACAGACTAAGCTTAAAGATAAGTAACCAAGCTTTAAACTAATGCAAATAATAGTGCGTACTTCTTATTTTAGAAGTACAACGTGAAGTAATCACGCAGTTGCAGAACAACTGCGCATTTCCTTTGGAAAATACAGACAAAATGAGTTACGAGCAGTGCTTGACAATTGAGTAACTGCTTAGGTTCTAAAGCATGAACCTGAACCACGCTATAGATATGGTTCTTGCATAAGCCAAAATGGATTGTTTAGCACGGAAACACGCAGTCTAAATGAAATTCACCCGACAGCGGACCACCGCGCCGGAATTATTTATTTAGTAGTTGTAAACTTATATAATGTAAAAAGTACGGAAACACGCATCCAAAAGAAATTCGCCCGACATGCGGACCACCGCACCAGAATTTTATTTCAAGTTACTGGACGTAGAGCGTGACGGGTTCAGAAAAACTTACCTGTAAGGAACTAGTCTAACTTGGCTTTTCGCCAAACTAAACCAAAAGTTTAGACAAACTAAACCAAAATCGGTTTGATTATTTCTAAAACCAATCAATCAAAATACATAACCAGTGCCAACTTGCTCTTCTGGAAGCAACAATGCCGAAACCTGTTCGTAGTGTATTCAGTATCCATATTGAGTTTTCATATTCACCCAGAAGTTTTTTAAGCTACAAGTCTCTTAAGTGAATAAAGATAAGTTCCAAACTAAAGTTTTTTTTAATAAATTCAAGTTATTATGTAGATATTTTCCAGAAAGTTATTTTTAGGGCTAAAAGATGTCTTATGCATCTGTCTGCAGTAGGGAAGTTTTTCCAAGTCTTTCACCCTCCAATTTGTTACCTAAGCCTTCACCTAGAACGTTTTCATTCCAAGTCTTTTCATTCTCAAGCCTTCATCCCTACAAGGATGAGTAGAGCCATGGCAACCGAGTAACTTTAATTAATCGACAGGATCTGAAAGTCTCAAGGGAAAAAAGTAAGGTTTTTTAACACTTCCAACAAGAGGGAAAAAATCTAATTTAAAAGGTAGCAAAATTAACCGGATAAGAAATTTGAAGAGAAGATTCCGCACAATATTTTAGCAAACATGAAACCAAAATAAAATAATGAAGAAAGATAAAGGAAGAAATAATAGGAATATAGGGCTTAAACAAATTAATACCATTATTCTAAAAGAAAAATGTAGTTAGGAGAATTAGTCAATACAAAAATATTTACCGACAAAACTGAACGTTATAAATTTTGAATTCCTCCATTGAAGAAAGGAACACAGAGAATCCTTTACTTCTTTTGGAATAATTTAGAATCTAATGATTTCTTATATTGGGAACTCATTATAAATTTGTATACCCGGTGAATTTCTGTAATCTTCTAATTTTATTATTCTGCTTAGCAAAGGAAAGTCGGGTACGGGGTACCTCAGAACTTTTTTTTACCTTATCGGATTCGCTACGCTTATTCTCACACATTTGGACTCGCTTCCCTCTTCTTGGGAATATGAAAAATGTCTATTTTATGACAGTGAACATCTTCTATTTCACTTTTCTCGTCTTGTGACAAGGAAGATAAGTTTTAATCTCAGTGGTCACCCATACGCTTACTGACCACACTCGATTCTCCTTGACAAAACTGTAGATATAATACCCGCATTAAAATGAAACTGTGTATACTTGTGTGTTACATAATAAAGCACAGATTTACCAAATGTCAACTTAATTGAGTGTTTTCTTGAAAATAAAACTGAGCAGTGGAGTCAGTATATATAGCTGAAAAAACACTGAAGTCTCTCCACAAAACGCTTATTATTGCAAATAGAGCCAGCTTTCGATCTCTTGATCATTATTAGGGCCTAACCCCACAAACATAAAAAATGGGCTGATTTTTTCGGGGTTTCAAAAATATATAAAAGTCATATAATAAAAACTGAAGTTAAGATAATGAAATAAATCTAGGCATATTTTTTGGTGTTATGTAGAACTACAAGCAAGCTAAATTCGACATCTGAAGAAAAAATCAAGATTATACAATTATTATATATTGTAATGTTAATTTTTGTACCAAGTTTAAACTTTCAAGCATGAACACACTAAGAGTTACGATAATAGCAGACACACACATAAACACTAACAACTAAGTAAACCTTCTCAAGAGGTTCCTAAAATCATCTGGAAACGGATGTACTAAGTAAAACCCTGGTTTCAGACTTCAAGAGCGAACAATTCTTTTTCTATATACCTACTGTATAAAGAAACAAATTCCATTGCCCAAAGATTTTAATGGACATTCCAGAACATTCTGCGATTGGGGGCAGCATTTTTAAACAGCAAAGGGATATTACAGCAAGATTTCGCAAAAAAGAAAACGGTTTTATCGAAATTTAAATAAAAAGAAAGTCAGAATCTAAATAAATAAGAATATTTTGTGAATCATAAATAAACTAAAATTTAGGGAATCTAAGATAATACATGTAATAATGGTTATAAGGATTTAAGGAAAGCAAAAGATAAAAGTTAGACTAAAAGAAGTGAAAACAACAATAGTTTAGTGTGAAGGGGAATAATCTCAAAAACACCAAAGGAAAAATAGGGACTCCTTTTATATTAGGACCGACCTTAACAAAATAGCAAATAACCTAGGTTTTTCAGCACCTTCACCGCTCCCCTACACCGCCTCCGCAAACCCTTAATAGAAAGCAGAGAAAATTGTATTTTCTTTACCCCCAGACATTATTTACCTTTTTTTCTTTTTAGTTTTTCAGTTGATAGTGAAATAACCAGTGTTGTAAGAAGGTGTTAAAAGAAAAAATATGAATGGTAAAGTTGAACATTTTCCTTGGTTACGGAGTTCAAAGAATATTTTCTGCCTTTATACTAACTGCCTTTATACTGCCTTTATACTGCGCCCTATAGTTTAATTTTTTAAAACATCGAAACAAAAGCTTGACTTCGGTTCAGCAGCTTTTCATCGTAGTGTAACATCGCACATTAGGTGCGAAAACGATAAAAATTTAAAAACAAAACCATGAAAATGGTAAACACCCTTTAGTAAGTTGACTTTAGGTTAAAACTAACTTAAAAATATTGTATAAACTTACAGTAACTCTTTTATTAGTTTCAAACAGACGCTTATTAATGGTATAAACCCAAAAGTAAGTATCCTATTAGCTTCAGAGTTATACAAATGGTATAAACACCCAGTAAGTCTTTTATTAGTTTTAGACAGACTTATACAAATAGTATAAACATAAAGTAAGTCTGCTATTAGTTTTAAACAGACTTATACAAATAGTATAAACATAAAGTAAATCTGCTAATAGCCACAAACAGAGTTATACAAATATAACTCAAAGTATAACCACCCAGTAAGTCTTTAATTAGTTTTAGACAGACTTATACAAATAGTATAAACCCACATTAGGTCTTAAACAGTAATAATGTAAATAGTGATAAATAGTAATAAAATACTTATTTTAATAAGTCTTCGACTAGTTTCAAACAGACATATAAATGATATAAACCCACAGTAAATCTTCTATTAGTTTCAAACAGACTTATAAAAATGTAATTCACTCGCAGTAAAACGACTATAGGTTCAAAACGGATTATACTGCAATCACCACAAAGCAATAATTTAGTCGTTCGAGGTAAACTTTACTTAGAGCACAATTTAACCATAATCTGGTTTTGCTATACAGAAAAATGCGAGGAGAGACTTACCTCCTTTGACAATGTGAACTTCACAATTTTGACAATTTACACTCAATTTATTCCAGTGTATAAAATGCGTGAATAATTATAGGTCTTATGAAACTTAAATATCCATTTTAATTAGACACAAATATATATTTTAGTAAAATAGAAAGAAAATGTTTTAAATCGAAACAGGCTAATTTTTTTCAATTACGCATGCTAACCACCTCATAAGCGAAATTTTTTTTAAAGAAAATTCGCTAAAAGTATTGCTTAAAATACGGTCACTAATAAAGATTTAGTGAGTTGCTAAGTTTTTCAACTTCTTAAAAATTTTAAAACTTATACAACATTAAGAACTTAAGTATCATAAAAATAAGGTAAAATATACTTTACACAGAAATATCCACTTTCCCTAGAAGTCAAATAAAAATTGCGAAAACTGTAAATTTAAAGAAAATAAAAACTCATAAACGTCTCTTTTTTAAGAATATTTACTCTTGGTAAGAAGATATACTTGTTTTGGAAATGATAAAATACAGTTTCGGAAAAAGTAGCAAAACTTACTTCTGTTTGGACTTAATAAAAATACATTTGATGTTTTTATCTTTAAAAACATTCTTGTTATCTGTTTTACTTTTCCCTACCTGCTACCGGAGGTGTATAGAAAAGCATTGTGTTCACCTGAAAAATCCGAAATCGAAATATTATTATAATTATCCGTTTGAAGTACTTCTATAATGTCCTGAGTGGTTTTCATCATGATGTATGTCTCTTTGTGTGTGTGAGTACGTGTCACGCATAACTCTCGTTGTAGTAACGCAAAAAAGAAATGAAAATAAGGAAAAAAAGTATACATCATGTGTATTTGTGCTGACTGGAAGATATTTAAGACTTTTACCTATTTTTTACCTTATTTTTATTACCTATTTTGATGAGTCGTTAAACAATTTTAAAGAAATTTTTAACAATCGAGAAATTTTAAAGACCCATTGTCACATAGCATTAAATATAAAGAGCAAGTAGTCAAAATTAGTATACAACTTTTTGGTGAAACTATATATTTATGGGTGCAATACATATATAGTTAAATGAAAATAGTTATTTATGCAACAAGGGAGTAAAGAATGCTATTATTTCCCTAATCAGTTAGTTGGTTCCTAAGGCGAAAGCCGAAGAAACCAAAGCATCAAACTCCCGAGGCGAAGCCGAGAATTATGACTATTAACTTCTAAGGCAATGCCGAGGAAGGTAATTAATGCTAGGGGAAAAATAGCTTTTTATCCCTACTAAGCTACTAGGCAACCTACCTACTAAATGCTAAGCTGTTTAGCCATTTATTCCATACAAGTTTTTTTCTCCAGACGTTGAAGTCATTTAATTATTATTATATATTTATTTTTCATACACTTTATTGTATTATTTTATTTTAAAAATCATTGTTTAACTTGTTTAGTAGTAACCTTTAAAAAGTATATGTAGGAACGTAAAATAAATTTTCAAAAATTGAAGTGTTTTGCACAGTGGAATTAAAATTTATTATTGGTTACTCTAATTTAAAAGACAAAGGTTAGTCTAAAAATTAAGTCTATAAAATATAGCAGTTCTGTTTGATGCTTTAAGATGAACATGTGGTACAACTAACAATTACACACATAACAAAGCAAACTTACAAGTAATTAAAACCTAAGTAATTAAGAAAATATAAGAGTAACAATTAAATACAAAACCGAAAATGTTTAATTTAAGATTTTACAGCCAGCAATAAAATTACCTCTTATCTAAGTTTTCTTTAAGGAAAGTGCTTTCCTCTTGGGAAAGTTGGCCCTGTAATCCTCTTTCCTTAACACATTGTTAGCCGGATTATCCACCTTAACGTCAATCCTATTACTCACCATAAAGCAACCTTTCATTTGCTTAATTAATCCCTCTACGACAGCTCATGAAAAATTAACTGTTTGAAAATAAAATTTTAATTTGATAAAAAAAAAATTACAAAGATTCTATAATATTACAGCTCTTGAAATAAGAGCTTTAATAATAGAAATTGATGCTTTTTTAAAAAATGTTCATACTTTAAAATTCAAGTCATAAGATAAAAACATTCAAACATTGCCGCTTCACATCGAATTTGCAACGCTCATCATCCGAGCTTTGAAATGATGTCGCTCATCCTTAGAATAAAAGTTACCAAATATTTTCCAACACGTCTTTGAACTTGCTTCGCTCGTCCTCGGGGAAGCATTGTTAATTATTAAATCTTAGTGAAATTATTAATTAAGGTGTACAATTGTACTGAATTTCAACTCAATTAGATTATTTCCCGATTTCATAACTTCTTAAAAAACGTACACAAGTCATTTGACAAAAACAGAACTAATGCTGATACTGAGATGAAACTTGGCACATACATTAGTCTTATAAATGGATATAAGAGTGCCAAATCTCAAATTGATCGCAAATTTTTTATTTTAAATAAATTTTTGCTGAGTCAATAATGACACAACCATACCTATAGACCGAATTTGATAAAACACACAAAACTATGTTAAAACCACTTAGAAGGCCCCTAAACTCACCTATAACAGATTAGGATTTATTCCTAGTTTCGGATTTTTCGAAACACATTACTTTTGCCTATATATCTACGATATCAGTGGGGAAAAGTTAAATTACAATATTATTATTCTTGAAAAAAATCAATATTTTGGTCTGGTTGTGCTAACCATAAAAATAATAATTTTATGACGTCATTAACTAGCAATATTAACTCAGCACAAATTTCGAAAAAAAAATACAACGCGAAAAAACGGTTTGATCGGTTTAAAAGTCTGCATGCATGCAGTCATTTGACCAACAAATGATTTAAGATTCATCTCATTGTCAGCATTGGTACAAATGTTATCAAATGACATGTATATGATTTTTAAAATCGTTAAAAATCAACATCAACCAATTGAGTTGAAATTTAGTAGACTACTTAAGAAGACAAATAAAAAAATTATATTAAAATGTATAATTACCACTTAATCAAAAGTAAAATGTAATAACACCTGAGTCCAACCCACCTAAAACAAAAAAAAGAGTATTATATTTTCATAAAATAAATATTAATGTTCTTTGTAAGAGATAAAAACAATTTTAGTATTATATATATATATATATATATATATATATATATATATATATTAATATATATATATACACACACCATATATATATATATATAACATATATTATAATATATATATATATATATATATAATATATATATATATATATATATTATATATAATATACATTAGACTTATAAATACTTGTATGTGTCTCTAAATAAATAATAAAATAAAACGTTGTCTTTATAATTACTTAGGGACGTGTCTCTATATTAGATAATAATCAGTTAAGGGCACAGAAGAGACTAGATTTCATTAAATTAAATAAACTATATTTATTTTACTATTAGAATTCGTGTTAGTGTCCATTAGTGCCCCATCATCGATTAAATTAAAAAAATTATATTTTTCTACTCACACGTAGCATATTCATGTTACAGAAAATTCTAAACATAACGTTAAGTGAAACTATTTCACGTCGATCAGTAAATAAAATTTATTTAATTTATTGTAAAACAAATACTTATTTTTTATAAATATCAAAGAAATAAACATATTATTTATAAATATTAAAGAAAAAACATAATATTTTATAATATAAACAAAGAAACACATTATCTATAAATATAAAATGAAAAAAATACCATGAATAAAATTTTTGTTTTACACGAAGAAAGAAAGTAAAATATTTGAATTAAGTAAGAGAAGTAAATCGTCTTTTGTCATTCTTACTTACCGGCTTTTCTCAGATTTTATTTTATCTTAAGCCACTCAAAGATATTAAAGAAAAGAGTGCTGCGAAAACGAAAGGGGCGGCAGAAGGAAAGCGGAACTTGGTGTGGGGAATAAAAACTAAGATAATAAAGTAATACACGAAAAGCCTTTAGACCAACAACGGTCGGGGAAATTGCTCACGAATAATTGAAGGTAGAGATTTTTCAAAAAAAAAAAACAACCTCGCATTTTTCCCAACAAAATTGTCTGTCTCTATTTTTATCCGTTAAAACATTAAACGCCATATTTTTATATAAAGTATAAAATGAAGAAGGACAAAGTAAAAAAATTGACGCTTTGTCAGTTTGAATAAGTAGCTTTAGAAAATATTACTCGGGGAGAGAGAAATATGCGAGAGAACAGCAGTATGACAACTAGTAAAATTAAGAGCGTTTTCATCTCTTTTTCCTCTGTTGTTTTTTTTTTTAATTTTTCAAAAGAATGATAAAATGAAAAAAAGAAAAACTTAAGCAGTCTTATAATAAGAGGTCGAAAATTATTACGTAAAATTAGAAATAAATGTAAACAGAGGATCGAGAATGTTAAATCAAAATATCTGTGCTTCAAATATAATATAAACAAACCTCCTTAAAATTTTGGCAGATTAGCAGAAGTTTGACATCTTCCAAAATTTAATCGCACGGAATCCTAATAGAATTCAGTACAGACGAATTAATAGAAAAATATAACTTTTGGTTAATAACTAAATGAATTAGAAAACAAGTAGACCTTAAGTCTGGTTTTTGTGCCAAGTTTCCCAAAACCCCAGCATAAAAAAGCGGGACTTATGCGTGACACATTGAGAGACAGCATGATAAAACCTACTTAGAACGTTTTAAAAGTGTTTAAATGGATAATATGATAAAACCCTGGTTTAGGACTTTTAGAGAACCTGATTGCATAAAAAAGCACTGTCATCTCTATAACTTACAAAGCTATGTTAAAACAACTAGACCTAAAGATAGAATTGTGTACCCAATTTCAACTCACTAGAATAAATACAGATGGAGATTCGATAGTGACACACATGCACACACACACACACACACACACATACATAGAGACAACTTTGTAAAAACTACTTAAAAAACACACAGAACAAATGATTCAGGTCAAATCCCGGTTTCGGTTTTTTTGCAAAAATATCCTATATACTTACGGTATAAATAAGGAAAAGTTAAAATATTTTTTAAATTTTACTCGATCATAGAGTAGAAACGATAGAAGAGTAGGTTGAATCAGAAGATGCAATAAACTGATTTCCTTGCGCAAAGTATGGGTTAACCTGGAATTCTAAATATTTCTTATTTTCCAAACTATTTTCCAAAATATCTTCTTTTATCTGCAGATAAAAAGAGAAATAATATTCATAACTCCTTATTAAAAAAAAAAACTTGAATATCTTTTTTAAAGTAAAGTAATAATAAAAAAGATAATGGAGACAAAAGATTTTATTTCACTTAAGAATTGCAAAACTGAAAAACTTTGGAAAAGCTCCAAAAAGAAAATATAAAGGGAAATTTTTATTGTTTTAAACATTTCTACTTGCACTGTATGGAAGCTCATTTCCTTTATGGATAAAAGTATTATAGAAAGAATTTCTCTTTCGAGAACGAAACATTTATTTAAAATTCTACAAAAGCAGAGATATACTCAGCAAAAAATAAAATTCACCTACATGCACATTCCACACGTTTCAATCTATGACCATGAAATAATGTGCATAAAACAGGGACTATTTCAAAAATAAAATAAAAACATTAAGCATAAACTTTATAAGAGAATAGAAGTAGTAGCAGTAGTCAATTATTAGAGTTTCTAGTTGATAATTTAAGATTTTCTATTTTATTTTACTTTTATTAATCTAAAAGGGTTACGGAACAAAAAAAGAGATCTGTTTATTTATTTTTGTTTTTTTGTTTTGGACTATTCATTATTTGAGTTTAATTTCTTTAGTTTTAACTTGTAAAATTCATCTTGATTTACAGTTATATTATATTTTGGATTATAAATTAAATTTTCTTCTTAAGGCAAAATTATAGGTTTGTTCTTCTAAGAGATTGTTATTTTATAGAAATAATTAAAATTTTGTGATTTAAAGCTAAATAATTTTGTTATGTTAATATTTATCTAATTATTTATTCTTATTATTTATAAGAGTATATGCCCTTATATATAACATTTGTCCTAATACGCTAGGACTTAAAATTGTTTAATACATTAACATGTTTATATATGCTTATGAAGGCATATATCCGGGTTCTGTAGAACAGAACCCTTAAAATGATCATTTTAAAACTAAAAGAGAGCTTTCTTGATCGCTTAGCGGCTACAAAATTGTTCTCGCATTAGGTTTTTGTATTGCTGGACTTTGTATGTTGCATCAGTATGTCAGTAGTAGCAGTAGTCTATTTATAAGAGTTTCTAGTTGATAATTTAATTTTCTATCTTATTTTACTTTTAATAATCTAAGTCAGGCAAGGGCTGTGAAACAATAAAAACGTAGCTACATTATAACCGAATTAACAAAAGTATTAGACGAAAAAAGCTGATGTGTTTACATCAAGTTCTATACGACAAACGACGAAGTTCTTTAATATTTAATACTTAAGTTTAACTAGATAGTATATCTAACCATTAACCCAAAGGTCATTCTCTAAAAATATTTTTGCTCTAAAGTATTTTGCAATTGAGAGTATTATGTCAGTAATATTGGAAAAATCTAAAGAATAAATTAGTTTTTCTTTACTTATTTTAATTTCAATTTTATTTACTTTCCCAAATTGTGTTTTTAACATCGAACAACAAATATTTTCCGAACAAATATTTCCCATTTACTCTCATAAATAATTGAAAGGGAATTTGATTCTCAATAATTTAAAAAGTTTTTTCCAATAACCAAAAAATTTACATTTTTTTACCAGAAAAAATTCCCAACTTTTATTATTGAAAATTCTCAAAAAATATTACATTCAATTAAAAAAAAGTTAAGAGTTAACTTTTGTTTTAATTTGTAAAATTCATAAACTTTCTTTTTAATACAACTACAAAAAAACAAAGGTAAATTCCTGAAATTAATATTTTTATAAAAATATCAATATCAGGTTATTGTTCATTTAATAAAAAACTTATTGTTCATTTATTCTTCGAAACGTATATTTAAAAGTTTCAAAAACATTAACAAAAATTGTAATTAATTTTTTTATCAAATAAGAAGTGAGTTTATCTTATTTTTTCTATCCCAAAGTAGCCCGTTTAAAAAGCCGCTTATATCTCACACACTTTATGAGTTATGATAAAAGTTATAATATAATGTTATCTACAATCATAGAGTTTTGTATTTTTCCAAAAAAAAATTTGCTCATAAAATGATTAAATATGTTTAAAAAAATAAATTAAGCTGAGAAAAAAATTAATCTTATTTTAAATAGTCGAAATAAGCATTTAAAGAAGAGGAGAGGGGGAATGGGTGAGAGAGTGGGGTGAAAACGGAACGTTCTAAAGGTTGGGACGTTTAAGATACAGATTGGAGTTTTAGTTAGAAATGTCGTAAGATCAACAGTTGCTTACAGTTCAATAGAATGTAACAAAACAATTCCGTGTTCCAGGTAATACAATGTCAAAGGAACGTGATGACTACAGCTGTCAGTATCATCTTGATGACAGTATAGAATAAACTCCTATGATTGTTGCTCTAGCGAATATTGTACTACACGGCGGTATTCTTACGTCTGACGTCACACGAGCATTCGAGGCCGTTTTCCCCCTAAAAGAACATGTTTAAATATACTTTTCGATTTTTTGCTGAATCAAGAAAAGTATAAGTTTTTTCATTCTAATATTTCACAGAGTGATCTTTTATACGATGTACTTAAATAAACAATAATTTGTTTTTACAAAACACTCTATTAATAATTTAAATGATATAAACAACGTTTAAAATATTTTGGTGTAAGTAAAAAGGGAATTTAAGCATAAATTAGTGCAAAAAAATATTAATACTTTTTTAGAGAGACAATATTGCTTATAAGTGAACCAGAGTCGAAAATAAGATTTAAAAACATATTTATCTTAGATATTATTATAAAACAAGAGCTTCAGCGAATTGATTATTCGCTGTTAAAAATACTAAGAAAATTTAAATTTTAAGAAAAGCAATATGGAAGGATTCCTTTTCGTTTTTAGTATGACATATTTAGAAACTAAAGGAAAAGGAAAGGAGACAGAAAATTGAAGTAATTCAAATTTGATTGGGTTTCCTTTTGGGTTTTCTATTTATACAATACAAAGGATGTAATGGAGGAAAGTGTCTCAGACACGTGCGTCAGATAAAAGGTTTCCTTAACACGACCGGAAAAACAAGCGGTGTCAACTGCACCAAACTATGAAATATGCATGAGCACTTTTTTTCTCTTTTTATTTTTGACGCAACTTTTTCTGTGTGCAAACACTCCGTTTTTGATCAAATTCAAGAATGAAAAAGTAAAGTAAAGAAAAAGTGCTGGTTAAGGAAGCAAAAGGGTGTCTTTCTATTGTACTTTCTTATATCTAAAAGTAAGAAAAGTTTTGGTAGAAGAATCATCTCGAAAACAAAAAAAAGGGACCAGCAAAAGTGACAACAAGACAAGCAGTCTGAGAAAACAAACAGACTTCTTACACAAGGGGTGACTGTGGAAGTAACAGCTCCTTGGTGCTAGCAAAGAATAACAATGAACTTGACTTCCTAATATAAAACTGCGAACAGGTGGAGTCATAACTAAGATTGTTTTTAAACAATTACTCATTAAAACAATTAAAAATTCTAGATATACTTCTTTTACCATTTAAAACAGTAAATAAAGACTTCATTAAACTGATATAATTATGAGTGTAAGAAGAGGAGAGTTAGAAATGAGATGAAATTAAGATCGGTAGTAAGTAAATAAGGACTTTAGACTTCAAAGAGTACAATAGTAATTGGTAATAACTATACTAACTGATAAATATTTAAGGACAATTATTATTAGGACTATGATGTCTAGGAGCAAATTATGTGTATCTACAACCAATGCACACGTCCGCTTAAGATGTCTATGGGAAAATAAAGTATATTTACCAAAGTAAAAACACCTGAAACGGATAATTCAGTTTCAATTCAGATTTTGTGTTATTCCAATACATTATTCCAATACATATTCCAAATACATTATTACGTTTCCTACTAACCTACGGAATAATAGATGAAAATTAAAAACAACTTTAATTAAGGGTACTAAAAACACTTCAAAATTAAAATCTTATTTTATGAGGTATAACTTTTTATACATTTACAAAACTAATTATATAGAAACTAAAGAAAGTTTTAACAATAAGTTTATATTATCTATAATTTTCTTCAAACAATTATAAATAACTGGCATAGTAATATTTAAAAAAAAAGTGATGTAATTAAATATATTTTAAAACAAATTAGTTTAGTAATCTATTAAATAAACAAATAATTAGCAGATACATAATTTAATAGTCTCAAAATGTTAGTATCAATTACTGGCATTATTCGTCATTAAAGGTAATTTAGATGAAGAATATTAATATTATATAAGAAACTTAAAGAAAGGTTTGACTTTAACTAACACCTACTGAGAGGAAACGCCTACGTTTTGTCTTGGTTAATTATAATTGTTACTGATAGGCATCGCGAGACTTTGAAAGAGCAGAAGGAATATCCCTCTCCGAAAAATAAAACTTTTATAAGCCAACAGGTAAATTCAATAAGCGCTCTTAAAAATAAATAAAATCATTAATTAAACTCATTAAGTCGAACTCAGAAATATAACCACATAAACGCTTTAAATATAAAAATAAAGACACCATGAAAATCATCGCCTTACAAATGAAACTATTAGCTCTTTCGGGTTATAGCAATAAATTCATCATTAACACTTTTATCCTAAAAATAAATAAATCATTACATCAGCTGTTTAAATTAATTAAAAATCTATCAGCTCTCTTAACATACTGTGATACTATGGAAGACACATTTAGCAGCAATATTATCATAATTTTCTTGAGTCATCAATCAAAACAAAACCAATCCCATTGGTTTGATGCAGCTCTCCAATTATCTCTGTTCTCTGAATTTTCAAATCATAATATAAATGGCAGTGGACATCATCCTCAATTCTAGTTATAAACTCTAGTCGAGGCCTTCCTCTACAGTCTCTGCCCTTCTATCATTCCTTCAAGTATTGTTTATAGAAGTCCCTCGTGACGAAGTACGTGGCCAATCCAATTATTCTTTCTTTACTTTATGGAGTGTATTAGTCATAGGGTTTCTTCTATTCTTCTTAAAACTTCTTCATAACTTACCCCATCCATCCAAGAAATGTTTAACATTCTCCGATAATACCATACTTCAAACACCTCTATCCTGCTCTCTCCAATTTTCCCGAATGTTTCGAAAGTGTAACTGCCGTAGAGGAATACACTCCATAAAAATGTATAATATAATATATATATAATATAATGTAATAATAAAATATAATATAACATACATGTGTGTGTGTATGTGTATAAACATAAATATATATTCTTAATCAGTGAATTCATGTTCCTCTTTTTTAAAAGGAACCCCCCACCCTCTATGACCCCAACCTCATAAGCTTTTATTTTATGTGGAAATTCTGCAATCCTTACCAACTATATAGAAGGAAACTTTCTTCAAAGTAAAGGATGTAAGAATGAAACGAAGACACCTAATAACGAAAGACAGAGTCAAATTTTCTAGAATAACAAAACAAATTAGTGTTAGTATAGGAAAAGAAAAACTTAAAATAATTATGGCAGACATAGATAAGCTGCAATCCAGTAGCTGAATGGATACCTTTACATTTGAATCCCTTTGATTAATTATTACACTAGTTAAATATAAAGACAACTATATTCCTATATATCACAGTATTATTTATTACTATCTATTGAGTATTTTGTTGTTTTAGTGTTCTTAAATAATGTATTGTATAATATATATCCTAAAGTAGTATATATCGTAGTCGTTGGGTGGAAACCCTTCTTCTAATAAAATGTTTATACAGTGGAGAAACTTTGCTGTGATGAATATCGACACTTTCCATACTTTAAGTAAAAGTTTTATCGTCAACAAAATATCTATTATGTATCAGTAAAAGTGAACTTTATATACTGCGAGAGTAAAGACTTCGTAACGAACAGAGGGGTAAGGAGAGTAAAGTATAAGAAAACTTTGAGAGGGTTAAAATTTGAGACACCTGTAAGCGACATAAGAGCTACCCCACTCTAACACATCCCTTAGCACTTCACTAACAAAACCCTTTCAGTCCACAGGACCCTTTCTAAGGCCACTATACTCTTTACCTGAAGTACTCGCCACAATACCTTTTATGTGGAGAGTAAAGGAAATAATGCCTTAAGTGGATGGATGTATTGAGTGTGAAGGTCAAACACGCATCTAAAAAACCTTCTTCCTCTTATAAATATTAAAAGATCTATAATATAATATTTAAGGTATAAATACATAAGATCTATCTTGCACTGATAGAACTACATGTTCTGTGTGATTTTAACACTAAATATTATATTCGAACTCTTACTCTAACATAATCGTTACCCCAATAAATTTGAATCAGTTCTGTTGTAGTTGTTTGTCCAGGAAATGGTATCATCTGTCGGCGCCCTGATGAGTAGAAGTGCGGAAACAGAGTGGACATGACATTATGTCAGCACTCAATGATGACGAAATGTCGAATGAGGAAACAGTTCCCAGATGTAGCATTGCTTTTGCTTGTTCCATCTCCTAGGTGTCTCTCGCACAATTATTTTGTGTCAACTGGTAAAAAATATTAAACTAAAAACAATTGTGTGTGAAGGCAGGCGAATGCTCTTCAAAATGTGTGCTTCTTCGCCTAAAAATCCATTTCGACTCGTTACTCAACTTGTCTAGATTTTTAGAAGAAGATTTATGCCACCCGTTAGCGCACTCTATTATTTGCATTAATTTAATGCTTGGTTTGGCTTTTTTGATATTGCTTACATTTTAAAGTTTTTAGAACAGTCCCTTTGAAAAATCCAGACAATTTTATACAACTAGTCGAATAACGGTAGCATGCATTTCAAAGTTAATTCGCCAGGCATTCGGACTTCACACAAGAATTATTTAGTAGTTATAAACTTCCACATTTCAAACTTGGAACCCTGCCTTCGAGGATCCCTGCGAACTTGTATTCCTAGGGAACTTTGAGTGCCCTAGGATTTTTTAAGTGATTGCATGGACTTGAGTTAGGTTTCATTCGGCTTCAAGCCTCAAAACCTATTGATAACGATACCCTATTTTTCATATTTACCGAGCGCATTTTGAATTTCCGGATTTTTACGTTTCGCAAAAAGTATTTTTTCGTTATTAGAAACTTCTTAAATGGGTTTCTGACAAACTTCAGAGTCTGACTCCCGCCATGAGTGTCATGGCGGGAGTCAGACTTCTTTATTAACGACTTTTTCCAAAGAAATTCACAAATGAAACTTTTTAAAAAATATAGACTGAAATTATTTTTATACTAACGATTGTATAAATCGTTTATATAATCTCTATATATAGTTACGAACCGTTCCTTAAATATATTTGACACCTTATCTCTACATAAAGCGTTAAGCTACAAAAGGTACTAAACGTTAGATCCAGCTAAGTAACATAAATTTCGGTCTTATGATGGGTAGAATCTCGAGCTAAGAGCGGAGGGTAAAACCGAACAACTAGGTAGCACAATTCATATCGCTTTCACAAATAACAAGAAAAGGGTAAAAGCAATCAAACTTGTTATGTCAGGGTTTTCCTTTGCTTTTAACTAAACAAACAAACCTCAGGGAAACTTCCTCGTTAGAATTACCTGTCACGCTATTTAACACGTCCGTTCCACTCCTGAACAGCATCGATTATATTTTATTTACACCATATTCATAATCTTATCCAAGTATTATTGAAGTATAAGACTAAGCCCACTTTTCGCTTTTTTTTAAGTGGTGACGCTTTAACATTTTTGTAAATTTTCCTTGTTTTATCAATGAAAATGTCCTTAAACACTTTAAATATTAGCATAGATTATGTACACGAGTACATAAAATATTATGTATAGCTGATCTTGATAACAATTAGGAATAATAATAGTTTTGTTGGTTATGTGACTGTTGTGAAAACAGGTTAGTCTTTTGGATAAACTTGTAGCAACTTAAGCTAATTCTGTGATTATTAATTTATTTAATTCTAGTCTTACGTATATGTGCTTTATTTGTTTTCTGTGAATTTTAGTAGTTAATGTAGTGTTTAGTTTATTAGCCTGATGATGCACACAATGTTGGGTGAAATGGCCATAGCTTAATTTTATAACTAATTAACTTATAGAATTAAAGTCATTGTTTTTAATTTTTAAAAATGTGTGAATTCTATAAAGTGAGACTAAGGGTAAATTACATAAACTTGTTGATTTGTTTTGGAAAATAAAGGAAATTTTTGAAAGAAAAAAATTAGGTGATTAGACTATAAGGCATAAACCGGAAACTTAGGTGAGAATACTATGGTTCAGAAAGATAGGAGGGATTTAAAAAGAAATGCATCTAACTTGCATACCTCCACGCTACAATAATTGCTTTTCCTCATTTATACATTAGGTATATATAGTGAAAGTATATCCCAACATAAAGAAACGGGTGTAAAAAATAGCCAAGTCAAACGTAAAAAGTTGTGAGATCATTGAATAAGCCAAATCGTAGGTTCCCAATAACAGTTGTAAATATATGAGGTCTTGGCGGTTTCACTTTGTGACTTGGCCATTACACAGCTTAAGGCATTGCAGTACTGAACATCTTGTATAGAGAGTGGACATACACTATAAAACATATTCAGCCTATTTAATCTGTGTGTGCTGCGCAATGGCCAAGTCACTAAGTGAAACCGCCAAGATCTCATATATTTACGAGTAATATATTTATCTCTGTCTACGTCCACAACTCTGTCCTTTTAGCTTTTCCTGCAACAATCCTGTCTCCCCTTTTTCTCCTTTTTGCTCCAACAAAGAAAGGCTACTGTTATGAATTAGAATACAACACGGTTTCAGTTATGATAAGGAATTAATAAAGTAAACGAAAATAAAACCAGCTATTCAATACAGTGAAGTGAAGCAGTAAGAATTCTATAAATTGTATAGATTCAATTCGCTTAGTAGTTGGACTCAAAAGGGGAGTTAAACTTCAAATATCGTGTACAAAGCGAAACCTAAAATATTATTAAAAAAGTAAATTCAGTCTTATTTTCTTTTATTTGCTCCACTGATTTTATATCACGAATTAAATAAAAAATCTATGTAATATTTTTCTTTTAAGCGAATTGAGAAAAGTTAATAAAAATTTAAAAAGTTTATGTAAACAGATTTAAAATATATAGTTTGAAGTTTTTGGCCTTTAGGGTCTAAGTAAATCTGCAATCTATAAGACCCTTTTATGGTCAAAATCAAACTGCAATCAATGAGACCCTTTTATGGTCATAACCAAACTGCAATCAATGAGACCCTTTTATGGTCAAAATCAAACTGCAATCAATGAGACCCTTTTATGGTCAAAACCAAACTGCAATCAATGAGACCCTTTATGGTCAAACTGCAATCTATGAGACCTTTATGGTCATCAAACTGCAATCTATGAGACCTTTATAGTGTCCAAGTAAAATTGCAATCTATAAGACCCTTTTTTGTTCAAAGTAAAAACATAATCTATGAGACCCCTTTATTGTCAAAGTCAAACTGCAATATATAAATTGGGATAACTAAACCAAATTTGGGAATAAAACAGATTTTTGTACTGCGCAAGGACAAGCAAAGCGAGGCAGATGACATACCGCAGTTAAAATAACGTGATCATCGAAATAGCGAAGGTGAGCCTAGCGAATCCGACAACAAGAGTAAAAGTTCTGAGGTACTGAGCATTAAATCTTTTAATTCTACGCTAATTATGTTAAATCAAGGCGACTTTTTAGTTCTATAAACAAGTTTGAATAATTTAATTAATATATTTCACCCATCTTTGGAATTTTGAGGATTTAAATTTACAAACTTGATAAAACCTGAGATGGTGTTCTATGAACTTTCAAAAAAACTACTTCTTGCTTCTACGCAATTCAAAAAGTTAAATAGCCCAAATCTAAACACGATAAAAATTTAAAACATATGTGACATGAAGGCGAAAAAAACAATATATAACATAAAAGGTGAATTATTTAATCTTAATAAAATAAGAGGATAAAACAATAAATATTAAAAAGTATAAAGAAGATAATGTTACAATATAGAATAATTTGCTGCGTATTAACATGAGCTGGGAAACAAAGGAAAAGCTCCTATAAAGGGATTAGGAGGGTTCCTTGGAATTTTCGTGTTATTATACCCTCGTATATAATAAATAGCCCTTCAGCCTATAATAAATGCTTTTATAAAAGTAATAAAATTTAAATAAATATATATGTTTTTAAGCATAAATTTATATGTTTTAAAAATGTATTTGCCCTGGATTAAATTTAATTTAAGTTTTATTTTCGGGGCTAGTTATACAGAATAAATTTTAATAGTAATTATAAAGTTAATAGGAAATTTGATAGCAACTTGGTTCTTTAAAAACGAAGTTTTCAGCTCCTAGCCGCTTCGCAGGGCCTCGGCTCGCATAGAAAAAGGACCTTGTATATTGGTTGTTTGTTTTGATCATTAGTTGTTTTGACGGAGATTTTGCGGTATAGACTCACCACGATGTTTAATAAAACACACTAGAATTAAAAATAATTAATATATTGTCAACCACAATAGTATAAAAAAATTATAACTGACCGGTTTCGACTTTACGTCAGAGCTGTTCACAAACTGGCATTTGGGTAGGAAGTAGGAGGAGGGAGCAGAGGAAGGAGTTGGCGTGGGTGTGGTTTGAGGCACTGGTGGGGGAGGGTCACCTGTGTCTGAAGAAGTCTAGGGAACCAGGTATCAAGGTAAAAGGAACAAAAAAATACTAAAACTTATCTACAAACTAACTAACTATACAATAAAATCTAAATAGAATGTGACTCAAAGGTTATTATGCTTACATATCTAATTAAAACATAGCAGAGAAGTCGAACTTCTCTGTAAGTAACTAATTTACTAATGAACTTTACTTTTTGTGTTGTATGTTTATTCGTTATTATATGACATTGCGCCATGTATATAGCATAATTTGATTTGCTATTAAATGCTTGACGTGGGCTACTTGCTATGAATGTTTTGCGGCCACGCTTAGGCTAGCGAAGCGTTATTTTTCTTACATGGATGAAGGAAAATAAATATTATTATTGAAATATTTCAGCCTAGCAATTGAAAATAATGAAATTGTGTCGACGGATTCGGTAATAATAATAACAACGGCTGTTCTTTCAAATTCCTCTCCACCATTAAATGAAGAAAAATACGTAAACCCTTACAATAAATCAAGATATAATTCGAATTTTAGATAAGAGAATGTAATAAAGAGGAAATAAAGAGGGGGAAAGGAAAACAGAAGGAAATAATAAGGCTGTGAATGGAAAACCACTGATATAAATTATCTTGTGGTTTCAGGTAAAAAAAAGTTGGGTAATAATTCAACCTTAAGTGTATTCATCAACAGTTTTAACTTGGAACATAATGAATTGCTTTAATAAGCATTTGTGTTTGGGAGAGAACATCCATGCTTTTTTTGCTTTATGAGGAAAGGGGGGTGTTTTTGTAACAATATCGATTATCTGGAATTTTAAGAATAGAAAAAAATCTTGGAGTTAAAAGAAAAAACTTGAAGAAATTCTTGTTTACCTTGAAATTGATATAACTTTATTTATCTAAGTAAAAATAATAGCACTTACTAAAAAAAAAATTAAAAAGACCGTCGAAAAAAAGGTTGCGATCTTAGAAATAACATAAACGAAAAGTTATAAATCACTAAAGTTAAAGTTTAAGGAACATATTTATGTTCGTAAATAATGAAAATAAATGTCTCTCCGTAGAATTAAACTTTACTGGCAAAGCGCTTTCAACCTAGCTAGAGGCCATCATCAGAGGTTTATTGTGTAGAGAAACTTTTCTTTTTATTATTTATCATTCATGCACATCCTCAAAATGATATTTATCATTCTTAATAATCATGTTTGACCATGAAACAATTCTTCTCTACATTTCTAAATACGAGTGATCTCAAATCTTGTTTGACCCTGCGATTAGTATAATTTTTATTTATCAATGTAAAAATAAGAGCACTTAGTAAACATAAAGTTGCGACCTTTAAACTCACACAAACGAAATTTTGAAAAATACTAAACTTAATATGTTTATTAACTTAAAAGCTTATACGTATATCTAATTTCAATGCTTAAAGCTAATAAAACAGAGTTTAACAAATGCAACCGTAATTCAGGTTGAAATACGGTTATTAGCTCTAATATCAAAACGATCGTTGAAACGATTTTTCTCGTCTCTTCTAAATATAAGTGAACTTAAATTCAAGCCAAATTGTAATGGCAAATAAGCTTAAAGTACTCAGGTTCTCTTAATAAATACGAGTAAATCGCCTGAAAAAAGTTTTTATAACTATGGAGAGGATACTTCAGGTCAGAAACAGTCTAAAACACAGTGGACGCCAAGTATTAAAGATTACGGTGGAATGGAATTTTTCTAGAGCTTATGATGTTAAGTAATGTACTCTTCAATAAAGGGAGCATATTTAGATAGAAAATTTTAGAAGTACATAAAACGCTTAAGGGCACCACAAGAAGGGGTTACAAGTGAATTATGTTTACAGCGGTATTTGCAGTTATTTAAGGGAGGGGTTTTTACTATTTCATGCCTCCGGGGCATGTCACATATCTACATACTCAGATAATTGTAATTACACTCACTTCCCACCCTAAGACAAATAGGGGAATCATGACATTCCTGCAATTCCTTCAAATCCCCTGTAAGAGTTTTCTGTGAAATACAGTCCTCCGGCAAAACACAGAAACAGTGCTACCAACATAAAGGTAAATCTTTGTCTAGACTTTAAATCTCCTTATGTCTTAATCCTGATATACCTTTTAGTAAGAGTATGTAATTGAATTTTTAATGTCTTAACTTATCTTAAGAATTAAATTGAGAGCATTTTCCATACAATGATTTTCCAAATTTTTAAAGTAAGAAAATCACCAATCTTAAAAAAATTATTGCAAGATAATTTTGAATTTGACTTACTATGCAAAAAAACGTTTTGAAAATCCCAGCAAATTTACCTTTAACAAAAAAATGATAAATTTTATTAATTAACTATTATTAATAACAATATTATAAATAGCTATCGTAAGAGATTAATTGACGAAAAATCTAGGTAAAAAAATGTATTTATATTGATCAATAAAACGTTCCCGAATAAGTTACATTGCAGCAATACTGCCTAACAAATATAATTAAATACTTAACCTACCCTCATTTATACTAAAAGTATATTTAAACAGTAAAATGTTTTCAATAAAAATCCAAAACCAGTATTAGAACTAAATTTCCCATTTAGGTGTCTTAAGAGTTTCTAAGAGATTTTACCAAGGTGCCTTCATGTATATCTTGGTATGTTATCGTCTTAGCTCCCAGAGCGTTCATAGTTCATGCTGAAAACATGAAACAAGAAACAACAATACTTTCTTTTGGCCTAGTAGTTTAAGGATGTAAACTACATTTTAAATTAAAATCTTATAATTTAAATAATAATAATCTAGTAGTTTTATCCGGGAACTAATTAGTATACGAGTCTTTAACCATTTTTAATATCTAAGCAAAAGAATCAAAAATTCATAAAATGCAAGGAAAAACTAGGATCGATTAGAAATTTGCCAATAATATGGTCCTAATAAAACACCCAAGTCTCTCCACATATAATATTTATTGACAGAGCCAGCTTTCAACCTTTCGGTCATCATCAGTGCCGGCGAACGATGTATAAAGGTAGTAAGGAGGTCCGATTTGTCAAAGCTAACAAGTGACTCCTTACTACCTTTATACATCGTTCGCCGGCACTGATGATGACCGAAAGGTTGAAAGCTGGCTCTGTCAATAAATATTATATGTGGAGAGACTTGGGTGTTTTATTAATACTGTATACTTCACTTGCGCTTCTTCTTTGTCTAATATGGTCCTATAAACATGCTAAGTTTTTTTATCAATATTAATAGTCATTTTTTAAAAAAATGTTCAGAATCGTACAACCATCAAATTAAGTTGAAATTTGCCATCATACTATGTTCATTGCAATACGACATAAAATTATACAACATCGAACGAGGACATTAATAAAATGAGTGACTGTACGGAATAAAACAAACATGTTCGCGAATATGTTCATGTTATGTTTAAAGGTGTAAGAGTGTCAAGTCCAAAGAATTACTCAAATTTGTAGTGGGATATTTTCCTATTTTGTACACAAGCGAAGCTAGTTCGAAGTTTTGAGGATCAGCGAGGCAACCCCGATAAGATAAGTTCCGAGGTAGGCCGTTCCATTTAAAAAATTAAATATAATTTTTTATATATATATATATATATATATTATTATATATTATATTATATATATATATATATATAATTTTTTACGTCCTTGTTTGTTAATTATACAGAAACATACAAAGTTTCATTTTATAAACTTTTATAATTTCATCAAAGAGCACATACTTTATTTATGAAAAAAAAAAAAAAGTTGTGAAGCAATAGTTGGAAAACATGAATAGAGAATTCAAGAGGTGTTTTACAGAAAATTAATCCTGTTATTGATGAATAAATCGATAAAAAACTATTGAAAATCTACCATGTAAAAATGATTGTGAAGAAAAATTGTATATGAAAAGGATATTCTAATTGAAACTTTCTTTTTATTAAAATGTTAAATTTAGCCAAGTATAAAATAGAGTTACATTGTTTCAGTAAAAAATAGTTATACGCAAAAACTCGATCCCCTTTTACTTTTCTTTTAAATAGTACACTTGATTAAAGGAAAACCCTATCAAAAGCCTTCTAGAATCTTTGTTATGGAATATTTACGTTTTTCTCCAGATTATCATGTTATGAATAAAAATATTAAAAACTTTAATCAGTACGTCAATAACAATAACATGATTAATTCTAAGTCAGAGCGTTGATTTTTTAACAAAGGTCTCGATTGCTTTTAATTGTGTTCATATCCTTTTAACGAATTTCAATCATGGAAATGACGCTTATGAGGTGTTGGGATGACGAAATGTTTGTTTGGTTACAGACAGGTTATTAAAAATGTCAAATCTGTAATTGTAATATCTGTGAGTGAGACTGCAATAGTGTAGTATTTTTATAAATAATTTGTACTGAGTGTGCCTATTCTAGAAGATATATTTTTGACATTAATAATTATTCACTAAAATTAAAAAGGTTATATTTACCGCAAGTTGAAAAATCAATCGAAGAATCAGCTACCGTCGATACTTGCAACAGCAAGTATCGACAGTAGCTGATTCTTCGATTAATTATTGACTAACTGATTGATTGATATTTGCAATATTTTTGTATAATTCAATTTTGTTTTGGTTTATTTATTCTCTTGTACCTATTTGTAGATTTTGCACTGATGTGTAGGCTGAAAGAACTTTGGCAAAAAAAAGAGACATTTTTTGTAGAGGGACTTTTTACTTTACATTAACTTTAATTAACTCCGTTTAGAATCATTCTATTCATTCAAAATTCACAAGTTTACTAAGTATTTTGTAATCACCATCATATGATTGTATAATATGATACAATCAACTTTGAGTTGTATGTAAAATTTCAATTTTAATCCAAATGCTAAGTTAAAAAGTTATGTATATTTTAAGAATCTCTGGTTATACCTCACTTCTATATTTTAAAATATAAAAGATATTTTGGCTTTTGTTTAGAATTTTATTTCCATTAAACCCAATTCAAACTGGGTTGATATAAGTTTAAAAAAATCGCATACGTACAAAAAAAATCATTAAACGTTAATGTCCATAAACAAATCAGTAATAAAACATATTTACAAACATTTCAAGAAACATGTGTATAATCGTGTTTACATTATTTTTGTTGAAAAAAATTAGGTTAGAGTTTTTTTTAAAAAATTAAAGAGAAAAGATTCACATAAAACATAAATTTCATTTAGATAAAATGCAGTGGTAAAACATTTCCACCTTTTCCATACGATAAGCAGAGGTTGGTGAAAAATCTTTCTCTCTTGATTTATAGGATGATAAGACAGACGGGATGGAACGCAATGTGGCGTGTAGAGGTGTAGAACCATATAAATCTTCCTAAAACTGCACAATTGAAATTTATAGAGCTTCTTAGACATACATGTATAAGCAAGTCAGAAAATTAATATCATACAACAAAGAACTAAGATGTATTTAGAGCATAATTCTTGTTGCTCAAGGTCATTCCAATAGTAGTCTTTAAAACTGAAAATTGACGAAAAAGTTGTTAATGATAAAAAAGACAGCACTTTAATATAATTGAGATTGAACAACCGAGTATTCAACGAGGGATATTGGTTATTATGGGGTAAATTTATTTATTAAAATATAATGAAACAAATACTTAAAAACTTAAGCTACTTTAAAACTTAAGAAAAACAAACGAAGTAAAAAAAAATTTCTTAATCGAATAAAACAAAAAACAACAACAAATAAAAGGGAATTTTTTTACTGGTATAATATACATAATTATAATTTTTTTGATTATATATTATTTTCAATTTTATAAGTTGCGCTTTAAAAATTTTTAATTTTTACATTTGGTATTGAGTAGTTATTACAAATTTTGTATTACAATTTTCAATTTTAGTTTTATTTTTTATTCAATCACCTGAAGATGTGCTTCGCTCAACGAAATGTTGTAAGAATTATTAAATAAATTATTATTATTTAGGACTGCAGTCTTCAAAAAATTTTAATGACAAATAATAAAAATTATGACATAAATGTAACATAAGACTGCAAAAGTTACAGAGTAGGAAAACATAATAAACACAACAAAATAAAATTGCACACCATATTGAAAAAGAAAACGATAAAATAAAAATGTATCTCATTAAAAGAAATAATAATTACTTTTGTTGCAAATAATTAAAAAGAGTATATAAACAACTGAAGGGGAATAAAAATAGAAACAATATACTAAAATAACAAACTTGGACAAATATACAGTTAGAGTACTTATTACATACATATCTTATCTCTAATTCATTCATTCATTGAATTAATCCCAAACGTGATCGTGATTTTCTTCGGGTTTGAAGTTTTTGTTTTAATGAATCTTTATAGGTTAATTTTAAGTTATAAATGATTTTGAGGAGGAATAGGTCCAAAATAATAAATAACTATGTAATCGATGTAATTTTTTTAAAGACTACATATAATAAATACAAAATTTTAGAGTTACATTTTGACCGGCTTTACAGATTCCTGCAATGACGTAGCACGTCATTAATAAAAAAGTCAGGTTATAACCTCCGAATGCACTTGGTTTTACATCGAATTGAATCACCTTATACATTTCTAACATCTTGCAAAAATATCTCTTCTTCATTAACTGACATTTCATAATGTAGGCATCTAGCATACTTAGGATATAAGTTTCGTTTCGATTTCAGAAATCCTTAATTAGTTATTTTATGCTATTTGCAAGGAAAGAAATTCATACATACATATAAACTTATAATTATACATATTTATGGAATAAGAAAGCCAATTTAATTCGATACTCCCCTCTCCAATCCCCCTGTACTTCCGTCATTCGAACAACCTCATAAGCGTCATTTTGGAATAAAAATCAAAGTATCAAAGTATGTTCAAAGTATTCAATATTGAACATAAAAATAAAAATTAAGTAAGTCTAAGTCAATGTAAGCTTAATTAAACTAAAAATAAATATAACACTCATGACAAATGCCAAGGTTAATGTTTTCACTTTGATTAATTAAAAAAATAAAGTATAATACATGAAATAGCTTTATGAAATAGTAAAACATGCTAACAAAGTAATTCACCAATAGTCAAAATCTAGACTTCCCTCAGCTAACGAGTCAAACCTTGTGCGTGCTTGCACAATTGTATCCTATTACATATATTTTCTTCTCCACGCAATTGAGACGTTTACTCCAAAAAAAGAAACCAATTTTTATCCATTACAACCTGCCATTTCAACATTTAAACTTTAGTAAAGTTTGAACCTAAAAAAAGTAGAAACCATTAACTTTAAAGTTATTTGGAAAGTATAATTCTTTAAAGGTTTATAAATGTAACTTAATCTGTTTAAAAATAAAGTAAAATGAGAATAATACAGGAATCAAATAAATTACAAATAACTACGTATAACAATAATTACGTTCATAAATGTAAAAATAATATTTACATACATTATACTACTATTTCTATTTTCGTTTTTAAGTACAAGAGATGAAGGTTGTATAACCTCGACCAAGTATTTATAACCTTCTGTCTATTATATCCCGATGAATTGCGAGATGGCGTGCAGGCTCGAGGAAATTCCTAAAGCAGTAAAACACTTATTCTACATTAAAGAGAAAAGTAGAACAGGGTTATCAATTAAAATTTCGAAAATAACACATTATAAACATAACAATTGTTTTTTGCTGTAATGTCAAATAAAATGTATATCAAAATTAAATATGAAATGAAAATAATATTTATTTTATGTATTCTTATTTTAATATTTATTTATTTCCTTGCTTTTCTTACCCGTTACTTATAACTTTTCCTATTTATACCATAGGTATAAAGGAAAAGTATTGAGATTGCAAAAAATCCGAAAACGGGATGTCACCGTAATTATTCGTTTCAGGCGTTTAGGGCCTCCTGAGTGGTTTTTGCAAAGTTTTCTATCAGTATTTGTGTGTGCATGTTCACACAAGCACACACAACTACACACGCAAACACACGTGTGTCTATTATCATCGTACCGCCCAGTGCATTTATGCTAGAGAGCTGAAACTTTGAAAAACAATCAGTCTATTGCTGCAGATAAGCTATTCGAAAAAATTGTTTATAAAGTCATTAACCCCCAATGACTAAAATTTCGAAAATCATAAAACGCGAAAAAATGATGTTATTAGATTGATTTGTAGTGTATGTATAGATTAAGATTCGTATGTATAAGACTAACATATGTGCTATGTTTCATATTATTATCAGCATTAGTTCAAACTTTATCGAATGACTTGTGTACGTAATTTAAAAATTGCATAACAACGGGAAATAAAGCAATTGAGTTCAAATTCGGTTAAATTGTATACCATTACGTAATAAATATGTTCACCAAGTTTCGTTTCAATATCACAAGTTTATCCATGAATTTTGTTGAATTATAAAAGTTAAGCAGCATTGAGCGTGGTCAATGCTGTATGGGTGACAACTGAGGATGAAACGAATGTATTCAACATCTGAGGACGAGCGAAGCGAGTCCGAAGAGGTATTGCAGCATACATATGATGTGTTGTATATTCTGAGGAAGAGCGAAGCGAGTCCAAAGCAGGGAGGATAAGCGTAGCTAATTTGATGTGATGAGGAAAAGTTCCGAGGTACCCCGTATCCGATTTCTTTACTGATAACGATGCGTATTCACTTACTACACTTAAAGGTCTAAGGATCGCGAGCTGGGCTGGGCTTTTAGTTTTTACTACAAATTAAATTACTACAATTATTAATATACAATATTATTATATATTGCATATTAAAATATATTGTACATTTATTATCAAAATTATTAAATTACAACAGTTAAAATATAGCGCCAACTTTAATTATTATTTCAAATAGAAATAAAAACATCATACCAGTGAGTAATAATAATTTTAATATATAATATATATAATTTTCCTTACTATTTATTTTAATAACTTTCAAATAATATTTCTTACAAAAAAAAATGCTTATTTAATTTTTTCTTACATTTTTATGTTAAAAAACCCTTCTTTACAATGTACTGAATCTTATCTAATTATAATTTATTCTTATTATTTAATGCTCCTCATTTTAAATAATTATTTTCCTTAATATTATATTTAATTTCTTCTTTCTTAATATTTTTATTTATTTTCACTTAAATTTTCAAATCAAATAATTTATTTCATTGAATTCTATAAATATTGTTTGACATAATATTTAATTTTTATTTCATTTTCATCAAGCAATTGACTTTCCGTATAAAAAATAAATAAAAATAATTTTTTATTTATTTTTCATTACTCGTTTATCTCACTTCTCCTTATTTTTCAATCATTAAAAATAATAATGATTATTTTTTCATTTTTATAAATCTTTTTTATTTATTTTTTAATTTCTTAAAAAATAATTAAATGCTTTTCTTCTTTTTCATCGTCTTAAAAAAGCTAATAATAATTTGCCGATTAAACATTTTTAATGATTTTTGACTTAACAAACTTTAATGATAAGATATAAGTAGTTTTACATAAACCAGGTTAAAACTCATTTTTAGTAGAAAACCCAGCAGAATTTACTTCTTTTGAGTCCCTTAATTAATGTCATCACTCATTGCTTAGATTTATTATGTGTTTAGATTTCTTCACCTCTGGAAAAGCTATGCAATAAATTTTAATCTTATATTCTTATCCCCCCCCCCTCTTAAACCTCTCGCAAAAAAGAAATAAATTAAAAAAAGTTAAAAAACTGCGACACTGTAACCTTTTCAACTTTTGGATCACAGAAGGAGTTAATTTTAATTAAAATTCTAGTAGGTTTCCTCGCAACACCCCCTTTTTCTTAATTTTCGAAAAAAAGAACATCATTTAAATAAACAGAATTAATTTTTTAAAGTTTCCTTACAAGGAAAGCTGTTTGAAAATTCAAAGAAGGGTGCGGAAAAACGAAAACTGCTTTAAAATGGTAAAAAGAATTTTCAAATTTAAGATGATAAACGCAGGGTATTAATATTACTTATGATTTTGAATCATAATGATTTGGTAATAAATTTTAACTTTTTTCTACCTGCTACAGAACATATGTATCAGGGTAACACTGGAGTTCAAGCAAATAATCTATAATAAGCAAATAGAAAATCAAACAAATATCAAATTTTTTATCTATGAGCAAAAATATTCAAAAACGGAGTTTAACTTAAAATATGAACTAGTAGAAGAAATCTTATAATAAACTTCTTAATTGTTCTTGAGTGGTTCCTTATACCGAGATCTTTAAATGCGTGGCGTCAGTTATCATTAAAACTCTTGTTAACATCATTCAAGAGATCCTTTTTACCGAGATATCGAATTGTCTGGCTTCTATTATCGTCTTAGCAACCTTTATGCTAGGAGAAAAGGTTTTTTTTCTTCCCATTCTAAGGATGAGATATGAAATCCAAAGAGGTAAAAAGTATTCTAAAACTTCCAGCTTTCAATTTTCCTATTATTTGATTTTAATAAGTTATCAACTACATACTGGCAATTTTTCTCCAACGTGGACAAAAATTTGCCAACGCAGGACATGGCTGGAACATAATAACATCCTTTAACATTCATTGATATTAGAAATGAAAAGCCACAAATCATTCAATAGTTTTCATTAGAAAAATTAAAAGACTTTTCCTTATTTATAAAAATTCAAAAGAACCTATTAAACATCCTCATCAATACACCTTTCCACGTTTTAAAGAAGATCAGTAATTTACAGAGAAAGTCAAAATATTAACAGCCTAGGTTATAAAACCTTACTTTTCTTTCCTAATCACTTTGACTTAAAAAGAAAATCCATTTTATTTATACATCTTTCCGAAAGCCAGAGTTTTACTCTGCAGGACTTTGATGCGTATTATTTACCTTTGTCGTTAACTTGTTCAAACATCCTAAAGTATAAAGAAAGACTTTTAGATGCTTTTGATATTTAAGGCAAAGGAAATCAAGGTTTACTCTACCTTCTTCGAACTTCCATGCTTCGTCCCTGTACTTCTTACATCTAAACTTTTTTTTACTTGTTTTTGTCTCTATTTCTCATACTTTATTTAAACATAAAAAGAAAATGTATTTGTACTTTTCATTTTCTTTGAGTCTACTATCTATGCTACAGTATCATTATTTTATATTTTAAGCAAACATTTTCTTTCATCGTTTTAAGACATTGATTCAAGTATATATTGTACACTTTTTTCTTGTCTTACATTTAAAACTATTCCTTTAATTCTTAACTGGAAAAAACCGGGTGCAGGGTATCTCGGAACTTTTCCTCATCACATTAGATTCGCTAGCTCTTCCTCCCTACTTCGGACTCGTTTCGCTCGTTCTCAATTAGTATATATATTCTCAGCGGTCACCCATACATAACTGACCACGCTCAATGATGCTTATCTTTTATAATCCAACAAAAATCATAGATATACTTGTCATATTAAAACGAAACTTATTGTACGAATTAATTGCGTATAGATATTGGATTATTTTCCGATTTTTTACAATTTTTTTTTAAAAACGTACACATGTAAATTGATAAAACTTGAACTAATTCTAATAATGAGAAGAAACTTGGTACATATGTTAGTCTTATACATAACTAAATGCGAGCCAAATATCAATCTGACCGCATCATTTATCCGCGTTTTATGTTTTTTTTTCGAAATTTTAATTTTTAAAATTTTCGAAAATAATGACTGGCTGAGTTATTATTGCAGGTTAATGACCTGCTGTCCGGTAAAAATATTTACCAGATATTACAACTACACCTACCGACTGTTTCAACTCTCAAGCATAAATACACTGGGAGCTACGATTGTGTGTGTAACACACACACACACACACACATAGATAGAAAACTTCGTGAAAACCATTTAGGAGACTTTACAAATACCTGAAAAAGATAATTTCGATGACATCCCGGTTTTGGACTTTTTTGCTAACACGATACTTTTCCTACATACCTACGATATAATCGAGGGAAAGTATAAATCGTTCATAAATTATAAAATCAACTAAATGTAAGGAAAAGTAAAAAATTGAAATCAGAAAATCCCATGAAATTAACGGAAAATAGTCTTTCCATAAAAACATGAATTTACTTATAGCACTTTATACCTAACATGAGACCATCATCAGTGCCGGAAATAGTTAAAAGAAAGAAACAGTTATGAGAAAGACATTAAAGCGAAACAAAATCATAGTTAGTAAGGTACATTCTATTTTTTTTTTTGACAATGACAGTGAGTCATGATAGAGTCAGTCAGTATATCAGGGTGCTAGTAAGATACAAATTACTCAGCTAAAATTTAGAAAATTTATAAAACACATCAAATGATTTAAAGTGTGGCACGCATATATATATATAAGACCAATAATGTGTAAGAATGATCTTATTATTAGGATTAATTTTTATGGAATAACTGAAATAAGTTAATGAAAAATTCGTCAAAAATCAAAATAATAAATCTAGTATTTTTTATTTAATACACAAGGATACAATGATCATTTCGATACGGTTAGAATACCTAACGCTTTTGGATCACTTTTGTCAGGATCATTGAGCGCGGTCAACATGTGAATGGGTGAAGGAATAAAATTGACCTATCTTGTCTGAGGATGCGAATCCGAAGAAATAGTGTTGAAGAACTTAGCAAATCCGATAAGGTGGGAAAACGTACCGAGGTACACTGAACCCGATTTAATAGTTATATAAAGACAAAAAGTTTACAAATTACCATATGCAAGTTGTAACAAAAAGAACATTTGGCTGATTCTTCTTCATTTCTTTCTTTATTCTTTACTTTGTCGATCTTAAGTAACATTTCAAATATAAAAATAGACAAAAATCAATATACCATAATATTACTACCACAAGAAGAATAAAACTCAACAAAAATAAGAATATCTAAAGCCTTGTAATAAAATGGAACAATAGTTTGCATAATTTTCTTACTTATAAAGGTTTTTCTTTACCCTGAACACCCAAAGTGTGAAAATGTCATTTCTATTCAAACAGCTCATATTCTTCGAAATCATTTATTTCAATATTCTACATTCTATGGTTGGGAGGGTTTAAACATGTATTATTCCCTCGCTGCTAAATTTTAACATTTCATTTAGTAATCACCCGGTTTTTAGTCAAGGATACAATAGAATTGTTAACTCGTTTACGCTTGGGAATTGGGTAATAAACAAGATCTTTAAGCTTTATATGGGACAGACAATAGGTAGGTTTAACGTTTAGTAAAAAGAACATAAGAGTATAGTAGATTATTTAAAAACATGACGATATGCTTTTAACAAAAGAATATGTAAGTTATTACTTATTTTTATTTAAGCGAATTCTTGTATGAAGAATGTGCATATGAGTAATTTCTTGAATACACAGATAAAATTATTTTTAATTCCAAATAAAACTTTAATTTGAGGCACCAGATTCTAGTTAAATAAAAATGGCAGTAGTCATATTTAAATGTATGTAACAATTTTTATTTACTATAATAACTAAATTAAAATTCAAACCATAGATCATACAAGAAATAGAAAATTACAACATATATATTTGAAATTCGCTGATTTTGAGTAAGTGACTACATGGTTTTTAAGTAATTCAGCGGGTGCATATTAGATGATCTTTCAGCCGAATAAGGGGGATGAATGCTATTCCAATTTGTCAACACATGGGTTTCGGGTGAATAACCAATAGAGTTCTGAATAGCTTTTCATGGAAAAGAGGGAAAAGAAAGACTATATCATAAGGATTTTCCCTTTTGCATGCTGAAAGCTTAGGGGTGCATTGTAAATGACGTGCATGCTCCGACTTTACATTCTCTTATAAGAACCATATATCAACATTTAGCGAGAGTTTTCACCGCATCCTATATATTACCGAGTTCTTATCAGTTTAGCTTGATGCTTTAAAAAAATCATTCGTGAAAGGTTATTTGTTGGAAGGTTTCAAAATAAACCTTGTCAAAAAGGGCTTAACATGGTCTATTTTCAACGTGTATTCATGATCTCAAAATTGCTTTTCTTCTTTGTCAAAAAAATGTTTTCCAAAACATAAAACAATTTCCCTTATTTCAGATTTCCTTCTAAATGTATTTACTAAATGCAAACTTATCATCTTCGTCAAAAATATTTATCAACAAATTCATTCAACATATTTTTTATAATATTACCCAACGTCTTTTTAGGTTAAACCTAAAACCACTCGGTAATAAAGGTATTTACCCATTTTTACAAAAGAAAGCTTTGAAAATATAAAATGTTGACAAAGATTTTCAACAAATGTTCAACAAAGATTGAATAAAGACATTTTCTCTTGAATAAAGCACAGTACAAATCACAGCGACTATTCAAAGTTTTCCCCCAAACGTGAAAAAAAGCAGGTATAGAAAATTCAATATGATTTGTACATTTATTTGAAAACACTAAAATTTTCTTTCCATTGAAAAAAAATGTATAAAAATTTATGTTCAACAAATATACGTATTTTATCATTGTTAAATAGATGCGCATGAATCAAGGCAATAGCGGAGGCTTATTTGTTATTAATATTACTCGGTTATTATTTAATATATAATATAATATATATATAATATATATATATATATATATATAATATATATATATATATATATATATATATATATATATATATATATTTAAAATGTAAAAAAAAAATATATTTGTGCTAATAAATGGTTTATTTATTTATTTATTTATTATTTAATCGGTTTTATGAGGCAATCCTAACTAACAGCAAATGTTTTATTTATTTATTTATTTATTTAATGTGGTGCTTAATTAGACATTATTAGCTCCACGCAACAACTATGATTAACATTGGTAAAACAAGGAAAACAACATAAAGGTAAAGATTTTTTTTGGGACAAAAAAAATAAAAAAAAGATAAATTAAAAATATATACGTATTGAATATTTGCCTCCATTGCCGTAATCGTATAGGCACTCGATTTTGGCACCGGAGGTCCGGAGATCGCAGCCCAAGATATGCTCTAAGACTATATGAATAGTATTTGTATTAAAAAGATTTCGCAATCTTTCATTAATTATTACAGGGAAGTGGATGCAACCCACTTGAAAGGGGTCCCCCAGGGTGTGTATACCCTGATGGGCCGAATAGTCCTAAAATGGACATTTTATTTTTATTAATGTATTGAATAAAAATTAATAACCATTCTAATAAATTGTGAGGTTCACTTTAAAACTAAATATTTAGTTATATAGGACTATATTACTATGAATATAAATATTAACTAAAACGAAATATTTAAAAATACACTGAAAAAATATTTGAAGGAGAAAAAATATAGGGAAATATTAATATAGATATCTAAATATTAAAAAGAATAACAATTAGAAATGAAAGATAAAAAAATATAAAAATCAAATGTATGCGTTACGTACATGAAATAAATACATTTTTCTACATAATAATATATAAAATAATATACTGCTATTAAATAAACAGTTAAAGGTACAAAATTCAATTCTGTGTATTTTTGTCTAAATATTTGTTCAACAAAAAGAGTAATATGATTATTTTTAACAAATTGCTATTTGCATAATAGAACTGTATCTGATAATAATATTGACCTAGACTGTCTAGGAAAATATTTTGCTTTCTATTTATTATATATAATAACCTAAATAATAATATTATAAAAAATAACATCGTAGATTAAATAAAAACTAAAAGTAAATAAAAACTTACAGTTCTGGAGAAAATTGAGGAGAGGTAACACTAAATATATTGAGCAAACAATACCTGTAACAAATCAATAAGTATATTAGAATAAACATAAACTTATGGTTAAAATAAAGTAATAATAATAAGAGTAATAAGTAATAATAAGAGAAAGTATTTATTAAACAAAGTAAATAATACAGAGATCTAATTTGATAAAAAAACAGGTAGTGGCTACATTGGAACTTTTCCAAACCACATCAGATTCGCTACGCTCATCCATTGGACTCATTTCGTCCTTCCAGTCACATTAAAAACACCTGTTTTATTCCTAGCGGTCACCCGTTCAGGTATTGAATTTGCTCGACGATACTTGTCCATGACCACCGGGCTACTGGTGCAGTGATCCGCATGGGCAAATTTCCTTTGAAATACGTGTTCCTGAGTTTAGCAATTTATTTCTTGCTTAAGGTTCCGGTTTATGCTTCATAACTTGAGCAGAAACTCAGTTGTCAAGCACTACTCGTAACTTATTTCTTCTGTATTTTTCAAAGGAAATGCCTTCAATTATCCTGTTAGCTATACAACCCTATGCCTCTAAAATTGGCATTGTAAACCAATATGCACTAGTTTAATGCTCAGTTGGTTTCTTTCAAGGTTTTAGCACATTTTCTTTAGAAAGTACAGTAAAAATGAGTTATGAGTAATGCTCTCTCTCTCTCTCTCTCTCTCTCTCTCTCTCTATATATATATTATATATATATATATATATATATATATATATATATATATATATATGACTAAAAAATATTTTTGCACTAAGTTTACTTACTTAGTACAAAAGTAACTCGCTACCATAAACACAGAGGTAGCTAACATCATTATACATATACAGACAGACATTGTCAACTTAAGAATCTTAAGAAACACCTTTAACGCATAATTCAATTGTAGTCCCGGTTTCGAAATTTTTTGCTAGAACAATCCTTTTTTATATCCCTACGTTAAAAATAGAAAAAAGAAAATAAAAATAAATAAACTATTAATAAAATTAATTCTATTAATATTTTCAAATATTAATACTTCTTTAATCAATCTTACTTTAAATCTGTAACTAAAAAGTACTAAAAGAATTTTATGACGGTAACGTTATTTTAAAATGATCGTAAAAATCAGTAAGTAGAGTCTCTAGGTAGCAGCCGCAAGCTCTCAACACATCATATCTCTATCTCCATGAAATCTTTACCCGTAGATTTATTACTCTTTTACGAGAACTTTTTACTATTTTAAATTCTATGAAATTGAGGTTTAACAGTAAATCACAGGAATATTTTATATATAATAATATATATAATATATATATATATATATATATATATATATATATATATATATATATATATATATGTATGTATATATTTATATATTTTACAATGTAAGAGTTAAGTATCAATGTACAAAGGGCATGAAGACTAGATATTGTGTACTTCCAATACGTAATTACATACGTACATAACTTATTTTGAAAAAAAAACTTAAAATGTTATTTCAATTTATAATTAAGGATGGCATTATAAAAAGACAAGAAAGGATGCAAATATAGGAAGACGAAAAATCATTTAGATTTAGGAAGACATCGCACACATAACGAAACAAAAAAATATTTAGATTTAGAGTGACATTGCAAATAGAAGACAAAAAGATGATAATTCAGGATGACATTACAAATCTAAGGAGACATAAAATCATTTAGATTTAAGATGACATTGCAAATCTTATTTCAGGAAGACACTGCAAATCTAAGGAGACAAAAATCGTCTAGATTCAAGATAAAATAGTAAAATATAAAGAGACTAAAAATGATCTACATTCAGGATGACATTGCAAATTGCAAAAATGATAAAAACATGCGTATTTCAATAAAAGCACTACAAAATATATTATGCTATATATATATATATATATATATATATATATATATATATATATATATATATATATATATATATATATATATATATATATTATGCTTATATTATATGCTTCATTTTAAATAAATAATACATCAGTGGAAAGACTTATTTTATTATTCTGACTACAAAATAATTTTGCTCTGGTATGACATAGCAAATTTAAGAAGACTCAGACAACAATTATAAAGATTATTCGAAAAAAAAAACTATCATCTTGATGACTTCGATCAAAGAAGTAAAGAAAACGAAATACATTGCAAATCTAGATGACTATACATGACATATCTAAGTTATAATAGCAAATCTAAATGACTAAACATAACATATCTAGGATGAAATTGCAAATCTAGATGGTAACATGACATATCTAGGATAACATTAAAATCTTGATGACTAAACACGACCTATCTAGGAAGAAATTGCATTCTTAAATCACTAAACATAACATATTTGGAATAACATTACAAATCCCTTGCTAATCATAAAATATTTAGGATTTCATTTTAATAATAAAGAAATACTCAGTTTATGATAACCTTGAAGTAAAAAGAAATAAATTTAAATAGCTGGAGGAATAAAAAGGTTAAAGGGTAAAAGATTTTAGGATAAATAAATTTAAAATATTCTCAATTTAAAAACCTATTTCAAGCGTCTTCGCTTAAATAAAACATAAAATAACACGTATCTTAAAACCAAACTTAAAAATGCTCTAAAGAGTGAAATTAACTAAACGTAATATTCGAATAGTGAGCTTTCAAATTTTTGCACTTGCACGTTTTAACGCAGTGCTGCCAATGCCTACTTTTTTGCTCTGTGAATTTTTAACAAAGACTTGAAAAGTAGTTGAGGCATTTAATCCAGTAGCTATTCCATTATCAATATCGTGTTCCCAAAAAGTTTTTACTCTTCGATTAAAAATATTTCCTTTTATTGGAAATTCCCAAACAAACAAAACGAAGTTTAAAGTCATTTATAAAATGGCTCGAATATTGCAAACATCATATTCGGTACAATTCTAGTGAAAATTGAAATCGAAGAAAGATTTTGTTTTTCAAATGTAAAAATATAGTTGCGTGACAGTAAATACTGGTAAAACATAGTAAAGTCAAAACTAAATAAGAAAACAAACTTAAGGATAAAAATAATGAATAGAAAAGTTACTCCTAAGTATACAATTCTAATGAGAGCACTTTTAACATAGCTAGAGGCCATCATCATAGCAAAACCGAAGAAGATATCAAAGGAAGAAAAGTGAATTCGTGGTAGAGGATACAAAGTCAATTCAGAAATGAAATCCAGATATTCATCATTTACCTGACATGTTTCTATTCTGTGAGGAGATGAATTAACCCCGAAATAATATTAAAAAAAATTAATAAATTATACCTTTTACAAAACTTTTAAAGAAAATAAACATATTTTGATAAAAAAAATCTTGAAAATTTTTATAATAGAATGTTGTTTATGAACTTAGTTTATTAAGGTTTTTTAGGCTCGAATTTATAACAAAAGAGGGGTAAGAGAACGTGGTTTGTTTTTTTCTGGTGTTTTACTGGTTAATACCGGGGGTTAGGAACCCCCATTTAACCAGTGAACCAAGGGGGGGATTCATTTCTTCATCACCCTTCAACTTCCAAGAAAAGTGAGGGTGGAGTCTTGGTGTTTCGGTGAAAAAAAAAGCCGGCATATTTTTTCTAGCAAGTTATTACTTTAATAAAAACTCAAGAAACAAGGTTAAGTTTCTTTACTCGAATAAAGCAGCGATTTGGTAAAATACCGAGAAAGCTGGAGTGAGAAGTAGTGTGGTTATTATTTAACATCGAGAAATTATGAATGTTTAAACAAAATAATAAAATAAGTAAATGATACATACTATTACATTTTATCGAACGAAATTATGATAAATAAAAATTATATATATATATATATATATATATATATATATATATATATATATATATATATATATATATATATATATATAAACTAACAGAGTTAAAAATAACTTACAGAGATGGATAAAAATATAGAAGGACAGGATGAGTAGCTCTAAATATTAATTTATTTAATAATTACAACGTTTCACTGAGCAAAGCTCATCATCTTCAGGTAATTGCATTAAATGCTTATTTTTTTTTTTTAACATATTTTATTGATTAATACAACAACAATTATAATTGTTACAAGTATTAGAGTTAAATGGTAAATGCTTATTTAGATTTCTTTTATACATCTTACCTATTAGGTATCTAGGAGGAATTAAAACGAGTCGTGACAATGTTACGAAGAGAAGAAGAGAAAAGAAAACATGGTAAAATACAACACAGAGAGAAAAACATGAAACCATTAAATCAGACTCAAGCATTGTATTGCTTTAATTAACATTGCTGAATGTAAAGTAAGAGGTTTTATTGCTCTCTTGCCTCTCTGAGAATACTAAGCTACCAGCCAATATCTCGACTCCATTATAAACTAAATAAGCACATAATTATGCCTATCGCAGGGCAGGAGCCATGTTGTTGCCTTGTTTAATTAATTATTAAACAAGTGATCTTCAGCCAAAAAAAGGGCCTAAAATAATTGAAATCTAACCAGAAATTACACTGGTTCTACCAGTTTAATAACTAAGACACACCTGTACTAACTATGAATTCAGATGAATTACCACTGAAAACCACCATAACTTAAACTGCTTAAGAATTAAATATTATTAGCGAAATTTCGAAGAAAAAATGAGCTTATAAGGTTGGGGTTATGAAGAGGTAGGGTTGGGGGGGGGATTCTTTGGAGAGGGGACGGACTCTCTGATCAAATAATATATATATATATATATATATATATATATATATATATTATATATATATATATATATAATATATATATATGTATATATATATATATATATATATATAATAATATATATTATATATATATATATATATATATATATAATATATATAATATATATAATATATATATATGATATAACACTGACAACAACAGCGGCCACAGGGAGGTACGGGGGCCGCCATACGGCCCCTAGCGCAGACGTATTTACAAAAATGGATGAGAGGGAAGGAACAGAATACTATCATCTTTTAGAACCTTATAGACACATTATTGTAGTCAAACAAAACAATAAATCGTGTACGTGGTTTCCCCCAGAATTTTTCCACACCTTATCGGATTCGCTGTGCTAATTGAAACAACCTTCACTTCGCTCGCTCTCAGACAACAAAGATCATCATTAATCCCAGCGTTTACCCATCCTCCTACTAACCACGCTCGACGCCCCTCGACAAAAACTGCAGACATAGAGGCCATATCTAAATTTTACTTAATATACTAATTTATTACATACAGGGTTAAACTTAAGCCAAATTTTATTTCAATTAGTTTTATTTTCGATTTTTAACAATTTTAAAAAAAAACTGTTAACATGCCATTTAATAAAAGTTGCCTTAATGCTGATAACGGTAGAGAATTTAGCACATTTCTATGCCTTCAATCTAAACATTTAAAGATTTTATAGAAAAACTATTTTCACGAAGGGAAAACTAGATCTAAAAACTGATTTTGTACGAAGCTTCAACTATCTAGCATGATGACTCGGGGGGATAGAATGATACAGACAGAACACTTTTCAAAAACCACTCATGTTGTTTTATAAACATCTGCAACGAATGATTTACGTGAATACCGATTTTTATTGCTAACACTATACTTTTACTATAAACCAAAGGTATAAATAAGGAAAAGTAAAAAATGAAATAAAAACAGTTAAACACAATCAATAAAGTAAAAATCTTGTAAAAGAGGCAAAATGGAAAAACCATAGAAAAGAACGACACATGAATTGATGTGCTCTCATTACTCAAAGTTCAAAGTATTTCAGAAAGTAACATGTTTTTACCTCATAGAAATAGAAGCAAGTAGAGGACGAAGCATAGAGTAATCAAGTCTATAGAGAAGTCTATGATTCTTGTCAACAGATTGAAAGAAACGGGTAGAACAGATGACACCACATTAGTAACAGTCACCAGTTTCGTATGAGGTAACATACCTTCTATATGCGACCTTTCCTTTAAATAGAAAATTATTCTGAAGATTTTCTTTACAAGTTAAAGTTGCGGTTTTAATTATTTAAAACTTAAAATGATTGCGTCTTTTAGAAAGACTTTTTCTAATGGTAAGACATTTTTTTGTTAAAAAAAATAGTTTTAGTTAATATTTTTCTAATGAAGTAACTACTGGCTGTAGCAGAGCAGCATAGAGATATATTACTAGAGAGGATAATTCATATCTCCTCAATACATTGGAAGGCTTGAATAGTCTATAGAGAATTTTCTTTAGAATTCCTTTAGAAAATATTCGCTAATGAAATAGTCGTCATGACGGGAGCCGGGGCTGGAAGTGCGTTCCAAATCCGTTTAAAAGGTCCCTAACCACAAAAAATACGTTTCGCGAAAAATTTTATGTATAAAATTTTAATTTTATATATAAAATGTATGTGTGTGTGAGAATTTTTAGAAACTTTCTCTGGAACGGATTATTATTTTTTTTTTAAATATTTTTAAATCAACCTTGATATCCCGTTAATATTTTTTGTCACACTTAACCAATAAATGACTCAGCAAATTTTGAAAATCCATAAAACGCGGAAAAGTGTTTTGATCAACTTCAAATTTGGCGCGCAAATTTGATTTAAATGATTAAATAAATGTTTTTTTAAATTGCTACAAATCGAAAAATAAATCTTTGAATTTAAATTTAGTACAAGTATGTCCTTAATGTAATAAATAAGAATACCAAATTTCAATTTAATACGGTTAGTATACCTAAGCGATGTCCGAAGTTTAGTAAGTCAAAGGGAATACGAAGTAAATGGCAGTAAAAAAAATTGGAGAAAATTGCCAATTAAATCAAAGAAAATTGATAAGTACATTAATAATAAAGTATTTTTTAATGTTCTTTATTATTTTACGCTTTAGAGTATAATAGGGAATAAAACGCTATAGGAACATAAGAGAAACTTTATCTGGGATGTGATCAGATCAAAGTTCGTTATACGAGAGATGCCGCCGCGCCGGGTCTAAAGGTTAATAGCTAAGAGTTTAAAATACTTTTGAAAAATCTAAGACAACCAAAAAATTATTATGTACAAAATGACCATTGGAAGACCACCTTAGATGTTAAACTATAAGCTAAACAAAAACAATTAGGGTAAGATTAGCCAGGGCAAAACTGTAACATGATGAGGGTATTACACTACTAGGCTGTCAAGTCAGTTTATCCTTAACCGCAATTGTATTAAATGTCAAAAAGAGCGAAAAAAATAAACATTGCAAACAATTCACAGTTATGTTGCATATGCTATTATTTTTTCGGAAGTAGGTGCCAATGAAAAAAAAATATATTATATATATATATAATATATATATATATATATATATATAATATATATATAACAAACTTTAAAAAAAACTTTTTTGAAAACAATTCTGTTTAGTAATAAATTCTTAATTTTAAACTCATTTACGTATATTTAGTATTTTATTGATAGTAAATAAATAGTGTTGCCGATTTTTTAAACGAAATTATATTTTTATTGTTTTAAAAGTTTTTTAGTTTGACTTCAGCATGACCACAGCAGTGTTTTTAGTACTTTTGATATCAAGCTATTGCTATTCTCATGTTTTAACTTAATCTTCCAAGGTCGTATAAAATTATAGTAAGGTAAAGATTTTTTCATAATAGTATAGCCGTAAAGAAAATACTTTAAACTTAAGTTTTACAAAAACTTAAGTTTTCGTAATGAAAAAACATTAAACTTTAGTTTAAAGTTAAAGTAAGCGCCAATTTTCTTAAAGGATGTGTACTACTTTTTTATAAGGCGCGGTCGAATATTCACGGCCTTCTAGAACGTTGGATCACCAACAAACTTTTTTTATAACTTTTTTTCAAAATTTTCAGTAATTAGCCGGATTTGTGATAAATGAAGCCTATTTCCGTAATCTGCACGCTCTTTTGGTTAATCTCAAAGAGTATTTACATTCACTCAAAGATTTATTTTTAATCTAACTTGGTACATACATAACTACTGTTAGACGTCAATGTTAACAAATATGACATGTCAAAATATAACGTAAAATATTGACGTCTAACAGTAGTTATGTATGTACCAAGTTAGATTAAAAATAAATCGTTGAGTGAATGTAAATACTCTTTGAGATTAACCAAAAGAGCATGCAGATTACGGAAATAGGCTTCATTTATCACAAATCCGGCTAATTACTGAAAATTTTGAAAAAAAGTTTGTTGGTGATCCAACGTTCTAGAAGGCCGTGGATATTCGACCGCGCCTTATAGTAAGTGCCAATTTTCTTTAAGGATGTGTACCACTTTTTTATAGTAAGTGCCAATTTTTTTAAAGGATGTGTACCACTTTTTTATAGTAAGTGCCAATTTTTTTAAAGGATGTGTACCACTTTTTAAAAGTAAGTACCTCGAAGATCAATATTTTTTTAAAAGAACGTCTTTATGTGAACTGAGAGGAAAAAGGACAGAAATATTTACATGACCAGCTCTTGATTTGATTATTCCTCTCCCAAGAGCAGGACTACCTAGGGGTTGTCCCCCATATTTTAAAACCAAATCAAACACAACCCCCTTTGAATATTAGTCAATTTTCTCAATAGCTTTCTCTTCAAACTTTTTTTTCGAAATTAGAATTCTCTTTCTCTCCCCCTTCTTTTCGAGTATTGTGAATTTCATTACGACAAACCAGAAGGCAAATGTAATTCATGGAGTCTAATTTAAACCTACTGGGAAATACCACTCGGTAAAAATGAAATGAGAGCAAAGGAAAATTGGGAAAAAAGTAGAAAAGATTCAAAATGTAAGAAATGTCAACATAAGTAAAGTAAGGAGTAACCATCTCGGATATAAATCAATTTAATTTATTCTCTTTGATAGAAAAATATTAATAAAACAAAAAACAGGATCATTAAAATATACTTCAAAATCGGGTAAGCGGAACCTCATAACGTATGCTTCTAACTTCCGATTTCACTCTTTTTAGTCAGAATGCATATATATATATATATATATATATATATATAATATATAATATATATAATATATATATATATATATATTATAATATATATATATATATATATAAATATATATTTATATATTATGTATATATATATATATAATATATATATATATATATATATATATAATATATTATATAATATATATATATATATATATATATATATATATATAAAATTCTTTTATAAAATACATTAAATGATAGCAATATAACAAAAACAAACAATATGAAAAATAATTATGCAAACTTCATTTGATTCATAATTCAAAGTAGGGGCCTTTGCTCACTACGCCAGAAAAAAAATAACAAAAGTGTTGAAAATGGCCTACTTATAGTTCAATTTAAGTCAGAGCTTGTATTAATAGCTAATAATATAGAAATGAATTAATAAATAAATATATACATCCACCTCAATAATATACATATACCTCCAAATAATCCATTCACCCCCCTCTACTCCGCTTCATGACCCCAAGCTCTTAAGCTCATTAATTCTTTGACAATTCACTAACAAATAATAATTAATAATAAATAAATAATTTATTTTATTCCAATAATAATAATTATTGGAATAATGAAAAATATAAAAATAACAAGTGAAAAGGTTTATAAAAAAAGACAGCAGTCCAAATATAGTTGAAAAACAACTACCGAGCTTACAGTAATAAAAATAATGTGTATTTTTAAACATAAATAAGTGTATACGTGCATGCTCATTTTTATGCTAAGTTCAAGTTTCTAAGAACTATTGTATACATATGGCTTCCCACGAAGCTTAGGTTTAGGCTTTCTAAAAATAAAGGTTCGTCTGATAAAGTTACTAGTAACTAGTGAGTGAATAAGTTCCAGAAGAATCAAATTTATCAAAATTTTAACTTTTCAAATTTATAAAATATATAAGTCTTCGTTAATAAAAAAATATGAAACTTTAAAATGACATCTGCCAAGGGAATATGGAGCTAATATTGAATGTCATGTTTCCGGTTGACTTTGATTATTCGCATCACGTCGTAGCTTTAGGAAAACACGACAGGCAAAAGGTTTTAGATGTAAAACTCAATGAATGATGAAGTAGCTTGAAAAGCGGGTTGAAATTTCCCCCGTCATTATGCAAGTCATGCTTGGGAATATTACCACGGAAAATATCTCTTCATTAAGTCGATGAAAGTGTCGTAATTATGCAACCAGAGTATTAAAGATAAAAAGGAAATTCACCAATATGTCGCGGTAATTAAACTTTATTAAAAACCTCCAGTTCATATCAGTTTGATTTTCGGAGTCAAAAGGATTTATGTTTATATAACTTTTTAACTTCAGACAATTTCATCAAACTAAGGGAAGAGGGGAGGTCGAAAGTACGCAAAAATTCACCTTGATCTTACCCACATGAAGCGTTTATATCTCAGCTCATTTACCCATACTTTATTATATTTATTTACACATAAACTTCTGACGCGGAGGCATACCGAGCGGATTTCCTTCAGACTTTGAACTTCATTTTTAAACAATCCACTTCTGATACGGAGGTCTGCTAGCCAAGTGGATGGATTTCCCTTGGAATTTGTGCACCTTCTCTCAACAATCCCCCTACTAGATTCTATAGTAAGAATCATAAAGCGACTAATTAAAAAAAGGATCGAGAACCACTGGTGTAAGTGTATCAAACAATAAAATAAATAAGTTCTTAAGATTTTTTGTACACAAAAAAAATGTATCAAGGTACTCAGGTATATAATATACTTAAGTTTATTCAGTAGATACAAATTTTAACAGAATTGATTTTCGATCAAAAATAAAGTTATAATATAATACTAAGTTTATAATACAGCTAAACGATAAATATAAAAATAAAAGATTCGTTAGTACACAAAATTCATTAAATTTTCTATAAAATAACAAATATTTAAATACCTCACAAAGACAAATGTCTCGAAGTCTAAAAAGTTAAATCCTTTGAGAAAAATTTAATAACTTTGTAAAAAGTAATTTTAATATCAATTACAGAAAAAAATCGTTCGTAATAAAAAGAGAGAATAGACTAAACCAGTCAAGCATTACCTGATATCTAAGTTTACGACTTAGCCTGGATCTGTCGGTAATAAACTACAATGAAACCCTGGTCCCTTTCTCTCGTGTAGTAGAAGGCTTTATGACTACGAAAGGTTTAAAAGGACCTTCGCTTTCCGAAAGACCTCTCCACAATTTTAAGTCCTCATAAAGTCAAAGCTGATTTGTAGCTTTTAGTATACGTTGCTTCACTAACTTGCCTTTGGTAATAAATAAACGCAAAATTTATAATTTAAAATATAAATGGAAAGAAAATAATCAATCGATGATGGCTTCATTATAATTGATTTTAACGAGAAAATCAGGTAACTTCGGACCAATCTGAAAAAGTTCCTTGTCTTGTTGGTATTAGTATTGTATTATCACTTATCTTCCGGAGACAGGAAAGTATTATGCTTGCAAAAGCATAAAAATCCGTAACCGGAATTTCATCTGATTTACCAGCATCAGGTGTTTTAAGACCTTGCAAGTTTTTTACAAAGTTGTCTGTCTGTATGCAAGTGTGTCTGCGTTATCATCTAAGTACCCCAGTGTGTTTGCGCTAGAGAGTTAAAAGTTTGTTTTTTAGGTCAAGTAAAGCCATCCTTCAAGAATTTTTTAAGGACGTTTTTAACCGGCAATAATGACTGAGCAAAAATGTCGTAAATCTATTAAACGCGTAAAAAATGGTTCGATCATTTAGAAATTTAGCATGCGTAGATATATAAGACCAACTAATGTGACACGAGTCATCACATTATAATAATAATAATATTAATTATGCCCGTTTAGGGCATTTCGGAACTTCAGGGTATTCGCCTTGCGGGAACAACCTCGGGAGGGTCACATCTACTATGCTCAAAGTAAAGCTAAAGTTGGCGAAATCTTTTTACATCAAATTCTATTCATAAAAACTGAGAGCATAGCCCGGGCTATGAACCCCGGACCTCGGGCGCCGAAGTCCAGTACTATACGACCGCGGCTACAGAGGCAGATTTATCACATTATCACCAGTAAAAATACTTTCATACGTTTTTCAAAAAATTGTTATAAATCGAAAAATAATCTAGAAGAGTTTATCTAATTAATGCTAGGTTAGATAAACTCTATAATTGATGCTAGGTTATAGATATTAATTAATATCTAGGTAATGCACACACGTACCACATTTCATGTGCGCATTTGTTCTTAATACGGTTATTGGGGGAGTTCAATGCACATCGATTTTAATTTTATGATTATAATTTTACATTACACCATATTTTGCCATGTATTTAGCAATAAGTTTCTATTATAGTAGACTAAACAAAGGACGTTCGGCTCAACTAACTCCCCACCCTTTAGCACCATTGAACTCGATATACCGTAGTGGTCATCATACGTCGTCAGGACATAAATAATTCATTATAGTTTTAAGTTTTAACAAATTCAGACTTACTATTTTTTTACTAAAAAATAGTAAGTTACTTGCCTGCATTGGTGACAATAAATATCTTGAAGTGATGGTAAGGTAAAGAATGATTTGTGTTCTTAAGTCAACAATATGGCATTATTATAAAATATGGCAAATTATTTCTAATATCAATACTTAAGCTTCCATTTTGAGTTAAAACGTCCAAATTTTATATATTCGGCACTTATTTTAGCCAAAATAGCGGACTTAGACAAAAATATGCAAGAGAAATTTGTCTTGCATACATTCACACACAAAAGTATACTAAGTTTCAATAATGTGTGTAACATGGTCCAAATAAAAGAAAGAGAGAATTTTGGTGCACCCGGTTAATTATAACATACAAAGTAAACACTCTATATATAAATCAAAACATACGCACAAAATAAAATAATAATAAATTGGTAACAAAGATGTCTTGGTTCTTTCATGAAGTTTTTGTAAATTATTATTATAATTATAAAAACTTTATCGATTTTCATTACTAACTATTTTTTCACTAATTTCAAACAAATATAAAAAGAAAACTAAATGTAATAAAAAGAAATATCAAGTCATAAATTTAAAATAAAATCAAGAGAATGAAAAGGAATTTATTTCTTTGGAAAGATATTAAATCAACAATAAAAAATAAGTCATTAAGTATAAAATAAAGAGAAATATCAAATAAAATGCAAAACCATGAGGAGAATAAAAATGTCATAAACAAAAATAAATAACCATAAAATATCATATATTAAAAATAAAAACTTTGAAGAGAACAAATATTTTATGGCATTGTGTACAAAAGTGCAGTGGTACGCCATAGAGTGTAACTGCTATGATATGCTATGGAATGCTGAGTCATTTATAAAGAGCTGTGTTATGCTAAGGAGCAATACATCAGTGAAGTGCATAGTTGTACCTAGTTAAGGGAGGGAAGAAAGCCATACGGTCTGTATCTTAAGTCATTATTAGTACAAATCTACTGCAGATAATATAATATATATAATATATATATATATATATATATATATATATATATATATATATATATAATATATAATATATATATATGTTTGTGGTGTGTGTGTGTGAGTGTATTCATATTTTTTAAACACATGCACCGGCTGTGTATTTCTGTAATAATATATTAGTATCCTGCTTCATGCTCTTAAATGGTCCTGTCAGATGGCCAAGGAAGGACAAAGAGGTTAAGAAGTTGAAGTGAGAGAGGAAAAAATGACGTAAAATAAGAAAAACAAACGTTAGTTAGCTTAAAAAATCTTAAACGTTTTAGACATAAAATCTTACTTATTTTTAAGCTAAACTTGGCTTTATAAAAACGATTTTTTTATTTAGGATTTAGCGAAACCGAAGTCTTTTTAAATATCGGATGACCAAGGCATTCTAAGGACTAGCGAAGCGAGTCAGAAGTTGTGAGGAAACGTTTCGAAAACTCTGTACCAATAACTAACGCTACTACTTCCATATGATAAAGGTTTCAGGATTTTACTTTTCTCTTTAAATAACAATTTCAACTAACAACCGACACGCATGCGTCAGAAACCCATCACTCAACCGTTAAAAAAGTAAAGACGAGCTATCTTCTATAAACTCCATGAAAACAAAAACATCAAAAGAATTTCCCCTGCAATATTTGTCAATTTTCTCAACACACACTATGTTGACACTGTACACCCTCTTATCAGAGTTTGTTATCATTAAACAAACGCCCAATGTATTTATATCAAACCAAACCAATATATCATCTTACTTATTTCATTTTCTTCCATATTCTTCTGAAGTGTTCTTCCCTTTTTTAGCTTTTCTAAATCTCATAGAGGGCGTTCTGTGTGTTTTGTCGTTTTTCTCATAACGAAATAAAAAACATTTGATAAAGTAAAAAAAGCAAGTTTCCCTATCGAGTTCCTTATAAATTGTTCATATTTATAACCATAAACATTATCTGTTACCTATTGAATTATTCTATTTTAGACCCACCCCCTCCTTTAAGTTTTAAAGATCAGCAGTACTCGTAACACAAACAAGAGACTTTCGGCTTCTTTACTGCTTCGTGGCCCCCGGGCCTCCCTGTGGCTACGAGGCGGCCACATGGTTGTTGCGCTTTATCACTTGGTCATATTACTGGTTGTATATAAGTTGCATACTGCCACAATATAAGCGAATTTTCAAATCTTTTAGTGAAAAAACTTGATTTGCTTACATTATGTCAATCAATGACAAAATCTTTGTATGACATATATATGTCAATCAATAAAACCGAAATAAATCTGATAATAAAATAATACTTCGTGTTGTTGAGACACATGCATAGTGGTATGTTTGTACAAAATGTCAGTCCAATCTAAACCCTATATGTAGATTTGTGATTTTTTAAAATGCTATCCGTGGGGTCACTTTTGAGAGTTAATGACGTTACACATATTTCAAAAAGGTTGATTATTGTACTAAGTTTCATTTCGTTCTAAAAGTTATTGTGTCGCTTAGAAACGTCACAATTGAAAATTCATCCTTGCTTAGAAAATTCGCCGTCAAGAGGGCTTCAATCTCCTGATCCTGCGTTTGCGAATGTTTGTCGAGCCCCGCGCCTCCCTATTTACAGACTAATGCGATTGTTGTGTATATCATTTCGTCGTATTAGTAGTTTTTGCCATAATAATAAGATGGATGCTGCCACGATATTTCGAATGTATTAGACGAAACTAAGTTTTTTACATATAATAATTTATGAAAACGATAAACATTTGACAGAAACAATTGATTTAATAGCCACGATCTTATTTGTTAAATAATTGTGGGTCATTTACAGTGACAGCTAAATAACTTTAAGTCATAGTCATATACAGCTAAATAACACTGTAAAGCACTGTTATGCTTAATTAAAATACAGTATGAATCACGGTAATGCTAAGTAAAATTACACTATATATCACGGTAACTTAGTTAAATTACACAATGAACTACGGTTAGCTTATGAATTACACTAAATCATGGTAATGCTTAGTAAAATTACACTATATATCACGGTTAACTTAGTTAAATTACACAATGAACTACGGTTATGCTTATGTAAATTACACTATAAATCATGGTAATGCTTAGTAAAATTACACTATATATCACGGTTAGCTTAGTTAAATTACACAATGAATCACGGTTATGCTTAGTTTAAAACGTAATTATAACTTTTTTTTAGTTAAAAAAATAAAAGGTGTTTTTTATTTATAAATGCTTTAGTGGAGCAAAAGGATAAGAGGATTTACAGCGTGGTAATAATTTTCAAATATGAAAAGGTAGCTTAACCCCCCCCCCCCCCTCCCCCTCCAGCTTATCTCTGAACAAAGAAAATCTAGCCAATTTACAAAGGTTGTAATTAAAATTATGCAGCCACGTAAATATTTTTTTTTATTAAGGTTATAAAAAAATGGTTAGGATATGAGAATTTCGGCCCGGAGGAGGGGAAAGCTTAATATTATTTTTTTTAATTAATATGAAATTTAAAAGTTTCAACATTCTTTAGCAAGGTTTAATGATACGTAAGAAAAGAGTATAAATATTTTGAAAAACATATTTTCTCTGAAATATTAAAAAGAGTAATTAATTACTAAAGTTGAATAGCTAGGAACAGGATGAGTATTAAGTATGGTGGGTAATTAAGTATACCGTGTATACGTAGAGAGCAAAGAGTTGCCAAAACACTAATAAAAAGGTCAAGTGAAAATAATTTTAATAAATAGAAAATAAAATTAAAAGAGCGGCTACAAGGTACCTTGAAATTTTCCTCCCCGTATCGGATTCGCTACGCTAGTCCTCACCACTTGCTTTAAACTGCAGTTTTGTTCTTTGCGTTCACTTATCTAGATGATTCAGATCTATCTATGGATAAATCTGTACCGATCTATGTGATCAGACAAAAATCGTAAATCATATAACCATATTAACAAGAAGCTTAGTAGGTATACTCATTAATTACATAAAGGGGGTACACTTGGTACACTTGTACCAGATTTTTTATCATTTTTTTAAGAAAAACACAATTACTATAAATATTGTTTTAATACTGATACTGAGATTAAACTAAGGACATTTGTTGCTCCTATGTATTTCTACATAGCGTGCCGAATTTTAAAACGGTATAATAATTGTTCCGATGACACAGCAAGACCTAAGAATTGTTGTTTGTACTAAGTTTCAACTGGTACATTAGTAGTTACGATGACAGCAAGCACAAACATACAGACACACCTTTGTAAAAAACCAGTCAGGAGGTCGTTAAAATATCTGAAACGGATTTCAGGTGGAATCTCGGATTTAGAATTTTAGCACCAACGCAATACTTCCCCTTTGTACGGGATAAATTAGAAAAAAATAATATATTCTACACTATCCTTTTGTTATTAATATTACTAATTTGTTATACATATTTATATTAATATTAACCATGAATTTTACTAAATTTTATTATTTGCATGTATCTTAAAATTATTTTAATTATTTTTGTTTTTAAATCAATTCTAAAGAATAATCTGAGAGCGAACTCAATTAACCACAGCTTAGGCTGATTTAATTCTATAAAACTATAAGCCAATATCGTAAATTTTAATATGTAATATGGATTAATAAATGGTATATTATTATTATTCTTACACAGGTAAGTTAAGATTCAAATTACAAGGGCTGAGACCGCTTAAGTCTATAGCCGTGTTTAAGGGAATTTTCTTTGAAAACCCCCTAATAAGGTGAATTGCATTTTTCTATGTTACAAAAGATTAATTTTTTTCATCCAATAACCACTCGCTCAAGTCGTCTCAGAAGTTTGAGATGAATGTAGATATTTGTTGCGGGACTGTAATTTGTCAACACTTGAAAAGTTAAAAAAATTAGGTTAAAATAAAGTAAAAAATATACAAAAAAACCTCTCTCTCTCTCTCTCTTATACAAAACGTTTAGAAACCGCACATGTATGCCAGATGGCACTGTTATTCTAATGAAAAATATATATTTATTTATTTATAGACCACAAAAATAAAGTTATATAGCTAAGCTAGCAACTATCAATAAAATCAGGATGAAAATAATATTAACTTACAAGTAATTATGAAAGGATTAAATAAATAATATTTATTTAAGATTTAAAAATATAAAAGATTTATTTAAATAAGATTTAAAACAGATTGTAAAAGTTAATTTATATTAACTTTAATTAGAAGAAAAGGTCAAAATCTTAATGACTTGCTCAGTCATTCATGAAGGTTGATAATGTCATAGAATAATTAATTGCTGGATATCACAACGAGATCTAAAAATTGATTTTTTTACCAAGTTCCAATGCTTTATCAAAAATTCACAGGAAATGATGATGACATCATACCTCTATAATTATAACAGACACACACACATATAGACAAACAACTTTGTAAGAGGTCTAAAAATCACCTAAAACAAATGATTTATGTGAAATTCCGGTTTTCGAATTTTCGTAGAAACAATACTTTTCCTTTACGGCAACGTTATAGATGAGGAAAAGTAAAGACACAGAAATCTACTATAAACATCTACTTTCTTGATTTGGAACAATGTATAAACTATAAAGCATAGAACTAGTATTGAATAGCACAATACTATTGTTTTATACTAGTGTAATACAATATTTATTATACTAGTATAATACAATAGAACTACAATACAGTATCAACACATGTGTGTAACAAAATAATCATCAATGACAGCTGAGAAAATCGGACGTAACCTACTTTGGTCATGTCTTGCTATTTTAGGCCCTTGCAGACAAATCTCGAACCAAAGGTACAGGGTTCGTATCATAGCCTATTCTCACAGTTTTTATCAGCAGTATTTTGTAATATGATACCATCTATTGAATCATAGAAAGCAATAACTCAAAGTTTTCCATCTGGTGACAGATCTTCAGTTTTATTTTTCATTTTTTGTATATTTTTTTATAACGGTCTAATTTCAAAAGACGGAAAAAAGCATATGTTCTTTCGACATAACATAGGCAGAAATTATGAACCTGTCTCTTAACTTCCCCATCTAAGAATTAAGGGGTTCTTAAGAAATACCAACATATGTTGAATACCAACATTCAAACGTATTATACAATTTTTCCTTTCTTCAAAATAACATAAATATAATACAAATTTTAGATAAATGAAAAGTTTCAAAAACAAGAAATTACAATTATTTCAGAATGCAAAGTCCAAATGTAAATTAAATAGAGTAATAAATAAATACATCATTAAGGTACATAAATATAAAATTAAATAACTATAGAAGAGATTATTTAGCAGGTACTTCAAATGTGACATCAATGCTAGAGATCGTGGGACCACAACTCATCTGCAGTTTGTCACGTGGTGTGTTTAAATAAAAAAAATACCCTAAAAAACACATTTAAACTTTTTTTTATGTTGGTACTAATGTTCCTATTTTATCTCCATTAGGAAGGTTTAGGGTTTTTTCTACGTATAATGTTTATGGCAAGACTGGCTTTAAGTTACTTTTTAAAAACGTAAGGTAATGTAAGAAAATACGTTTAAAAGAGCGTTTTTCTTGTTAAAATATGGACGTTTCAAAGCTATAAATAAAGATTTAAAATACGGAAAAAAAAGTTGAGTGTTAGATATATGCGAGTGTGTTTATTTAAAAGAGAAATATTAGTCGATAAGGGCCGGGCATAATAAATTAAATAAACTTCTTTGACTTAAGAATGTGCGATGCGTTTACGAGCGTTTGACTTTCTATTTCAGAGTTCATCATAGAGATTAAGGAAGCATATCCTTTTTCAATACATTGAAAGGTTTTAAACATCTTTTCGGGGCTCTCAGGGGCTCTATGTGTAACCTTATAGCAACCTTCTTCCAAAGTATGTTAAGATTTAAATAAATAAATATAATAATTTAGTCATTGCCGACTTATGGTACATTCTACGTTTTTTATTTTGTATTATAAACATTTTATTGCATGAGTTTCAGTAATTCAACGAACGTCAGTGAGTTCCTCATTAGACGGATAAAAGGCACGATATTTGATTGTTTGTTTGTAAATATGTTTGTTTGTTTGTACGTCTTGCGATAACTGCCCTAAAAAATAATTTTTATCAAATTTGGTGTGCGTATAGTACAATTTATTTAATACGAGCTAAATTAATGCAAGAAAATGTCAGTAAAGGGGAAATAATAGTCCAAATAAAAGCTATATCAGGATTACTCCAATGGTTATAATTTTATGAGGATTCTAATCTTAGGAAGATAACAATAAAAAAATCGGGTACGGGGTACCTCGGAACTTTTTCTCATCACATCGGATTCGCTACAAGTCATTAAATTTATACTACAAACGTCTTCGAACTCGCTTCGCTCGTCCTCAGATAGTAAATACATTCGTTTTATTCCTAGTGGCCATTTATCCAGGCACTGACCACGCTCGATGCTGCTTAACTTTTACTATCCGCCAACAATCATGGCTAGACTTGTTGTATAATAACAAAACTTTGTACACTTGTACTAAATTTCAACTCTATCAGAACATTTCACAATTTTTTTTAAAAAAACGTGTACAAATCATTCAATAAAAATAAGATGAAACTTAGCACATATATTAGTTTTTAAATGACTACATGCGTGCCGAATGTCAATCAGATCACAACATTTTTCCATGTTTTATGATTTTTCGAAATTTTTGCGGGTTAATGACGTCATAAAAAATATTTTCCGAAATGAACAACTACTGCGGTAGTCAAATTTTTGAAAACAATTTAACTCTCTAGCATAAATACACTGGAAGCAACGATGATAACAGACAGACACACACACACACAGATACAGACAGATAATGAAATTTGTGAAAACCACTCGGGAGGCCTTAAAAACGCCTAAAACGGATAATTCCGGTGACATCCCGGTTTCGAATTTTTTTGCAAACACAATACTTTTCCTATATACCTACGATATAAATAATGGAAATTAATTAAGATAACATATTCAACAAAAGTCAAATGTAAGTAAAAAGACCTTACAAGAGATTAAAGTCAAAATATACAGTCATAGATATTACAGTTAATACTAATAAACTAAACGTACAAAAAAAATAAATGATTAATAGATCATGTTTTAACTCATAAACAAACTTCTCAGCCATCATAAATGATTAATAACAGAACTTTTAAACAAAAAAGAAACCGGTGTTGGAACAATACTACAATATAGATATGACACTTAATATTTCATAGGCATGATTCACATCAAGCCCTATACTGCTTTAGTCTGATTGACTTGAGAATGGAAACAGAATACCTAAACCACAAGGTTAGCTACGCTCCCATAGTTTGACGTGAATTCTGACGTACGTAGAACACATTATCCCTTTTGCGGTTCTACATCCCTTACGGGGGGGCTTATTCCCGTATTATTCTATAGTTTAAAAAATCAGGAAGTATTGGTTAACCACATGAAACCCTAGCGGATGTAGAAAGGTTATGCATTGTCAATCTTAATCAACAATAGTAAAATCATAATAGTTCTGAGAAATGGTTGCCCACAATTATAAGAGACAGACGACATTTACTTAATATTTACGATATTTACTTAATTCAAGCATGATACTCAAATACTCACAGTATTTAAATTAAAATATGCTTTTAATATAACCGCAAATTAAAAATAGCTTAGCTACTTAAAAATAATTAATAAATGAAGCTGCTTAACATTTCAGATCCACCAAAAATCATAGATAGACTCGTTGTAAATAACGAAATTTAGTACACTTATTTATTACGTCACTTGTACCAAATTTCAACTCAATTGGACTATTTTCCACTTCATACAATTCTTTAAAAAACGTACACAAGTCATTTAATAAAAATGGAACTAATAATGACGCTAAAACTAAGATAATAATGAGATAAAATGCTTAATGAGATAAAACTGGGCACATATCATAGACTTATACATGCGTGCCAAATTTCATTCGGATTGCATCATTTTTCCGTGTTTTATGATTTTTCGAAATTTTTTGCTTTTGAGTCGTTATTTTGGGTTAATGACGTCATAAATAATTATTTTCTAAATAGCACAACTAGACTGATTTTTATACGAAATTTCATATCTCTAGCATAAATACACTGGGCGCTAAATGAAAACAGACACACACATAAAGACAGACAAATTTGCGAAAACCACTCAGGAGGCCTTAAAAACACCTGAAACGGATAATTCCGGTTTCATCCCAGTTTCGGATTTTGTTTGCAAACACAATACTTTTCCTATATACCTAAGGTATAAATGAGGAAAAGTAATAAATAAATACTATTATATTTCAAAATAATTAAAAAAAAAATAATAATAAAATAAATAATTAAAAATTAGTACATACACCTAATTTTAATAAAATAATAATTTTACAAAGCTTTTAATCTTTAAAACAAATAGAAAGCAATGTAGTTAAAAATAGCTTATTTTAGATCCTTTTATGAATTCTTTTACTTTTTTCTTTTCTATTAAAATGTCAGTTTCATTTTTTGTTCTCTAAATACGACATCTGGATCATTAAAAGGAATTAAAAGAGGGTAAAAGTTTCTCACATAAATTTTTAAATAAAAACAAATGAGTACTAATCATCACAATAATTTAAGTGTAAAATTAAAATAGAAAACATTTAGTTAATTATATAATTAATAATAATATTTGTGTTTAATTACATTATATGATAAAGATAACATAATGCTTATATAGATTAAACCAGCAATACTGTGGTGTATTGTAAATCCTGCATACACTTACTTTTAGCCGTATTGAAGTAAAACTTTTACACTCGTGATTTTTTTATAACCTTATACAAGCCATATAATAAACAATTAAAGTAAAGCAAACAATTTGACGAAACCAGGAAAATTTGTTGCGTCTTAAATACCACTACATCCTTCTTTACAAATGTCACATCCGTCCAATCTTTTTCACGCGATTTATAGTCCTCGACATTATCGCTGAGTGATTAATTAAACAACATTTATTGACGTCATGGAAAGAATTCCGGATAGCACAATTTTAAACCAAGTTTAAACTCTCATAAACACATTGGGAGCTACGATGACGACAGACACACACACTTAGAACCATTCCGAAGGTCTAGAACTTATTTTTACTGTAGCAGGTGAAAACCTGGTCTTAGAATAGGTACTTTAAAATATATGTAAGGTCAATATTCTACTTTATATAGGAACCTGAAATAAACACTTCAATAGAGGATTTGAATTCTACAAAATAACAAACTTAACAACAAACTTTAAGTCCATAACTTGTTTTTACTCAAAATATAACAAATATTACATTATAATGTACTATTTTCTATGTTTATGAACATTTGTTAATAGAAAGAATCCCAATTGTTTAACATAATATACCATTAAAATTTGTTCAATATTTTGCATTTACGAAATTCCAGTGTTTATTTAAAATAATAAGTGTACAAACCCCAATTCATATAATAATTAATTTATTGATTTTTAATTAAAACACAAAATAACCAAGTTTTCTAAATTATATACGTTTAATCCCTTGTTTTAAACAAATTATAATATTTCACGTTTACTCAGACGAAAATTCTAAATTAGAAAAACATGATAAGGGGAAACTTTGGGGGGAAACTTTTTAACAAAAATTTAATTTGATATCACTGTTTATTTTACAACACTCGTATAGTGGGGGGGGACCTTGTATTGTCACAGCTTTTGCTTGAGGAGGGGGGATGAGAAGCTGAGTGTGTATTTTATAGGACTAAAAAGGCAAAAACTGGTAACGAAAATAACGAGGTAATTTCTGGGAATTCGTTACCCGGTGGTCACCGATACAAGGTTACTTTTAATATTTTCAGTCGCTTTAACCCTTAAAAAACATAAATTTATGAATTCCCCCCTTACTCCTTCCCCTGATTCTGTTCTAAAACAGAATAATAATAGCATGTTAACTTTTCAGTACGTCAGTTCTAGAAATACAATATATAATTTACGAGAACACATAATCTACGTTGTTATAACACAATTAAATTATACAATTAGGGTTAACTTCAAAATAATTATTTTTTAAAAAACGCTTATTTATCCTAATAAAAAATTAAAATGAGGGACATGAAATAATTGTTATTGTTTCAGGAAAAAACACTGTCAGTTCAGCGTTGACGTTTAAACAAACAATAAAAGAAAAAACACACAGTATATATATATATATATATATATTAATATATGTTCCTATTAAACTAACATTGTTTATTTCATAATTAATAATAAATATATAAGTAAGAGGTATTATGAATTAACATATTTAAACTATATAAAATAAAACATTTACTTTATTTTATTTATGATTATGAAATAATTTAAGATAGGTAAATATGTAATGTAAATGCAAATAACGCCGTTTTGTCGCTTTTCTTAGCCTACAACAGAAAGGAAAAGCATTAAAATATAACGCCAATATATTTGTCTTCGGATATCATTGTTTTGCTCCTACATGTCCTAAAAATTAAAATTCAGGTTAGCATACCGAGCGAATTTTGTTTGGAATGCGTGTTTCCTCGCTTAACAATCTATTGCATGCTTAAGGTTCCTGTTTTTCATGTATTTTACTGAAACTTATTTCTCTGTATTTTTAAAAGGAAATGCACATATTTATTTTGTTGGTTATTTATTTATTTACATATAGTAACTAAAAGGTATACATATAAGAGGTTATACAAATGTATACCTCTAAAATACACACCCAACGGCATGATAAAACCACGCAAAGCGTCTTGAAAATGCCTGAAACTGTTAATAATGATAAAACCATGTTCTCTAATTTTTAGATTGAGCACTATACTGTTCCTCATACAAAAAATACTTATACGCAAATAAAATTATTTATTATTATTATTATTATTATAAGGTAGTAGGGTTGGAAAAGCAAAAATATTAAAAAATAATTTAAATAAAATTAAGGAAAACATAAATCTAGTTAAAATTGTCTATAACAACTACAAATTGGTTCGGAAAATAGATCGATCTCTATAAAAATAAATAATAGTTTTTAATCTACTAATTCTCCACGCGAACTTACTGTTTAAAATGAATATTACGACCACTAAACGCTTATTAAACACATTCGTGCTTAGTAGTTGTACTTTAGAAAACTATATTATTATTTAAATTGGTAAATAAATGCTGATAACGTTGGTCTTTAAATTAAATCCTTACTGAAACCATTCCAAGTAATTGTCATAATAAAGATTTTAATTATGCATTAGAGTAAAAAAAATAAATACACAAAATTAAAATAATAATATATTCTCAAATAATTGCCAAAAAAAAACGTGATTTATTCGAGAAAACGAAAAAATTTATAATAATTAAAATTAAAACAAGCTAATATATTATATATATATATATATATTATATATATTAATATATATTATTTATTCATATATTCTTAATTTTTAATACAATAACAGAATTTGCTAAAAAAACAAATATTTCAACAAGAACTTACAATTATCAGTACGTTAAAAGAAAATTAAAAAATTATTTAAAACAAATTTAAAACAAAAAAAACAACCTTAAAAGCTAGAGTTTGTACCAAGTTTCAACTCTCTAGCATAAATACGCTAGGAACGATAATAACAGACACACACACACATACAGATAGACAACTTAGCAAAAAACCACTCACGAGGTCCTTAAAACGCCTGAAACGTATGATTTTAATAAAATCCCAGTATGGGATTATTTTGCAAACGTGATACTATAGCCTACATACATACGGTATAAATGAAGTCATGAATATTATAGAATCCATTTAAAATTAAAATCGTATCTATTCTTGTTGTTATCTATACAGACATAAAACATGAACGAGCTGAAACATGAAAAATTAATAACAATCGGGTACGGGCAACATTCCCCTTCCGAGGTTCGCTTCGCTCGTCCTCTGATAGTTAATGCATCCGTTTCATTTTCAGCGGTAACCCAGACAGCACTGACCACGCTTAATGCCACTTAACTTTGATGATCCAAAAAAATCATGGATATAGTTGTCGCATTGAAACAAAACTTTGAGTACTTATTTATTAAGTAAAGGTATACACTCGTAAGTAATTTCAACGGAATTAAATAATTTTCAGATTTTATACAATTTTTAAAAAAACGAATATAATTATTCCATAAAAATTGCACTAATGCTGATAATGAGATGAAACTTGTCACATATCTTAGTCTAATACATGGCTACATGTGTGATATATTTCAATCGAATCGCATTTGTTTTTCAAGTTTAATGATTTTTCAAAATTTTCGCTGACTCATTATTGCTGGTTAATGGCGTCATGAAAAAAACAGAAAACTAACAGAAAACTTTAAAAAACCCACTAGAAGGTCTTTAAAACACCTGAAACGGATTGCCGGTGTCATCCCGGTTTCGGAGTTTTTTGCAAACACAATACTTTTTCTATATACCCACGGTATAAATTAGGAAAAGTAAAAAACTTTAGGTATGAAATTTATTTTTTCTTATAATGCTTCCTATTGTTTAAATGATAAAGTGAAGAGAAAACTTGAGAAAAACGTCCAAATATTACATTGTGATGATTGTATGTATTTAAAATTATTCAAAATACCTGATTAAGCGACAGAGCATTAGCAAGACTTACCTGAAACAAAAAAACAAAATCAATAAGATACACAGAGAAAATTGCATGCGTAAATAATAACCCATTTAATAAACCATAAAGACCAATAACACCATATATATTATTATATTATATATATATATATATATATATATATATATATATATATATATATATATATATATATATATATATATATATATATATATATAGATTATATATGTATATATATATATATATAATATATATATATATATATATATATTATATATTATATAATATATATATATATATTCGTGTGAATCCCTTAAAACATTAACCTTTCCACCTCCATGGCCCTCAAATTTAAAAGCTCATTAAAATTCGTTCAAATTGTCTAGTCGGGTACAAGCATAGAGATATATAATAGAGAGGGCATAGTCTATCTCAATACATTAAGAGTCCTGAAACATCATTTTGGGCTCTCAGGGGCTTTGTGTAACCTCACTAAAACCTTTTCTAACATTAAGTTAGGGTTATAAGAAATCAATTTTTACGGCTTCTTGTACATTGTTTGTGTTTTGATTTATATATTTAGCGTTCTGCTACATAATTCACTGTAATTTTGTTCTGTTCATATAATTATTGATAGTCAAAGGCAGTCAGGTTATTTTTTCGATGTTTCAAAATTCAACCAATAAGGGCCCCTCTTGTAATATACCCCTATGGGTACAGCAACAAAAAAGTTCGAACTGCCCTGATTTAACTTATAATCCGTAACTTACTTATACTAAGCGAAGACTTACTTATACTACTCTCGAATATTTATGGTGAAAACATAATACTTAGTTAAATTAAACAGTAAAATAAAGCAAGTTGTGTGGTGTCTAAGTAACGTCTAATTAAGCTCGACAATAAATAACAAAACATGATAAATGATTACACAAAAGTTAAACAAGCACGGAGTAATTAAATCATTTTAAACAAACTAATAGAACACAAAAAGAAAAACATAATGAAATCATGTTTCATTAGCTTTATATCAAACTTGACAAACAGATTTTGTTATTATAAGTAATTCCATTTGAAAATTTATGGTATCAAAAGAAAAAGTTTATAATTCAGTTTTATAAGATAAACATGAGGGACTATATATTCACTGTATCTTTATTCCCAACTACAAACTAACGAAAAGTTTTCCCAACTAAAAACTTTTCCCGAAGTTGGTAAGCTTTGAGTAACGTTTTCTAAGTTTTGGGGAAAAAACTTAGCTTTTCACATTTATCACACTAAGGTAATTTTTTTGGCTTCTTATTGAAGCCATAAAATTGCGGAAATGTTTCCATTCTATCATATCAAGGAGGGAGGAAATCGCTAAGCAATTTTATTATAAAAGTATTTTCCTCTACATTTCCACCACAAGAATAACCTAAAAGATTACATTTATGACTACTACTATAATTTACTCAAATGGGACTCTATATACCTATTACCTCCAGACCCGACACAAAGATCTTATTTCTAGAGGGGCTCTATTGGTTGAATTTTACAACATGAAAAGAAATTAACAATTATTATTGTAATCTAAAGAATTTAACAGATAACAGCAAAGTCAGTTATTATTAATTAATTAATTTTAAAGATTAAAATTAATTAAGATAAAACGACTGATTAACTAAATAAAATAAATAATGAAATGTAATACGAAAAGTATAATTCTACAGAAATTTGTCATCAAAGAAAATATAGAGCCAACATAGCAGTCTCCCATGTGGTCTAGTGGCTAGGATATCTGGCTTTCACCCAGAAGGCCCGGGTTCGATTCCCGGCATGGGAAATTACTTTTAAATAATAAATTATATTAACTCATTAAATATTGAGAAGCATCTTTCCTTTATGTTTTTAATTATTTACTAGCCAAGATAGATTTGCCTTATAAATAGGTCCCAAAAGGAATTATAAACATATGAACTATCTTGTTTTCAAATACTGTAATCTGTCTTAATCGATTATTTAAACAGATAGGTTGAAGAACTAAGATGAGCCGTTAATGGAGTTCATCTTAATAAAAGAGGAAGAAGTCTCTCCACAAAATATATTTCTTTATAGCAAAGCGATTTCAACCTAACAAGAGGTCATCATCAGAGCTAGCCGTTGAATAAAGAAGAGGGTGATAAATGAGTCTTACAGATGAGATATCAAAGATAGACTCATCTTTGATGTCAGATCCCCCCTCTTTTTTTATTCAACGGCTAGCACTGATGATGATCTCTTGTTACGTAGAAAGCACTTTGCTATAAAGAAATATATTTTTGTGGAGAAACTTCTTCCTCTTTTATTAGATAGTAAGTTCACACACGGTTCTAAATCCGCGGATCGTATTAAGTACGATATCTAAATACGGTAATATTAGCTGTATGAACCATGCGAAGGGAAATCCAAGCGGATAGAACTAGTGAAATGGAATCAAAATAATAAATAATTTTGATAATATTATAATTATAAATATCAAATAACTTTTTAATTTTTTTTTTTTGTGTAACTTTATTGTTATGCAAAGAAATCACAATTTAATGAAATATATTTTTTGTTTTAAACTCCTTTATAACCAAAATTGAACCTTCACCATAAAATACGCGATGTTTTGGCAGGATCAGTTATCACGTAATCTCACTCGATCGACTAAACAAATACGGTGCAAGAACCGTATCGTTTAAGAGGTGATCGTATTTGAAACGCATTTAATACGTATCAAATACGATCACCTCTTAAACACGCTGTGTGTACGTAGTAAGATTTCCATTACCTGTCTGTTCTTGTAAGATTAATATTATTCATACATAGCAAGTTTAATTTAAGTTTATCTAAAAAAAAGGAACTAAACATATGTGCTATCTTAAACTTCGCTAATGATCTATCCATCTTAGTTTTTAGATACACAAATAATCATACAAAAACAGTTAAAATAAAAAAATACTTTTAACCAGTCAGTAGTAAAACCCCCGTTTAGTAGATTACCATCACACGTTAAGCAAGTAAAGTAAAACCAAACTAAATAAAACTCCTCTAAAAAAAACCCTGATGTTAAATTATTTAAAACTAAAAATGAGTAGAACTAACCGCAGAGACCATGACTCGGGAAAAAGGGTTCTTACAGCTATAGGAGCAAAAAACTTTACAGACACAACCTTAGCGCCTCAAAAATAACTTCTAAACGCTACTTTCACAAAGGGATAAACCAAAAAATACAATTTAACTTAATTAATTAATCCACTAAGAAGAAATAATAATTGAAAATGATAAAAAAGATGGAGTGCAATAAATAAAACAAATTATCTATCAAATGACATACATTTTGATTCGGTATGTTGTTATTACATAGATAGATAACTGAAGGCTTGCAGATTATTTTTATTTATAGATCTAAATGACCTCGACCTTTTTGTGCCCTTTAATCAAAGGGCTAGACAATTTTGTTATTCAGTTGATATTTTAATTTCTTTTATTGGATATTTTACTTTTTTCCAATCGTATATATTCATTAATTATGTAGTTTAAAATGTAATAATTGTTATTTGATTTATGTCTAAGGGAATATATTTATTTATTTAGTTGAGTATATATATATTGTTCATGGTTCAATGGTTACTACTAATTAAATTTTGTTTTAAAATTAGAGTGGACTAGACAGGGGTCGATTTCCATCCCTAGTGCCTTTTTGGCCGCTTCGCTGTCTCGGCGCTGGCGGCAGCTTCGCTACCTTGGCGCTAGCGACAGCTTAGCTTCAGTTTTTTGTATTAGTATATTTGTAAGTGGCATTAAGCTTCAAAATTAGCGAATATTCAAACGCAGCAGTGGTCTAAAGCGAGATTTATTTACACGAAGTTGTATGAGTCGAACGATTCTCCCTAACCAATTCTGATTATATCATTTATATTTTTATAAGTATTTAGCTTACATAGCAGTGCATAAGTAGGCAACCAAAACTCGTAGTGGGGGGGGGGGCGAAACCAATCCACCGCCCCCCATCTCTCTTCATGACCCAACTACATAAGCTTAATTTTTTTCGAAAATTCGTTAAACGTAAGAAAATTCAGCTCTAAATGATCTAGGTTTATTTACTCATTTTTATATTACTTAAGAGTTTGAAATATTTATATTTCTCATTAGCTTCTCTTTAATAGTAGCTTCAAATGTAAATAATTCTGTCAGATGTCCGCGCTCCAGTGAGAATAACACAATCAAGTACTAAGATAAGTTCCCTAGGAGCATCTTCAAAATAATTACAGCTCACAACAATGTCACGATTTTATCTAGATTTAAGATGGGCAGTCTCATTGTGGGTACTATGGGAACTTTGTAACCAAATAGATGGTACTCTCGGTGGGATGAAGGCCAAGGTTAGTGTTAAAGTGCCCCCAGGCCATCATATCCCAGGCTAGAGAGTGCTCACCGCTCTCATCATACCCTACCTCTGATAACTTCCCACCACTTCAATAGTCTTCAATTAGTTTTTTATAACAATCTTTCATATTTTTTTTCTCCACAAAAACAAAGAAAAATACTAAAACAATTTTACTAAACAATACCGATGAAAATACACAAAATAATAAATCAAAGAAAAAAGATGGTAAAATAGAGTTAAATGGTATTTTAAAGTGTTGAAAACGGGTAATTCAAGATCGATATAACTTAAAATATTAAATGTACACACGTATTCTTTTAACACCGAGCGGCCTGGCCAAAAACTACGTTAGAGCGTTAGGGCAAAGGTTCCATTAAGCCTGGTTTTAATCCTGACAGTAGAATAATTTTAACATAAAATTGAGAGAGGGAAACATAATTCCATGTTCATTTAAAGAAAAGTGCCTCTAGCTTCAAGCATTCTGCTTATTGGAGGTGCAGCACATATTAAGCATACTTTTTTTAATTATAAGAATATTGTATAATATAATAATACATTAATGTAGTAAACATTTTTGCAAATTTAAACTATGTTTTGTTTTGGCAAAAAAAAGTTAAATATTATTATTATTTCAGTTAGAGCTTTTATACTCAATTTAATAGAAAAAAATGGGTACGGAGTACCTCGGAACTTTTTCTAAACTTTACGGATTCGCTACTCACATCCTCAATTCTTCATTTTTACTTTGCTCCTGCTCAGACAAGCCTCAGTTTTAAGACCATCGGTCCCCTATCCACCTAATCGCCACGCTCAATTATCATTAACAAAAGTAAAAAAAAAAAACCGTAGGGGTCATACCATGTCAAATCAACACAAAAAAGTACATTTTTGGACTCGATCTCACTGATTTTAATATAACTTGGCTGACAGGTAGGCACCATGTAAGAAAGAAAAAATCCAGATTGATTTTTAACTTATTTGGTGCAGCCATATTGCCGCAGTAGGGTGGTGAATTTTCCAAAAAATGTGTTTTTTTTAATATCTTTGACTACAAAAATGGGTGTATCTGTAAACTGTAAAAAGTTACAATTTATCGCATAATCATTGATAGAAATTGCAAAAACAGTAACCTTTTTACACTTTGACATACCTTGACACACGTTATGTGCTACTGTGTCTATTTTGGCGGTCCAAAATGAAACTAAGTGGATATTTTAATAACAATTTACGCTCTTTTTAGTATATTTTCAAAAATTTTAAAAACTGGCTTTTTGAGATATTAACATTTTTATTTTATATTCGCTCATAATAAAAATGTATAACTAATTTTCCAAAAGTATGTAAAAGATACATGCACATACATACAAACAGAAATCTTTGTAAACCCACTCAGAAGGGTTTAAACACATTTGAAACCAGGTTTAAGTTTGTAGTAGAAAAACAATAATATTTTTCCATGTAACTACTGCATAAATGAGGAAAAGTGAAACTAAAACATGACTGACAAATTAAAATCCCGGGAATGCTTTTTGTAAATTAAAACAGTTCAATACAGCTTCGGTAAGATATTAGACCCTTGATTATTCTTAGCTGTTCAGCCGAGAGGTAATAAATACAGTGTGACACCCTTTCGGTTAACCCGACACAAAAAAATTAAATTTTAAAAACTACCTTTTGTTTATCATTTTCATTTTTAGTTACCATTTTCTTAATTTAACAAGTTCATTCTTTACTTGATCTCAATATGATGCCAAATAAAATCGCTATAAAGACATAATTACCTAAATTACCCTAAAAAAGTAATTAGTTTGGTCGTCTAAGCCCCGATGCCTTGTAAATACCCAGTATTAAATAAGCTCTTGATAAATTAATTTCCCATAAAATAAAAACCTAAACATTTTTTACTTTATTAAGTCTAGTGAAAATTAAAAGCGGAAAATTCCCCACTAAATGAAAACCGGAGGTTTAACGAGTTTTCTCTGACGAGGAAAAACCTTGCCACGATGGAGAATCAATATCATATTGGGTATTTTTTATCTTATTAACTTCTCTCTACCAAATATAATCTACTTAGTAAAAGTCATTTCTAGTTTTAAGAGATTAATACACCAACCAATTTATACGTGTGAGAGAAAAATGTATAAACCAATAAAATACAAAAATAAAGTAGAATTAAGCTGTTTATTTGTTTATTAAATATTTTTATAAAAATACTTAAAACGGAACAAAAACGTATGATTTTGAATGAGACCAGTGAAGTTGTTGATAATTAAAGGAACGAAAATAAGAGTCTCTCCACAAAACTGTTAATTTATTCAAAGCGCTTTCAACCTAACAAGAGGCCATCATCAGTGCCTATACAAAGAAATAAAAACCATATAAAGTAACCATAAATAGTCAAAACTAAATAAAAATAAAAAACCAATAGAATAAAAATAAATAACAAAGTTAAAACAAAGATAAAGTAAATATGAATAAAAATTACTAGATATAACATAAAGAATAAACGGCTTAGAGAAAGACATGAAAGGTAAATACAAGTCAAACAGTGGAATTCGCAATTTTCCTTCTCTTCTTTTTCGACTCGACGAAGTTAACAAAAACAATATTTCATTTCGATACTACCGAGTTTTGCAAAACATGAATAGTTGACACAATATAATTGTGCGAGAGACACCAAGGAAATGTAACAAGCAAAATGCAATGCTACATCTGGGAACAGTTCCATCATTTGACATTCGTCATCATTGATGGCTGGACATAATGATCAGGCTCTTTCGGCGCCCTGATGAGTTAGACGTAACGAAACAGAGTGGGACATGACATTATGTCGAGCCATCAATGATGATGAATGTCGAATGATGGAACAGTTTCCCAGATGTAGCATTGCATTTTGCTTGTTACATTTCCTTGTTGTCTCTCGCACAATTATATTGTGTCAAAAACAATATTAATTATACATTGCAAGAATTGATACATTATATCATCCTATATACTTCAAATTAATTTTAAAAAATTAAGTAAAAAGGTCAAAGCTTAATCAAAGTTTTCTTCTAGCAAGCTCATCTTATTAAGTATATTTATATTTACCCCTGTACATTTGTTTTTGTATTGTGAGCTTTTCCTAAAATTAGTACACACCTCTCAAACACATTATATAGGTTTTATCAAATAAATCGATTTTTTGTTGTAAATTGAATTTTAATATTTAAATAATAGTAAATCTTACAGATGAATCAATATTATATATTAAAAAATATTTATACATTATATTTATATTTATATTATATTATATTTATACATTCTTTGTTATATATTAATAAAATACACTAAAAAAAATACATAAAAGGAGATAGTAGTTCTAAAAGAAGTGTAACCAAAAAAATATATAATTATATTATATTATCTAGCTCATAATTTTAACATTGAAAATAAAAACTGTTCTAGAGAGACGCTAGACTACGTTATCTTTTTGTTATATTATTCATATTTCATGGTTAGAGGGTACGGTAGTAGAAATAGGTTTTTTCATGGTAGGCGGGATGTTGAAGACCCCCTCCCTACCAGTGTAACTACTCTCTACAAAGCGTGAACATCTCTATTGTAGATGTTACTAAAATATGCTCTTTATCATCTATTCCTCTTGGTTTACTGTGTCCTATGTTTTAGCTTCTAATAACAATACAATGGAGTTTAACAAAGCATTTTAACTTATGAAATTTTCCTCAAGGTCGATTTTCTTAAAATATTATTTTACTTTGATAACAAAATTTCTTTTAAGATTGCTTTTTAAGTTTAAGTTTTCTTTGTTTTTTGTTGATTATATATCTTTATAATTATATTAACTGTAACACACTAAGACAGTCTTTGATGACAATATAAACTACTTACAAAGAAATGAAACCATTGATATTGTGTTGTTTTGTAATACTTTGGACTGAATTTTACAATACTCCAGCTCTATAAGGTTAATCGAATTACTATTATATACAAACGGATTTTAAAATAATATAATATGTTAGAGCATTGACACAACTGCAGTAAAGTTTATTAACATTGCTAAGGCTACTTACAATTTAAAAAAAAACTGTGTTATTAAGAGCAATGACCAGTGTGGTCAGGTAGCTAGGCTGAGGTTCAGCTCTATCCCTTCCACCCTAGAGTCAATAATAGGTGTCGCACACTATATGTCGCACACTAGGTGTTTAGACAGCGCTTAACATCTATGCCAAGAGACTGTTAAACTTCATAGGAATGTGTTAGCTTAAACTGTTAATTAAAGGACCTTCTAAGAATCTAACCAAGCAATTTTTAGCCCAGGAATATTTGCCAATCAATAGTATTCTTACTGGTATTTGCATAATCACCATATTCACCCGATGGAACTGGCAGAGTGAGTAGTAGTAATATGGAGGGGGGAGTGGTTAACTACCAGGCAAGTAGGCCACGTTCTTGGGCCCTTTTCGCCAGCTCCCTAAGATAGTCTTCTACTCGTTTTAATTTCAAGTGTAGGTATATTTCATCTAATCTAGACAGAATAGCCGTGGATTTATATGGTTCCTCTCATGCTTTTTTTCAAGGAATCATACATATTTTTACTGACTCTTATAGTCTAGTGAAAAATAGGAACAACACGTGCCCTCGCTGATAAACCAAACCTCCATAGACTTTAAACTACAAGACAGAAACACTATAGTATTATAATGAATCTACTATGAGGGTCCTAAATTTTGCCTATACCCAGTTTCATTGAGGATAAGGGATCTTTAACGAGTACCTGACAACGTACCTGAGCGTTAACAGTTTAACGCTCAGACTCGAGACCACCGGCTTTAAGTCCCTTCTGAAGGACGTCCCTCTCATAAAAATCCCAGAGGACCGTGCTGGGATTGAACCCATGACTAACTAAACTAGTAAGTTTTTAGTCCATTTATTCTGTGTATTGGCCGCGTACCTTAACCACTACACCACAGGTGACTCCTAACTGGCAGAGTGAGGAACAAGAGGAAATCCTGCTCACATCCTAAGTAATTGTCCTGCTTTGACATACCTTATGTGGCAGACCTTTATTCTTGCCAGCTTGCCCTCACTTCAGCTCATTAAAACATCTTTTAACAGGGTTATAACTTTTAATGACTCAGTTTACTTGTTCAGAGAGTAAAATGAACTTGAGGGCCATTCTATTACTTCCCGAGTTTGCGCTAATGGCCCAACTAAGTGGTCTAATTATTTAGTTTCACCCAAGGTCACAATAAATCACAATAAATTTATGTCATTATTTAAGAAAAATATTTTATTGATGTAAATGTAATAATTAAGAAATGTATTGATTAAAAATGTGAATAACATAATACATTAATGTAAGAAAAATGCCAGCGTTTTAGATATCCATCAAAAATAAAATGTTCAAATGCCTCTGCAGGCAATGAAGATTTTTTTTTATTTTTACTGCCTTAGTACAGCAAATTTTTGAAATAATGTGGCTTATGGCATTAATGCTGTTAGTTTTCAGATCAAAATGTAATGATCTGTAAAGTTTAAGTCCAGAGTTTAGATTCAAGAGAGAACAAAAATAAATAAAATCCGAAAGAAAAAATTGTAAAAAATAGAATATTTTCTCAACGCTTTTCCTTAACTACCGAGAAGACTAAAAAAAGAGAATTTACATTAAGTCAATATTTATGTAAACAAAAAAACCTAAAAGATTTATTCCACTTCTTTCGTTTACTTAGTATTTTTTAATATTAGGAAAAAAACAAAAAAGGGGGAGAGATAATGTGTATTTAATAGATCTAAATGTTCTTTATCTTTTATACTTTGTGTTTAGATTATACTTAAGGTATAATATTTAAGGTATAATACCCTAAAAAAATGTTAAGAAAGATAAATAATAATATCTAATACCACTGTGTATACAAATAGGCATGTTAGGGTAGAAGAGGGGAGCGTAGTTAGCACCGCGCCCGCACGGCGCGTGCAGACCCTTATATCACCCCACTTTTGCTTATTTAAACATTTTTGCAAGATATGAAGTTAAAAGTTTTTAACTTTTGACTTTCTTATCATGCAGTTATAGCAACTGCATGAAATAAATAATAAAAGTTAGGATCATTTTTGTTAAGCATTTGAAAGAAACAAGAAAAATAAATCCATGTATGTTATTCTACGGGTAATATTATACTAAATGAATACAAGGTATATTTATAATATAATGTACATCCTACAATAAGCTGCCACTGATGGGACGAGACTTCTCAACCAATACAAAAATGCTAATACAAAAATCGGGTACAGGGTACCTCGGTACTTTTCCTCATCACATCGGATTCGCTTCGCTCTTCCTCCCTGTTTTAGACTCACTTCGCTCATCCTCAGAATACATAATTCGCCAAATTTATACTGCAACATGTATTCGGACTCGCTTCGCTCGACCTCTGTTATTGAATGCATCCGTTTCATTCTCAGCAGTCACCCATACAGCACTGACCACGCTCAATGCTACTTGACTTTTATAATCCAACAAAAATTATGTTTCAATACTTGTCGTACTGAAATGTAACTTACTGTACTTATTTTTAAAACTTATGTACCAAGTTTCAACTCAATTGGATTGTTTTCCGATTTTTTAACAAACGTACCCAAGTCATTTAATAAAAATTGAACTGATGCTGATAATGAGATGAAACTTAGAACACATGTTAGTCTTATACATGGCTACATGCGTGCCAAATCTCAAAAAATGTGCTGTGCTAGCCACAGAAGTGGTTGAGATATTTTTTACTTAAAACAATTTTTAAACATTATTAGAAATCATTTTTATAAAACAAATATTTTTCATTACATGCTATGTATGATTAACCCCAAAATATTAGTAGATCTTGATTTTTGATCTAAGTTTCAAATGAAATTAAATTAGCCATTTGAGTCATATAGTGTCCACAAGAAGTCATTGCACTTATCAATATATCTCGAGAAGTGTAATAGCCACGGACGTGTTTAAGGTTCCTTTCTATTTCGAAAACATCACACTATCATTAGAATCACTTTTTATCAAACAAATATTTTTCGTAATTCTTAATGACTATTTTAGAAGTTTGCAGCGGCGCCAGTTTGACATCTTTTTAGGTTTACCCCAAAATTCTTTCTCTCATATGACTTAATTTTTGTGCCAAGTTTTATCAAAGCTAGATAAGCCGTTAAAGCAGTAGCGTGTTTACAAGTAATGTGCACACGCATACACTATTTTTTTCGATTTTTAGAATCTGTAGGTGCTACAACGGCAACGTCGAAATATGATAAAATGAGGCAGTTACGTTTTTTGACAATACAATGCTTTTCCTTGTTTAAGGAGTAGGGAAGCAAAAATAAATAACTAGGATATTTTCTTTATAGTTGGGAAAACTATTCCTTCAAACAAATCTGGGGACACAGAAGTGAGTACTCCGACCAAGTCTAGTGGTAAGAAGCGTATCATCCTATACTGGTAGCTTACATTGATCTTATTTTTGTTAAACATGCAAGAGTCAAAGGCTGGGAAAAATTCCAACGTTAGCCAGGTCTGAAAGAAAAACCACTTTTGTCACACCATGTCAGAGTAAATCCTTCATAGTTCACGAAGTTTCTAACAAGTCCTTGGTGTGATTAACCGTGAAGCAGTCAAACGGGTTTCTTATCCTTCTATACAGAGGATTGTTTTAATATTTCGACAGTTGTTAGTAAAAATAATATTTTCTTACTTAAAATTGATTTGTGATATATAATACACATATCAAACTCATATCTATAACTCAATAAAATATGGCACTCTTATCTATAACTCAATATAATACCGCACTCATATCTATAACTCAATAAAATATCACACTCATATCTATAACTCAATAAAATATCGCGGTCATATCTATAACTCAATTAAACTTTTTATACAAAATTTTATGTAATTTTTAATATCAATAATAATATCATCATGTTTTATTGTATAAATTAATTTATTTCATTATTTATATTTCCTTCTATTACCATTTAATTATTTCGTCTTTTTAGTCTCCTTCTTAATAGTAATTTGTAAAAGGCTTTAAAAAGCCGTTTATGTGATAAAAATGACTTTAAAACTACTGCAACAATAACTACATTTAAATGAATATAAAAACAAAAATAACTAACATAATGTTACAATATCTTAACAAGAACAAACCAGAATAACTAGACTTGTACAAAGATACATTGTGTCATTACATAATATGACTATACAATACATACATACATATACATAATCAATATGACTTATAACTATGAAATACATAAATATGACTTAATAAGTAATAATCTAATGCATTGTAACAAAAATTGTCTCTGAATGAACAATTCATAATTGTAACAGTCTTTATTATAAATATTTAATAATTTTCATTGACATTTTGACTTTTTTTTATACATTTTTCATAATGTCACGTCCAAATTTGAAATATTTTATTAATTTATATTCTAAATGAAGAAAAATTAAGTGCTAAAAGTCAAAAGTGTATAAATAATTTAAACGAAACGAAGTAAAATCCTAATTAAAAGTTAATAAAAAAATATGAAGGAAAATTTATACAATTTTAATTTTTTTTTTCATCCCTAAGGGACCAGAATGAAACCCCTACTGCAGTTTTTCGAACTCTATTAAATCTTAATTTTTTTCAAAGTCGTTATAAATAAAAGAAAAAAAAGACATCAAATAAATGACATTGAAATAATCTCAAAGGAATAATTCTTCAATTTTAAAAAACCAAAACAGAATGCTGGTTGAGGTCTCATAAATATTGCATATTTTTAGGAGAAAAGGACGCGTCGAGGGTGCTAATTTTAAATTATGGTGTCCCTTCTCTCTCTTATTTCACTTTTTTGTTTCTTTTATCTCCGAGACCTAAGGGATCAGAAAGGGGGAGAGAGCAGAAAGGGAAATAGCGACCTGTAAGAGTATAATAGAAGAGTAATGTTTTATTAATTATAATGTTCAAAAGGAAAACAATAAGAAAATATAAATAAGATTTTTTTTTGGAAAAACGCGCTAGAGGATTCCATACTTAAAGGTCTCTTCAGATTATATTCAAGGATAAACCTTTATACGGATCCTTTTAAAAAATCTTTGAAATACACCGCTTAGTATTTTTTTAAGCAAAAACTGTTAATGGTTTAATATATCTGAATTAAACCAAACATGTTTTAGTTTATTCTAGACCCAAACCCGTAAGTTCATACCAACATAAAATATCTTAAAAACATTACAAAAGCAAACGTTAACTAACGCAACAAGATTTCTCTTTAAAGATTTGTAAACAAGTTCCTTAATTTGTTAAAGTTCTTAATACTACAAGAAAGTCGAGACTCAAACATTTTTATTATCTTAGAGAATGTGATATGGAAAATGTGATCCACAGTAACGATAAGAATTATGGAGACAGTCACAAATGTAATACCTTCAAGGCTCAAAGGGAAACAATAGTTTTTCTCACTGGCACTAAGGATGACCTTTATTTGGTAGAAAGCCGGTTTTACCATCATTACAATCTTAAAACTATATATGAGGATAGAAATTTATTTGAATCCTCGAAGAATTTGAGTATAAGTTTGAGAAAGTGAGTAAAAACATTGAATTACTAATGTACAAACGCTAAAACATTATGTCATTAATTCATTTATTCTTGGGAAATTGCTAAAAAAGATATCAGAATATAGCTATGGATCAATTGAATGTGAGTAAATAAGGAAAAACCATCAAAATACAAGGAATAATACGAAGGATTGACTAAAAGTAACCAAACATATAAAAGAAGAGAAATAAATCTCAAAATAGGGAAACTAAAAGTAAACCAATATGTTAAAATAGAGGAAGAAACCCCTAAACGAAGCAACTATGGGTTACTTATAGTTGCTTCGTATCTAAAGTACTCATTTATAAAAGAAGTAAAAGAAAAACTAATGCTAAGCCACTAAAAGTAACCTAACATACATAAAAGTAGAAAAAGAAAAACATAAACGAAGCTACTAAAAGTAACCCAACATACATAAAAGTAGAAAAAGAAAAACCAAAACGAAGCAACTAAAAGTAACCCAACATATATACAAATAGGAAAGGAAACCCCTAAATGAAGCAACTAAAAGTAACACAACATACATAATAGAAGTAAAAGAAAAACTTAAACGAAGCTACTAAAAGTAACCCAACATACATAAAAGTAGAAAAAGAAAACCCTAAACGAAGCCACTAAAGGTAACCTAACATACATAAAAGTAGAAAAAGAAAAACCTAAATGAAGCGAAGGATTATAAAAAAAAACAGAATAGAATTCAGTTAAAACTTAAATGAGAATTAAGAGAGTTCACGAAAGGGAAGATGATAGAAAAGAGACAAGCAGAGAAGGGAAAACTTATTCTCAAAGTTGGTATGGTAAAAAATTATAAACTAAACACTAAATTGTCCAAATGGCAACTATTAAATCGAAGATCCCAATTTTATAACTCTAAATACAACTATTTGAAAATTGTTTCAAAAGTTTCATATTCCGAAACTGTCTTTGGATTGTAAAACTAATTTTAGTTTTAAAACTAGATTTCGAGAAGAGGATTCCAAACTAACAGCAACTTTCAAACTAACTGCATTAAACTAACAAAATATCCGGGTTCAAAACGACATTTTTCACGGGAAATTTCGGAGTTGTAGGAAAAAAGTTATAAAATATAACTGGTGGCTCGGAGAACGTGGCTTGATTTAAACAGGGTTACTTTATAGCATTTAATTCTTTTTAGGGTTTTATAAATTTAAACAAAATGATTCCAAACACATTTGAAATTAAAGTAATTACAGAATAATCTTGAAAACAAAATTTTGTTAAAAAGTAATTTCAATGTTTTTACATGACCTCTCCTACTAGCGTTGGTATTAGAAGAGAAAAAGTAGGTTTATTAACTAGAATTTTGGGAAGCCTAGACTCCTGGTAAGGTAGAAAAAGTTTTGTGTACACATTACTCGTACAAATCCGAAATCGAGGTTTCATCGTAATTGTCCCTTTCAGACAGTTTTATGACGTGCTGAGTTGTTTCCGTCATGCTGAGCGGGTCTGTGGCTAATGACTCCCGCTGAGTTTACGCTATAAAGATAAAACTTGGCACAAAAATTAGACTTATGCTATAGTTGTGCTACCTGAAATACTATTAGACTACGATATTTATTTTGCTCTCATCAAAAATTTAAATAAAAGCAGATTAATATCACAAAATTCCTTCATTTTTATAAATAACTGAGCTTTCGACTAAAAATTAGTCATTATTGGACTTTAACAAAATATGAAAAAACACAATTTACAAACTACTTCATATTGCACTTTGGTATATTTTGTTTAAAAATTGAGTTTCATATCGATCACCATCAGTTCAAATTTTATCATATAACTTGCTTGCGTTTTTTTAAACGTAAAAAATCAGTAAATAAACCAATTTATTTGAAATTTGGTACACGTATATGCATTAACTTATTACATAAGTACACCACATTTCAATACAAGTATATTTATGATTTTTGTTGGTTTATACAAGTGAAGCAGCACCTGGTCAGTACCTGAATGGGTGACAGCTGGGAATGAAACGGATGTGTTTACTATCTGAGGACAAGCGAACCGAATGCGATGTCATGAGAAAAAGTTCCGAGGGACCTGCACCCGACTTTTTTAAAAGTTTTGGAAACTTTAAAAATTGATTTAACATTGAATCAGTTAAATTAGAGCATACCATATTGTCGCTAATAGTTTAAATTGTAGTAAATTCTTAAAAGAATTGATCACCATTACCAGTGCCACCATATTACGGAAACTTTTTGCCAAACTATTTTTTGACATATTTCATATTTCTGTTCAAAACCACAAGATATTTTAAACAAAATTTTATGATACACGTCAAGTATGGTTATATGGTACAGTAGTATGATGAAATTGGTGTCAAACTTCTATAGCTTCAATTTAATTTTCAAAATATCCAATAATATGGTATCTCCTAATATAAATTTTTAAAGTTACCAAAAGTAGAAACAAAATTACTATATTTGGGTATCAAAGTAAAAATGGTAAATAGTAACTCGTAAGAGTAAAGACCATTTTCGAAAGTCTAGGGTCTCGTTTCCCCATATTTTAATAAACTGAATGTTAGTGCATTTAAAAGGTTCCACCATATAGATGTAATAACGGATGGAACATAAACTGCTAACAAATATAAATATAGCTAAGACAAAAAAAAGCTTACATTACAGAAAGCTGAAAAACAAAATAATGGAAATGGGAAAATAATGCTGCAGTTTTTCGGAGGTTACAGAGGTGCGGGTCTTGTGAGGTTGGGGAAAGGTGCGGGTCTTGTGAGGTTGGGGAAAAGGAGTGTTGCGGGTCTTGTGAGGTTGGGGAAAAGGAGTGTTAGCGGGAGTGAAACCGTCTCACGGTATGTGGTCTAGTTTCTTATGCAAGGGATACAGAGATAGAATTCAGAGGAATAGATGAATAAAGCATAAGGAAAACCTCAGTCTGGAACGTCTTGTCGAGGTTTTCCAAGGGCTCATTATGTATGGAAAACTAAATCCTATTTCCAACTACTTTTTTTTACTCCTTAGGAAACAAAGTGAAATTTTCTTTGCAGATAAAAAGTAATACAATTAAGATTTTTTTGTTTACAAAAAAAATTGGTATCTTAGTGAATAAATACCATTACCATGCAATATCAGGTAAGGAAAAGAAAAAAATAAAGAAAAAATGTATAAAGACAACAAATTCTAAAATTTAACTTAATAATTTGAAATTTCTAGAGACTTTATATGAATTTTGTAAGGAAGGTCGCATTAAATGGGAAGGGTGAGAGTGGGAAGACTTGATTCTGTTTGGTATCCTCATTCCAATATTTTTTTCAATCAGCGAAAATAAGAAAATTATGTTGTTATAAAGTCTCCTGACTCTATCGATTTCAGCACATTCGAACCTACTCTTTAGACAGAAAATGTGCAACCAAGCGGGAAAAAGACTTCCTTAGAGTTGTCTTAAAGATAAAATAGTGTCGTATTTTAAGTTATAAAGTTAAATCGAATAAAAAAAATTCCAAATCAGTAAGACCAACACACGCCGTGTTCGACTCCTAACAGGGCGTCGAAGCGGCCACATTACGTTTAGCGGGCTGAAGTCCCAGAGAGCAGAGGCAGGCATTTAAATATTTGCTTATCTTGTGGTTACCGGATAACAACAAATTTTTTTCTTCCTTCCTTTCATTACGAACAACTCTAATTACGAACAACTCGATTTAGAATGAGCATCAGTGGAGTTCACTGATGCTCATTCTAAATCACTCATTCAAAATCAACAATTTAGATTCTTCGAAATATTTGGCTATAGTAACATAGCAAAGTATCAAGTCCCAACACATTATACAAAACAAAAACTAAAAAATTCTGGCGCGGTGGTCCGCATGTCGGACGAATTTCCTTTGGATGCGTGTTTCCGTGCTTTTTACATTATATAAGTTTACAACTACTAAATAAATTATTCCGCCGCGGTGGTCCGCTGTCGGGCGAATTTCATGTAGAATGCGTGTTTCCGTGCTAAACAATCCATTTTGGCTTATGCAAGAACCATATCTATAGCGTGGTCCCGGTTCATGCTTTAGAACCTAAGCAGTTACTCAATTGTCAAGCACTGCTCGTAACTCATTTTGTCTGTATTTTCCAAAGGAAATGCGCTAAAACCTTTAAAGATAACTGACTAAGCTTAAAGATAAGTAACCAAGCTTTAAACTAATGCAAATAATAGTGCGTACTTCTTATTTTAGAAGTACAACGTGAAGTAATCACGCAGTTGCAGAACAACTGCGCATTTCCTTTGGAAAATACAGACAAAATGAGTTACGAGCAGTGCTTGACAATTGAGTAACTGCTTAGGTTCTAAAGCATGAACCGGGACCACGCTATAGATATGGTTCTTGCATAAGCCAAAATGGATTGTTTAGCACGGAAACACGCATTCTACATGAAATTCGCCCGACAGCGGACCACCGCGGCGGAATAATTTATTTAGTAGTTGTAAACTTATATAATGTAAAAAGCACGGAAACACGCATCCAAAGGAAATTCGCCCGACATGCGGACCACCGCGCCAGAATTATTTTCTAGTTGTAAACTTATATTAGGTAAAAAAAACGATAAAAAATTATTGTCCCTACTAGGATTTGAACCCAGGTACTCTGGGTTTGAGTGCTCGCATCCAAAGGAAATTCGCCCGACATGCGGATCACCGCGCCAGAATTATTTTCTAGTTGTAAACTTATATTAAGTAAAAAAAAACGATAAAAATTTTTCGACCCTTCCAGGATGTGAACCCAGGTACCCTGAGTTTGAGTGGTCGTATTGACTCCGGACCACTGGCATTCAACTCAGAGGCCCGAAAAACATTAAACACGACACCCCACTCGAAATTTAATTTTCAACGACCGTAATTTTGGTTTTCTATAATTTTTGTGGTTTTTTCGACTTTTTGGTAACTTTAAGTGGTCGTATCGACTTCGGACCGGTTTCATTCGATTTAGCGCCCAAAATTACATAGAAAACGACACCCTACTTGAAATTTATTTTTTATTGACCAAAATTTTGGTTTTCGGTAATTTACAATGGTTTTTTCGATTTTTAGGTCACTTAGAGTGGTCGTATCGACTTCGGACCGGTTTCATTCGATTCAGCGTCTCAAAAAACATAAATATTGACCTTTTTCGCGGCAAAAAATTAACCCTGAATTTTGCCGATTTTTTGAAAAATCGCTGACTCAGCAAACCGGGTTAATGACGTCACAAAAACCTGGTTTTCAATGGGTTCGTGTCCTCCCCAAGGTTGATTTTGTACCAAGTTTGGTTAAAAAATATTAATCCGTTCGAAAGATAGAGTGTTTACAAAAAGTGTCTAGAAATACATATATATATATACATATATATATATATATATATTATATATATATATATATATATATATATATATAATATAATATTATATATATTATATATTATATATATATATATATATATATATATATATATATATTATATACATATATATATATATATATATATATATATATATATATATATAAAGTCTCGCGAAACGTATTTTTTCGTCATTAGGGACCTCTGAAACGGATTTGTGTCGTGGTCCGAGGTTCGAATTCCACCATGACGCCTATCCCATTAGCCGAATTTCCAAAGGAAATTTGCTAAAACAAGGGACTTTGAAGAGGTCACGGCCCCCAGCTATTATTTTATGACCAAACAATTAAAAATATAATTAACCACATGGTGTGCGTTTATTATTTCAATGATTATTAGGAAAGTTTGTTTTAAATTGTGAAATCCTAAAAACCATAAAAGAATGACACGTAGTTTGTCATGCATAATTTATTGAAAATCATAAATAATAAAATTCTGGCGCGGTGGTCCGCATGTCGGGCGAATTTCCTTTGATGCGTGTTTCCGTGCTTTTTATATAAGTTTACAACTACTAAATAAATAATTCCGGCGCGGTGGTCCGCTGTCGGGCGAATTTCATTTAGAATACGTGTTTCCGTGCTAAACAACCATTTTCTTACTTATGCAAGAACCATGCCCATTGCGTGGTTCTAGAACCTAAGCAGTTACTTAATTGTCAAGCACTGCTCGTAACTCATTTTGTCTGTATTTTCCAAAGGAAATGCGCTAAAACCTTTAAAGATTACTGACTAAGCTTAAAGATAAGTAACTAATCTTTAAACTAGTGCAAATAATAGTGCGTACTTCTAATTTTAGAGGCATAGTTTTGTACAACAACTGGATGATTATGCGCATTTCCTTTGGAAAATACAGACAAAATGAGTTACGAGCAGTGCTTGACAATTAAGTAACTGCTTAGGTTCTAGAACCACGCAATGGGCATGGTTCTTGCATAAGTAAGAAAATGGTTGTTTAGCACGGAAACACGTATTCTAAATGAAATTCGCCCGACAGCGGACCACCGCGCCGGAATTATTTTAGTAGTTTTGTAAACTTATATAAAAAGCACGGAAACACGCATCAAAAGAAATTCGCCCGACATGCGGACCACCGCGCCAGAATTATTTCCTAGTTGTAAACTTATATTAGGTAAAAAACGATAAAAAATGATCGACCCTTCCAGGATGTGAACCCAGGTACCCTGAGTTTGAGTGGTTGTATTGACTCCGGACCACTGGCATTCATCTCAGAGGCCCAAAAAACATTGAAAACGACACCATACTCGAAATTTAATTTTCAACGACCGTAATTTTGGTTTTCTATAATTTTTGTGGTTTTTTCGACTTTTTGGTAACTTAAAGTGGTCGTTTCGACTTTGGACTGGTTTCATTCGATTCCGCGCCCAAAATTACATTGAAAACGACACCCTACTCGAAATTTATTTTTTATCGACCTAAATTTTGGTTTTCGGGAATTTAGAATGGTTTTTTCGATTTTTAGGTCGCTTATAGTGGTCGTATCGACTTCGGACCGGTTTCATTCGATTCAGCGTCTCAAAAAACATAAATATTGACCTTTTTTGAGGCAAAAAATATTAACCCTGAATTTTGCCGATTTTTTGAAAATTTCGCTGACTCAGCAAACCGGGTTAATGACGTCACAAAAACCTGGTTTTCAATAAGGTTCGTGTCCTCCCGAAGGTCGATTTTTGTACCAAGTTTGGTTAAAAATATTAATCCGTTCGAAGATAGAGTGTTTACAAGAAAGTGTCTAGAAATACATATATATATATATATATATAATTATATATATATATATATATATACATATATATATATATATATATATATATATATATAATATATATATATATAATATATATAATATAATACATATATATATATATATATATATATATATATATATATAAAGTTTTCAAAAAAAGTATTTTTTCGTCATAAGGGACCTCTGAAACGGATTTGTGTCGTGGTCCGAGGTTCGAATTCCGCCATGACGCCTATCCCATTAGGCGAATTTTCAAAGGAAATTCGCTAAAAGTGTTAAATAATATAAATAACTGTTCTGTGGAGTGATCCAAGAATAGATAAATAAATAGTCTCTCCACTACAAAGTATGTTAATTAATTTACTAGAGAGTTAACTTTCTGCCGCGTCCGGCCATCATCAGTCATTCTCTGGAGTGCTAAGAACGATCGTTCACATCACTTTCCAATCTTTATAGCACACTCCTTCTCTTGAGTGCGCTATAAAGATTGGAAAGTGATGTGAACGATCGTTCTTAGCACTCCAGAGAATGACTGATGATGGCCGGATGCGGCAGAAAGTTAACTCTCTAATAAATGTATTAACATACTTTTTAGTGGAGAGACTATTTATTTATCTATATAAAAGTGTTAAAATTATGTTAAGCAATATTTATAATCCGTTTTTCACAAAAATCACCTAAAAGCTTGGCCATTTTTAATTACAAATTTGAATTTCCGACTTGGAACAAAATGAAATTCAAAATTTATTTACTCTCCAAGGAGTTAAATAAAGTTTTAACACAGACACATCATGTTTAGAAGAGAAATCCAGTACAAGATTGAAAAGCAGTCCTAAATTTCAACCATTGTTTAGACTTAACAATTTCAAAAATAGCTTTTGAATTTTGATTAAATTTATTTAAAGGAAAAGCGATAATATACAGTCCCATACTGACTTTCCACAATGCAGCCGAAAAGGTAGGGAAATCCAATTTTCACTGAAAACACTAAACTAAAGCCTGAATAAACAGTTTCCATTCAATTATTTCTAAATAAACATTAATAACAGAAACACCGATGGGTTTTTGTAAAACCCAAAATTAACAAAATGAAAATTGGAAGAAATGAATTTTTAGAGATTTGATTTTCAATCAACTATTATTTTTGAAGCTTAGAGAAGAATTTAATCGAACGGATCATTCAAATTTATTTTAAGTTTTTAATTTAAAAAAAAATTGTGAAGAACCTACAGAGAAAATAGGATATGACCTTCAGAACAGCTTTATTTAATCTAGTTTTTCAGGTAATGCAATAGGAACTTGTCACATGTACCTTCACACCAACACATTTAAAAATTCACTCATCACAAATCTACAGGTCTAAAATGAGGCCCTTATGTTTCACAGAGAGCCTTCCGGTTGCAGCAGGTTAGGTCGTAATCTTAGGCCGTAAAGGTTAAGGTCCATAAACTTATCTACTGCCGATTACAAAATATTTGTTTATTTTCTTTTTTGCGGATTCTCATCACAAAATTACGTTCAATTTTTTTTTAATTTTTTTAAAATTTAATTTAATTTTGGCGCCCTTAAATTTATATTTTTTTGGACGCCCTTAAATTTACATTTTCGTCCATTTATAAGGAGCAAACTATTAGTGATAGAAAACAAATTCAAAGAGTAAAAATGTATTCCTTATTTATACACACATATTATAATCATGCTTTTAAAAGTAGGACAATAACTCCATATTTAAAGTAAAAGGAAGCATTTATCACAAAAATATAAAATAAAAACAATCAAAGCTGTAATTTGGACTTAAACTATCACTATCTTGTCTAACAAGATTATTTAAAGGAAAGTGAAGTACATTCAAATTATTAAATAAGCACTTAACAGCTAAATCTTCTTCATATTCTTCATAAAAATGCCTCTCGAGGAATCGTGTATGAATAATAAAGACGCAAAACTAGAAATTATTAAAAATGATAGTTCCCACAGGACCAGTGTAGTCGATTATGCACGAACTTTAACGAACCTACACGAATTCGAATAGGAATTGTAAGGAAAGGGAAACGACATGATAGTATGTAATGGTACAGTCGTGACCTTGGAGAATTTCCTTACTTTGATTTATATCATTCTTTAAATTAATTGGTTTCAGTTAAATTTGGCTACGATAGAAAATAGATATTACTTTTAAAAAAAATTAACAGCGTGGACTTAAAAAGAACCGCTTCTTTTGGGTTTAAATGGTAAAAAAGGAAAGAATTAAGTTAGCACCAAAAAATATTTAAATAAATACATTTCATACATACTCGATTAAACTTAAAACAGGCCTTTAACCTATAGCCACTTTGCGGCCCTTCGGTCAATTTAGAAGAAAACCCTTGTGTATTGGTAGTTGTTTTGTATTATTTGTTGTTTCTTTGCCATATTTGTGCCACGCATTTCGCAAATTTAGCGTATAGTTGGCAAAGCAAGAAGAAGGTAGGGGATGTCCTTTCCAACTAGCTCCCACCATTGATCTTAAGACATGCGTTAAGGATATCGACCTTACGGTATATACAAAAACACAAAATATATATATATATATATATATATATATATATATATAATATATATATATATATATATATATATATATATATATATATATATATATATATATATATATATATATATAACCTTTTATTAAAATCAATAACTATAACAATTGATTGGCATGCAACTTATATAACTAAACACTATTAAATTGATTTTAAATCGGCTTGTAGCCGCGGTAGCCCTCTCTAGGGTATGAAGTTGCATCTATAAATTACATAGTTAAATCTAAACTACGTACATAGTTAGCAGCAAAGTTAGACATAATGCATGATTTTGGATTCTCATGCTGAACTTAATACTTTTTCTAGAAAAGTACCTACGGAATAAGCGAGAGAAATGTCAAAAAATAAATACGTCACTATACTTTAAATTCTTTTAAATTTCAATAAAAAAAAACAGTTAAAAACAAAGTAATTTTGGTCCTAATTTATTTCTCTTGAAATTCTCTAAGCACGACCTAATCTTTTCCATTGCCCCAACAAGGAACGTTAGGGTAAAGGAAAAGGTTCAGTTGAAAATTTCTTGGCGCAATATAAAGGTGGATAGAAGTACATAATCAAATATTTATAAAGGTCTCAGGCACCGATAGCAATACTTTGCCTTTTAGATCCAACTTATTGGATTGTCCTAGGGACAATCTCTAGTAAGGAAATGTTTTGATGGTAAGAAAACTACTCGGAGATAGTAAGCAATAAGATTGAGACCCAGGTAAACTCAAACTAGTCGCAGATTGTTTAAATTTAAATATTTCTTACTTTAATTGCTTTTTCGTATTTACTGTCTTCATTGCATTTAACAGCATTAGGGCAGAAATGTTTAGATTTGTTTTGGCATTGGGTTAATCTCAAGTTTTGTCTTGGTTCAACAACTCAAAGAGTAATTTGTTTTTAAGGATTTCAAAATTATCCACTGCATGAACCATACTATATATATTATATATATATATATAATATATATATATAATATAATATATATATATATATATATATATACATACATACATACATACATATATAATATATATATATATATATTATATAATATATATAATTATATATATATATATATATATATATAAATATATATATAGGGTGGTCCAACATTCTCTCTCCCCTCCCTCTTAATTTTCGAACCGGTGTAAGATAAAGTTTTGAAAATTCAAAACTTTATGGAGATATAGGGGGATCTCCATAGTGTATACTTAAGTTTATGTTTTTGCATTGAACATTAGGATGCAGCGATCCCATTAGACAACTACTTCGCTAATTTAAATTGGACCCCATGTTTATCCTTGCATATTTGAATTCAATAACCAAAATAATTACTACTTGGTTTCAGAGTTTTTTTTGCTATCAATAATAATTTGCCTTCAGGAGAGGGGTAAACTGTAAAAGGGCGCTAAAAAAATAGTAGAAAATAAAGTTGGTCCTAATTTTCAACTAATTTTTAGGCACCCTTTAAACTTTTTGTCTTTTTTGTCCTTTTAAAATTTAAAAAAAAAAATAGGAATGATAATGGTCAGTTCAAATTAAACCTATACCCTACGAAGAGTTAGGCCATATCTACTGTTTCCGTCAAATTTTTAAGTTTTAGTACTACAAATCGAAATAATATTATTGTAAAATAAAAAATTCCAGGATAAATAATTGGGATCTAAATAACCTTATTATAATTAAATCAATGTTATTTATTAAAACTTAATTATTTACATTGCCGTCGTAACAATCACATCGTAATAAAATATGTTCAAAAGTAAACAAAAAGTAATGAAAATAAATAATTTAAAACAGAAATCTGTAAAATATTAACGTTGAACGCCCCTCCACTTTTTAGTTTATCGTAAGCTCGCATCTGGTACCCTTCAAAACCAAAAACTTTTTTTCCCTATTTAAGTACAAAAAATAGACAGTTTAACTTTGTGTGAAAATAATTTTTAAAAAATGAACTGGACCAAAAAAACAAACTTTAGGGAAACAAGAGGACAAAAAGTTTAGATCATGTTTAGAAATAAAGTTTTCCCGGTCCTACATTTTTAAAAAGAAACAGAAAAATTATAATAGAAAAACAAAGTTTTTTTAAAAAAAATAAATAAATAATGTTACTGTTAGCTTATAATAATCCTGAAAAGTTTTATTCTTTAATTTTGTTATTTACAGATAAATATAATTCAAATTCCATAAAACAGAGTCATAAGGTTGAGATTCTCGGTGATGAGTTCTAGGTCTAGAGTAAATGAGTCATAAGGTTTCCTCTAGAGTCTAGAGATAAATAGGTCATAAGGTTGAATCTCGGTGATGAATTTAGAGTCTAGAGATAAATAGAGTCATAAGGTAGTAATGATTGTCTAGAGATAATAGGAGGTTGAGATCCTCGGTAATGAATTCTAGAGTCTAGAGATAAATAGAGTCATAAGGTTAAGATTCTCGGTGATGAATTCTAAAGTTTAAATATAAATAGAGTCATAAGGTTAAGATTCTCGGTGATGAATTCTAAAGTTTAAATATAAATAGAGTCATAAGGTTAAGATTCTCGGTGATGAATTCTAGAGTCTAGAGATAAATAGAGTCATAAGGTTAAGATTCTCGGTGATTTATTCTAGAGTCTAGAAGCAAACCATCATAAATTAGTTGGTGGATGATCTGACAAGAAAGGTCCTAAGTTCAAGTCCCAATTGAATTAGAAATATTTTATAGCTAGGGTTTGAATCTCGATATAGACGATACTATTGTAACAACTATAAGTAATAATAATAATAATTAAAATTGAAGAATCAACTACCGTCGATACGAACGGTAGCTGTTGGATATGAATGACACTGCTTCACAAACAATCAAAAGCACCTAAACTTGACGTACTTGAAAGACTCGAATATACAAATACAGAATTACTGACAAGACAATTATTAACGAACAACTTACTTTCAATTCGGACATTACTTTTTCGGTACTCAAACCAACACTTGACAGAAAACGAAAACGGGGAAAACCATGACACCGGTACACATCATAATAAAGACACAAAGCATCATAACGTCAGATGACTCACACGTACACCTGAATCACACATCTGACTACTCAGGGTCACGGCTTTGACTCAGTACATATTGCCCATATAAACCCTCTCCTACTCCCTTCCAAAACTTCAGAGGGCTCGTCGTGCTCATTGAGACTAGAAGTTATTCACAGATATAACTTTATTAGTTGAGAGCCCGATTGTTGCCCAGCCTGCTGATAATGGCGTTATGCCGAAACCGGTTCAGGGATATTTATATCTAACAGCAAGTATCGACGGTAGCTGATTATTCAATTGCTTTTTAATATTAATTGAATTAGCTTTATCTTAATTATTAGTCTAAGAAATTTACTCTTTTGTAATGTTTATCAATTTAATTTGATTACAAACTAAACAGTTCTGTATTAAAAGAGCTTGCACACTTTCATGACGTCCTGAATCCCTGAAGATGCTTCCCTCAGTGGAAGCGAAACGTCGCATCCATCATCAACATTGACGCGGTCACCACCGGATGATCTAAACCTTCTTGAAATAACCGCGGAAGCCCACGCAGTTTAATATTAACTAAATATCTATACTTCAATAAGAATATGTTAAAAACAGGCACATGTCTTTCTAAATAAAATATTAAAAATCTAGTGCCTTTCCCTGTCATTTAACAATATTTTTACCTGAATTATTCAGGATTCTAAGAACTTGAATAATACTTAGATAGGAGAAAAAATATTTACTTGGGTATAGAAAAATTGAGACAAGTGCCTTATATTCTGTCAGTGAAAATAAGTAAAAGGTTTTCTATACAACCCACATTAGCTTTTAAATATATTTTCTTTACGAGAAACGGTTTATATAAAGCTTTTAAAGTATCAAAACATGGGGAAAAATGTAGTAAGAAATACATTTTCACAAACCATAATACATAACCAATCCCACTGAATAATAAGCAAAGAAAAGTAAACAGGCTTGTAAAATTGATGAAAATTCACACACAGTTTTATTTATTTAAACTTTAAGTTCAAAATTAAAACGGAAAAAATGTTAATTAATTAGTGTTGCGAAAGAAATAGAAAAATCTATCAAATACAAATATTTATAGTAGTTCAAATACGAATAGTTCTATCTCTTAGAACTACATAGGTCGAAATACACAGGTTTACGACTGCTATGTTATTAAATAATTAAAATAAGTCATAGAACTAGTATATGCTGTAATAGAACTAGTATATGCATCATAAATAAAAAAGTTAAGTATCAAGTAAGATGAAATAAATATTGATAAATTTACCATATGGTCCAAATAATGTTATAAATTCGTGAAGAGTACCTGCAACAGACAAAAATATTTAATTTTAAATTTATGATAATATGATACAGCACATACCTACATAATATAATATAATAATACAATTTCTTTAATAATTCATCTTATCGAATTCTCTATAATCAGCATCACCACTTCGTCCCCAGAATACGAAAATAACCTAATTTATACATTATTCGTCTTCCAACTCGCTTCGGAGAGAATAATAGTTATTTATGCCATAAGGTTGAGACGTGTGCCTTTATGTCACGGCAATTAGATTTACCAACGAGCGAAGCGAGTCGGGAAAAATTGCCAAGACATAAAGACATTTTCAGCCGGATGGCATACACTATTTTTTTTGAGGTAGCACTCATTAAATAAACTGCGCTATATACTTAATTGAAAAAAAAACGTCCAATTATTATCGTCGTCATTGAATTCATCCATAACTTCACACTTTTACTCAAAAATGTAGAAGCTTTACAAATAAACACACCTTTACAAGCTTTACAAATTGTCAATTAGGACACCTTTTAAAAACGAAAAAAAAAATAGTCTACGAACAAAAACAGAAACAAAATGAACTTTTTTAAACAAACCTCATGAAGGATTTATACAGATTGTTTTTTTGAACACGCTACATTACAGTAATGACGGGAATATATGAATTACTTTTACGTCCTAGGAGTTTTTTTACATTCATTATTGTCCTCGGAGGTGAAAAGTACTAAATAACCTCCTATAACAATAATGATTGGCTTCTCATCCTAAAAACGGTCCAATAAAGAGCTCAGTTACGTACTACCTCAAAAAAATTAATTTTATTCTTATTACTGGAAATCCACTGCCATCCAGGTCAACCATCCACGTACTGACCTCGCTTAATGCAGTTAACAACAATTAATCTGAAAACGACCGTAGATACAACATTACAGCAGTATCGATATGAAACTTTGTATACTTGTTTACAAAACGCAAAACTGTTTTCTGTAATGTACTAATAATAGGACAACAGGTTAATACGTGTCCAAGAGCAAAACAAAAAATATGCAATAATATATGTTTGTCAATCTAATGATGATATTTGTTAAGAATGAATCTCAATAGTATAAATTATATCAAAGCAAAGGAAAACTCCCTCAAAAATTAAATTATCAAAACGAGAAGGACTAAAAGTGTAAACAAGGTGACAATGTTTGTCTCCTTTTAGTTTGTCAACTTAAAAGAACATCAAATCAATAAACTATGTCCTCGAGCAATAGAGGGGTAGACAAGTAAACACAGTGTGAATGAGGACTGTATAATGCGAGAGTTGTTAAATGTTCACTATATCCTACACTGTAATGCTAGTCCATTTAACCAACATTCCATATAGCTAAATAGATGAGTGTAAATAACTATTGTTCTAACTAATGTTTACTAGACTAATCGATATGTTGTACTAGAGATTAACAGAATCTCTAAGTGAAAATAATTTATCAAATGGGAATAATTGTCTTCAGGCCATGAATTATATGCGAGGGAATAAGTTGGAAACTTCAGTTTCCAAACTTTGATACGAATGTAAATAGTAGCAATGTAAATACATTTGAATTTTATTAATTAAATTATTTTACAAGTACTTTATTTAGTAATAACATTTAATTTGCCTAAAATTACAAAACTAATTAAAATAATTCTTGTTTGAAAAGTAAAAATCGGGTACGGGGTACCTCGAAACTTTTCCTCATCGCATATGATTCGCTACGCTCATCCTCACTGCTTCGGACTCGCTTCGCTTGTTCTCAGAATGTACAATTCGCCAAATCTGTACTGCGGCACGTCTTCAAACTCGTTCGCTCGTCCTCAGACAGCAAATATATGCATATTCTTAGCGGTCACCCATACAGCATTGACCACGTTCTGTGCTGTTTAACTTTTATGATCCAACAATAACAATATATATACTTGTCGCATTGAAACGAAACATTGTGTAAACATTGTTTGCACTTGCAAATTTCAACTCAATTAAATCATTTTCTTTTTTTCATTAAATTAATAAAGACTTTAGTCCTTATAAAAATTTATTGAAAATAAATTGTTGAAGAGCTTTTGCCCAGGGATCCTGAGCTTCTTCAGTTCTTAAAAATGACAAAAAATGAAAAAGTTAGAAAATAATAAAAAAAAAATTATGTCATGTGTCTAACTAAGTAAATAAAACTAATATAAAATTATTGACCAAACTTTTTAACTATCTGGTTTGAAGTAGTACAAAATGAGTCACATTTTTTCAGGTCCGGCTCTTGGACATAGTAACACATACAACTCTAACACTTTTACTTGTCTGTCATTTTGCATGGAATTTTTCAAAGGAAATGCCCTAAAGCATTATGTAGATCAGCATAAATTAAGCGTGGTTAAACTGTCTAAATTATAGTGCAGTATTGATACTAAATTTGTCCAAGTCCAAAGTAGTATCGTAGGAAAACTTCCAAGGTACATCGTACCACATTTTTAATTATAAATCTACATTCTAAAATCATAATAAAGCTAATAGAGAAGTCACTGATGTCATAAAGATCCTTCGCTGGACTAACAATTTAATTAAATATTCTAAATTATACTGTTCAGTAGGCCTTTTTAAAGAAATCAAAATTATTGCCATACCAAGCAACGGAATCTTTCGCTTGTTGTGCTCATTTGTGTAAATATTCTCATTCAAATTTCGCACCAACGTCAATCTAGTGTAAAATGAGGAAATTAACAAAACATTATCTCATTCGTAAGAATATTAAACCTCTAGGTTTAATATTACAGACTTTTAATAATATTGCCTTTAAATATAAACTAAAAAGTCGTTGAAACGTTTAATAACGCAATTCAGAGAAGTAATAAAATATTTTATTAATATTTAATAAAACCGCTAAGAGAGTTTATTTAAACTGAAAGCTTTTATAGAGAGATATACGAGATAGTTAAGTAAAAAGAAGCCACTTTAAGTCACAATAACTTCTCGTGCTGTTCGTTCAAACCAGAGCAATTGAATAACAAACTTCAACATAAAAACATCAAATTGGCTTTCGAAATAAAATTCTACAAATAAAATGCAATTATGCAAAATCCCTTTATTTGAAAAAATTGAATAACAGAAAAGAGCATAGAATTATTTTTGTGGAAATAGGGAAATGGATGAAAGGCAAGAAAACAAGACAATAAATGTTTTTTATGATCAAGAAAATTGAGGATGAGGTAAAAAAATATAACTTCTTAATACGATTATAACATTGGAGAAAACCTTACCAGGTGTTACACAATAAACGCGAATAAAAAAAGAGACAAAAGTATTAAAAGAAAAAAGGGAATGTAAGAAATAAAGCAGTAAAGAAAAACCAACAAGAACAAATAAAAAAAACAGTATACAAATAAAATATTCTTGTGGCGATATAAAAACAGTAAAATAAAAAGGTCGACAAGGTCTGCAAAATCTTATTTCCTTACTGTTTTCTTTTTATTTTTATTGAATGTTAAAAGCAGGAGAAAAAGAAAGAGCGATACTTTGTAAACAAGATAGAAGAAAAATAAAGTTAAATAACTTCAAAAAAATGCGAAAATTTCCGACAAAACAAAACTTTATGGCAAAAAGTTTGCCATGTTATGGAAATAAGTTTAGGACAGTAAAATTAACAGGCTGTAGGATAAATTTTGACATAGAGGTGCCTATTAAAAGTCTTAGAACGTCGTAAAAATGACTATTTCGCAGGAAAAATGAAAGAAAAATGTAATAAAATCATAACATTTTTTTATTGGACTTTATTATTTAGTTATTTATTACTTATTAAATTGTCACTGAATCAAAAATTGCAATTTATTTAACAAAAAAACTAAAAAAAAAAGTAAGAAGTTATGAGTTTTTGGTTCATGAACATACACATTTAAGCTTTCGCCGTATGTTGGCTTATTAATTTATTTACATAATGATAAAATACGTTGTGTTATTAAGGTATAAATAAAAAAGAATATTGTTACTGAAATGCAATATAAACTTAAATGTGATGAAAATATAATTTATAGGTTTATGTTGTTTAACAAATTAGTCCATTAAAGTCCGAATTCACCGGATCGAACTTAAACTATTTGGACTAATTCTAAAGTCGGTTTCACATAAGTTAATTTAATCTCGTTTAAGTTAATTGAAATGTCTTGTTTAAATTAGATTTTCATGTTGTTATTTTGACAACCCTGATAATTTTTTTAAAATTTTTTAAATTTTTATTTAAATAATATAAAATTTAAGAATTTTTCTTTGTGTAGACATCAAACATTTTTTACTTTTCATTGTCGATTCGGTAGTTAAACTACGTTGATGAATATGTTTTAAATGACATAATGGAGTCACGTAAGAGAAGGATTGAAGTCTCTCAACAGTTTTTAATGGGAGAGTATAAAGTCATATTAAAAAGAGATATAAAGTATTAAATCTAAAAGCCTTTCTTTTGTTCTTTCCTTGATGAATATCATTTCAGTTTTTCATTTCAGGGATTTTGGGCTTTTCATCTTAAGATGGTAACGATGTCTATCAGTGTTTACTATATCGTTTTTAACCGTCGTTTGAACGGTTTTAACCAAACAATAATTTAACTAGTTTTGGATTATTATTAAAATTTAAAACTGCCAGTCCTAAATAATATTTATTTAATACTTCTTAGCAATATTTTATGTAATATTATTACAATTTTTCCTATTACATGATTAAGGATATTACAATAATTCCTACAAATATTTTTGGACTGCATCTTGAAGAATTAATTTTTTTCCGTCAAATTATTTCTCTTTTACAGTTTGTTATAAATACAAACCTGATCTAAATAGGGTTTAACAAATTTTTCTTACAAGCCATTTAAACTAGGTGGGTGGTTACAGGTCTATGTAGCTGTTTAGTTCAACATTTATTTCAACCTTATTTAATTGAAATTAACGCTGACAGTGGACAACTTGTGGTAAACAATTTATATTTTTTCACGTTTCAGGGAAATACGTAAAACAGAGTACAATTTAAAGAACTAAGATAGTGAAAGATAGACATTAACTACATTTTCAACAGAAGTTTCACAAACCATATTAGGGAAACATGGCCACAGGTGTTGCAATTAGCGCTAAAAGACATTTAAAATAGGATACTTTTTTCTTTTTATTTCGGATAAAACAGGTTGGAAGGACTTTGGAACACATTGGAGATTAATTGGCATGAGTGACTAAGCCTACCTTGTTACGTAACGTACCTGCTTCGGGCTTCTGCTACCAGCGACTGAATTTTCTTATCCTTGTATTTCGTTACTTGAATATTTTATCAAATTCAAGGAATTAAATGGGCAAGACTAAATGTCATTACAGTTAAAATTGGTATCAGTAAATGTGTATTTATTAGGATTTCATTATAACTATTTAAAGAGCCAATTTAGATAATGCTAAACCAACTTTCACCAACGAAATGTCTAGGCTTTGGGAAATTCTCGATAAGGTTTATTGTTTTCTTGTCAATAACGATGCTTGTACTCACATTTTATATTCTCTTATGCCAAAATTCGCACCAAAACTACAAATTCTATTTGTTTATTCCTGCTCAGAAATTCATTACTTCGGTACATAGATCGTTCGGCTCACAGCACACTTTGCCGGGTTTATTTAGTGTAGAGACCTCATTATTTATCATTGACTGATTTTACAGTCATTAGAGAATTTTAAGTTCTCGTATTATGACTGGGCTACGCCTGTAACGACCCCACTTACGGACGACCAATTTGTAAATCCCCTATAGGCGGCCTTAAAACACTGAAACGGCTAACTGCCCCGTAACTCCCGGTTTGGATTTTTCGAAAACCCATACTTCCTTCTCATATTACTACGGTCATCTGAAGAAGTAAAAAATGTTGCTCTTTTATACATGAAATTTCCAGTATATCTGGATAGGCACTTCTAGAGACACTCTCATTCGCGCTCTGCCATTTAAATTATCCTGTACAATCGTCGTTTGCTGATCTATTATGCAGTTCCCTACCTTCCAATATCCGTCGTAATTTTCTTAGTCATTACCTTCTCGCCTCTAATTTTTTTACCTCTCTTTTTTCTAAATTATGCAACGTCAACTGTTTCTAAATTTGAATAAAATGTAAGAATTTTAAATTCCAAGAATTCAAAATTAAAAGTAGAATAAGAGTACTTCAGGCAAAAAATGCTTAACCAAACTATACTTAAAAATGGAAATACCGTCAACACCGAAAAAATGGAAATAAACGTAAAAAAAGACGAGTATTAAATTGACGCTAAAGAGAGAAAGGTACGAAATAACAAAAGCATGTTTATGCATGAACAAGAAATATTTCTTAAAAAATTCATCATGCTTTATAAAACTTCTACTAACTAAAAACAAGTAATTTTAAACTGAAAATTCAGTTTTTTTTTCTTGAGATATTTCCTTGGGGTCCTTTATTCTATTCATTTCCATCTTGTTTTTATAATATAAAAGATCTTTATTGTAAAGGATCCTGGAGAAGTTGAAATATAAGCAATAGGTAAAAGAAAAAAGGGTTTTTTGAAGAAAAAGCTGCTCCTTAAATACTGAATAATATTACAACAGAACTTCGCTATTTAACGAGTTTTCTTACAAAAAATATTTTAACCACTCATAGTAAGGACTTGAAGAAATTCTATGTCTTTAATAGATTCTTTAAGAATAAAATGAGTTTATGAAATTTATTTTAATTTTAAAATGATACATTAATGCATCAAAAATATATATTCATATCTAATCAGTTTTTCGAAAATTGAAATTAAGAAATTGTTTAATTTTTATTTTCTATTATCCTCTTGTAGGAAAAATAATGTATTTGGGCTAAAAATCTCAAACGGGGATCTCAACGAAATTATTCGTTCCAGGTGTTTAAAGACTTCTCGAGTTGTTTTATTAAGTTTGCTTTGTTTATGTGTGTGTGTTATTATCATATCTCCTAATGTGGTTATGCTAGAAAGTGATACGGTACAAAATCGATCTTAAATCGGAAATAATTTTACTCTGTCATTTAATTGTATTATTTTTTCTCACTTATACCAATTACTATAAGTCTTTTCTTCAGGGTATATTTTCATTGATTTTTATGCTTGCTCAAATATTTTATTTTTATATTTTTTGATGTTCAGTTATTATACTTGACACATTGTATCTGCTTGCAAAACTAAGATTTTTTAACTCAATAATCTGTTGTGGGGTTTTTCCCGTAAATCTTTCGTATCTCTATTAGTCCATTTTTCATATTTTTAACGAGCATTTTTTATCATTTTGATCTACGGTATTTCGGCATTGGCTTTCGAAGTGCCAAGGCAATGATGATTGGCTTATGGTCTTATTGGGCTATAAACACAATGACACTGATATTATGTTATGATTATACTGAAGTACTTTTTTTAGAGAACATAAGAGGATAACAAAAAAAATAAAATTTAGTTTTTTTCTGATTAAAATAATGTTTTCTAGAAAAAATTTAATAATATAATTTTCTGATATTTAATTAGAATCAATAAAATTATTCACATTTTTTAGAAACTCCATACTTTACTATTTAAAAAATATTTAAATAAAAGCAAAAATTGAAAGTGTTATTTCAAAATAAGTTTGAGAATTACACGTTTCAACAGAGAAGAAAATAAAACTTGAAAATTGATTTGAACAAAAACTTTCAAACAAGTTTACGATAAATGAATTTTCTAAAACACATTAAAGAATTTAGGAGAAAAATCTAATAACAAATTCAAGCATATCGATTTGAAAACTTGAAAAACTTAATGATACACGATCTTTTGTTGAGTTCCAAATCCACTCACTAAAGGATATTTTAAAAGTAAAAAACAAAGCAATGTTTATTCATTTGTTACGACATTTCATTTTGACTGATTGACGGTTTATATATTTATTTATTTTTAATTATATATATATTATATATATATATATATATATATATATATATTATTATATATATTGGGTTTCTAGTGGTTGTAAAATTATTCTGTTCGAGGCAGGAAAAGGAAGTATTACTGAACTGATTTTATGAAAGAAATTTATTTTTCCAAATTTATTAGTAAAATCAGACAGCTAAAGGATTTATAGGTGGGGTTAAATACAAAGATTATTTTATGCGCTAAAAATCTGTTTCAGCTGAATAGAAGTCATTTGAAGAAAAAAACAAAAGATGGTAGGCCCCCTAAATATTTAAAAGAGGCCTGACTCGATTTTTCATCAACTCAAAATCAGTTCTTTAGCATTTTTTTTTTTGGGGGGGGGGAGGGGGGTGTTCCATGCGTAATTAGATAAAATATTGTTGTCAACAAGACAGGAAAGGAAAAATTATTAATATGTATATGGCAGTTTGCCTGGATCGACTGTACCTCATAGTCAATTTGTAAATTACCTGCCTCATCTTTACCTCTGCTGGTAATTTTTGTTGCCTGCTCTTGTTTTGGGCTTGAGGGAAAAACTTAATACTATTTCAGTTTTCCTTCCTAGTTAAACAAATAATTTTTTTTGAGAACTACTAAGCAACACATAACTAAGTCAACTAAGTGTCTTTAACTAAGCCCATAGTTAACGACATATTAATAGTACGTTACTAAGTTACTAACTAAAAAAATTGTTGATAATATTGAAAATTATGACACACCTAACTGATCAGTATGATGCATTAATTCAAGGCTCAATAACAAAAAAGCGTTAAATTTGATAAGTTTAAAAAGGAACGAGCAGCTATAATGAAACTTATAGTTATTTATATACCAAGGACATAAAGAATGCTATTATTTCCCTGAGTAGTAACTTGGTTCTTAAGGTAAAAAGCCAATAGAGCCAAAGTATTTAACTCCCAAGTCAAAGCGGAAGAAGTTAGTTATTGCGAGGAAAAGCAGAATTTTACTCCTGAGGTACGTAAAAGAATTTATCACCAAAAGAGAACTGATCAGTTAGGTGTGTTATAATTACGTAGAAAAAGCAACGAGTTTTTATCTCGAAAAAAATACATAAGTATATTTATATTCCTATTTCATACGCGTTTTTATACATGGTTCTCTATTAATTTTTGGTCTGGTCTCCTTATACATTTTAAGAGCGTAGCCCAAAAGAAGTCCTTCTTTTTATTGCTCTTAACAACTTCTTTTGATCAAATACAGATTTTGAACCAATAGTTTTTTTATTCGGGTCGCATAACAAATTTTGTGGGTGACGCCTCCGAAAAAACAGAATTGTTCGCTACCCCTTATAAATTTATAAATGTTAATTTATGAAAAAAACCCCAAGGATAGAATAAATAATCCCCCACTCTTATAAGATTTGGGGGTTCTAACCCCAATTATAGAAAAACACTTTTTATACCCTAAAACTAGGCAATAAACTCCGCATTATATACCGCCTGGAGATAAAACTTTAAAAATATAAAGCCTTTTTTCAAATTTTAATAAAGGAAAAATATATACAAAACATATTTCAAGAAGAGTCTAAAAATGAAATCATCCGGTTTTATAAATCTGTTGTACAACTCTTTGCAATCGTAACATTCTTGGAGTACAAAGTAAACATTTTTCAGTCAAACTAACACAATCATTGTTGGATTGAAGTTTTATTTTACTTGGCGTAAAGGTAAAGCTGAGGTAAAATATTAAGATTTATGAATTCAATAGCTAAAAATTACAACCACAACGCTTCCTTGCGAAGTATGAAGTAAATCATAAGGTTTAAGTCATCACTTAAAATGAAGAGATGTTATATTAGGGTTGGGATATTATATTAGGTCCCCATTATAAAAGCGGAAAGGGATATAATCTAAGTTTTAGAACGGAATTGCAAAATGACATCCATTCTAAATTAAAAAGAATACCTTAGAGTTAATTCAAGTAATTAACTACAATTTTAGTAAGTCATTAGATTAAAAGTTTTAGAAAGTATACTAAAACTCAATAACATCTTTTGCTATTTTTAATATAAAAATGCACAAGGCATCTAAGTAAAATTTATAGAATGTTGTACTATGTCATGTAAACAATTATTCGTGTTACAAACATGAAGCACTGATAAAAAAAATTCAGTATAAGTTGTTTAAACATCTGAGTCTGATATTCTGTCATGCTGACAGAATATCCATGATAACAAAAAGTCTTTTAGTGATATCGGTAAACTGAACAGACTTTATACATATTTAAAAATACATTAAAATAGGGAGATAATAAAGTCCAATAAATAAAAACAATAAAATTTGCATAAATTCGTTGAAATATAAAATCACTTAAAATATTACAATATAGATGTGAAGAGTCAAAGAAGACAACCAAAACGTAGAAGTTAGTTTTCAAAACGTATGAAAACCAACTTCCATAACAAAACATAACTCGGTAGAAGCCGAAACAATGTTACACGTAGAACTAATACTAAGAGGTCTTATGCTATATAGGTTTTTCTTATCTTTACTTTTTGAATATTTATCATTCCTTCGTCTTATTTTTGAATGCTTTAACATGCAGCCTACCAAACATGCTCTCCTCCAACATGTTATAGTTTTAACTTGATTTTCATGCTCTTACAGGAACACGTGTTATTTTACTACCTTTATCAATTCTAAGTTTTCAAAGAAACAAATGAATTATTTAAAACTCTAGATATAATTCTAAAAGTTTTAAAAGTTAGGAATTGTTTAAACAATTGAAGTTTACAAATTTGAACAGTATCATTTAGAATTATTTATTTACGTAATTTTCTATTATAAGCATATTTCATAACATTTTCTAACACATTCATGACATTTTTCACAGTAACCTAACATAAAATTATATTATAAATTATGTAAAAATATATAACACTCTTAATAGTTCGAGTCAATTTACTGGGAGCGTAAGGTGAAAAAATAGTGACCCTCATAAATTTCAAAAGGAGACATCAAGTAGTAAGATATTTCAGAGGGTTTTCATCTCTTCATATGTGCATAAAGAATGAATATGGTAATATACCATACCTGACTCAACCTTAGCAAAACCTGAGCTCTTCATAATGTACTTTGTTGTGTTTACATTAAAGAAAAAGGGGTGCTTAAGATACTTAAAATATATGTATGTCATTTAATAATAAGAAAGTCTAAAACGAAATAAGCAAAATGATCGCAATAGTAAAACAATTTAACTAAACATAAACATAACATTTCAGTTTAAATGTTAAAGTTGTTTAATAATTTTACAAATGAATATTATCTATGAAGGTAATATAAACTAATTTAGTCATTCGAGAAGATATGGAAAAGAAGTTGACAAATCAAATACAAATATATGTCCACCTATTTAAATAAAATAAAACTTAAAACAATCAAATCAGAAGAAACAATACAATAATGTGTACTAAAAATACAATAAACAATCAAAATAAGGCTAAAATAAGAGAGCTTTGTATTTTTACTGACTGCGCCATCTATCTAAAAATGGATTTGACTAGAAGTGTTATTTGTACAGACATAGAGTAAAGAGTTTGGAGAGAGTTTAGAGTGTTGAGTTTATCCCATACTTGCTTTAAACTCTACTAAAACACTTATTACTTAAAGTGACTTTATTTTAATATTAAAGCATCTCAATGGAATTCTTTTCTTTTCTCGCTAAGTAAAGAAATAAATTATACTAAGAATGTGAGAGAAAACAATTTAATAAGCTCAAATTTCTTTTGTAAATATGGTATAAATTACATACACTAATAATTTAATTTTAAAACAAGAAAATTCCAAATTTAACATCTATTTTTACTGTCATCTACCTATTTAAGGATAAAAAAGCTAAATCCTAAATTCAAAAAACATAAAAGAGTTAGTTTTGATAGAGAAATTATTATATAGATATTTAGTACTTGTAGGTACTAAAACACAGACGATTAGTATGGAAATTGTGTTTCACATTAGTTTGCTATTACACTTCTTCTCTTTTTGATAACAGATAAGGAAGAAATACAAGGAATCACTTAATTGTATTAATTTATACAAAAAAATGAATAAATTACAACAAGAGAGCAACTTATAAAAGAATGACAAAAAGAACTTAACGGCTTTGTTTATAGATTAAAAAAGAAAGAAATATACCAATTAATGACATTAACCACACATTATTACATCGACTTACGCTAATAAATTTGAACCTGTACTTAATACTTAAATGCTGATGCTAAATTTAGTTTTTAAAGTGGATTGGATTTGTGAGTCAATAAATTATTGGATACGATCGTTGACTTCGTGAATGTAGATCATCATTTAATAGATTATGAATTGGATCAACATTGACGGGGTCTTGATCAACACCACCGGAAGATATAAATTTCATGATAATAAACACAAAAACCTACGCAGTTAATTATATGGTAATAATAACTGTTTAATTCATCTAATACGGTAAGAATTAACAAATATAGAAGCATTAATAACTTTTAATAACAATACGTATTATATGGACTTAAAAATTAAAACAAAGGCAATAAATAAATAGCAAAAGTAGGGGAAAAAGAGCGTTCTGGCACCGCCACCTCCACCGCCCCTCCACCGGTTTACGGACGCTATGCCACGCCAGGGACCGCTCTGGGTTACGGGTACCTGGGTTTACGGGGACGCTATGCCACGCCAGGGACCCAATTATGGCACGCTTCGCCATACTAGAGTTCCATCTCGTATTTGCGGCAGCTGCTGAGACATGAGTGTAAGGCTATTTAACATATGATTAACTCTAAGAATAAACTCGAAATAAATCCCCACAAATGAAATTCACGTGGCTACACACGAAACCGGTAGTAAATTTATGGTCAAACCGAGTGCAGGCTGTTTACTAGCCATTTATACAAACTCCATACTCGATCCTGAGCGCAAGCAAATTTTTATTGTGCTTATGAAGGAGGCAGGGCCTCCAGCTATAACTCAATGAACTAATTTTGGGACATTCTATCGCAAGTAAATCTATAATGACGCAATTATTTGGCAAGTATTTTTTCAATAAACGAACTTTACCCTTTACGACAAAGTGTGTGTACCGATTAGATAAAAGTTTAAATACTAAATACAATCGCTCGTACTCAACATCACCGTCATCCCAGTTTATTCCGTGAAAATTTAATGTAAGCCAAGAATTTGTTTTTATAGATTTAGAATCTTGAATGTAATTTGCAGGTGGTAAAAATAACCAGCTCGAAGACGATTTCGTCTCCAGGTCCAAACATGCGAGCTCTTTAACTATGACTTGTCCCTCATTATCTACAAACCCTTGAATATCTATAATAGCGGTAGAAGGCATCTTGACAGCACGGAAGCCGAGATACAACTGATCATATCCCCTTATATCATAAACTTATATATTCATCTTGTTGGAGCCGAGTAGGAGCCTATATGAGTAGAGCCATATGAGCCCCAGAGCCTTATGTGGAGCCCATCTAGAGCCGGTGTGGAGCCTATATGAGCCATTTAGAGCCGGTGTGGAGCCTATATGAGCCAATAGAGCCGGTGTTATATGAGCCATTTAGAGGTGTGGAGCCTTTATGAGCCGTGTTGGAGCCAATATGAGCCATTTAGAGCCGGTGTGGAGCCTATTGAGCTATCGCAGAGCCGATTTGGAGCCGAGTTGGAGCCTATATGAGCCATTTGGAGCGAGTAGGAGCCTATATATTAATGGAGCCAAGCCGCTTTGGAGCCAGGCTATATAGAGCAGCCTATATGAGCCATTAGGTGTGGAGCCTATATGAGCCATCTAGAGCCGGTGTGGAGCCTATATGAGCCATTAGAGCCGGTGTGGAGCCTATATGAGCCACTAGAGCCGTGTTGGGCCTATATGAGCCATTTAGGCGGTGGTGGAGCCTTTATGAGCCGTGTTGGAGCCAATATGAGCCATTTAGAGCCGGTGTGGAGCCTATATGAGCTATCGCAGAGCCGATTTGGAGCCGAGTTGGAGCCTATATGAGCCATTTGGAGCCGAGTAGGAGCCTATATGAGCCATTAAGAGCCGCTTTGGAGCCTATATCGGAGCCATTTAGAACCGCTTTGGATCCTATATGAGCCGCATTGGAGCCGTGTTGGAGCCTATATGAGCCATTTAGAGCCGGATGTAATTGTAAATACGTTAGGAAAAAAAATATAAAAATACAAAAAAAAAATAAAAATATAAAAAAAATAAAATAAAAACAAACAAAATACATAGAGGCGATATTTTTTTTAAAGAGGATGATCGCCATAGTACAGTGCGAGGACGGGGCACTGTACACCTTCCGATGTGTCTCCACCTTGACGTGGTGGGAAGGCTTTTTACTAAGAGAGACCTTATCTAGGGTGGTCTACTTCATCACACCTAAAATCATCCTGCTTCTACCTATATTGGACCTATTTTTATGCAAGCATATTTAATGTTACTGTTATTATTCTATGCAAAGCAAAAGAGGGGGGGATACGACTACAACGAGATGGTTGAGGAGGAGGCGGTGGTGGTGGAGGTGGCGGTGGAGGAGGTGGTGGGGTGGCGGTGGGGTGGAGGTGGCGGTGGAGGTGGAGGTGGGGTGGAGGTGGCGGCCAGAACGCTCTTTTTCCCCCTACTAGCAAACAGTTATAAAAAAAATTAATAGCAACAAATATGTATTGTTTATTAAAGAATAAATAAAAAGCAATAGAATATTAACTTTTTTTTATAAAAAATATTAAAAAATAGATTAAAGTATTTATACAGTGAGTTTATCTGTGTGAGATATACCACAGCTGTATTAATATTCCCTTACTTATATTTCAATAGTTTAAAAGGAAAAACACCAGTCGAGTAGTTTATATTGTAGTATTTATGATATCACATTTCATGAAGGGTAATACGGCTCTAGACGGATGCCTTTTGGTATTCAAATAGCTCTAAAAGGATTTCAACTCTATATACTGAGAAGATATTAAGAAGTTTAATATCGAATCTGGTTTTTTTGGTAAATTGTACCGAAAAATAAATATCTGGCTTATCTCGCTTATCAAAGGATTTTTGTCATTTCGTTTTTTCCGGATTATTTCACATCAAAACATTGCTGTGTCGTATTACTCTTTTAAATATATTCAAAACATAAGGAAAAAGATTATATAAACACGACGAAAAGTCAACAGGTTTAGTATATTGTATTTTTAAATCGATTCCAAAAAATGTTAATCACTTGTTCGCTGGATAAGGAGAAAAAATATTATTTGTAAAACACATTACTTCTAACATGAGTTACATCGAAGAATATGCAATTTATCTACAGGGCACAATGTTTGCATGGATCTAAAAGTGTGCAAGAGTGGAAAAGTACAAGTAAAAGTTAAACTAGAGTGCTTATTAATATTATTTTTCTCTTTAACAAAGACTATAAAGGATATCTAGAGGGTTCGTGGTTGATTTTTCTTTCTCTTTTGATCAAAGAGTAAATAGTATACCCTCAGGGGTCATCGAAAGTACTTGCCTCTTTGCCCAGAGGAGTACATGCCATTTGTAATTGTTACATGTTTGGATTTTTTTCTAAAGAGATAAGGAAAAACATACTGTAGGGGCTATGCCCTACAGGCTTTAAAAATGTTTTTTTTTATTTATTTATATTATTGAAAACTGTCAATATATTTCAAAATAGTTCTTTTCCTTCAATATTAAAAAGTACGGCACTACTCTCAGGTTACCAGGCGAACTGTTTGAAGAACATAAAAGCAAGATAGATGAAAGCGAATTTGTTACAAGGCTCAAAACAGCAATGCAAAAATTAATGCCACTGCCGGTAGCACATCAAAATAAATCAACACCATTTGTCCACAAAGATTTACATACATGCACCCACGTGTTTCTCAGAGACGATAGTGTAAAAAAGCCCTTACAACATCCATACACAGGACCCTACAAGGTAACTAAACGAGATAAAAAAACGTTTACTATCATGATAGGGAACCAAGACAAGGTGGTCTCTGCGGACCGACTAAAACCTGCATATACATCAACAATCAAAGAAACAAAAAACAAGCAGGAAAAATCACTAAAGACAAAAAAAAGTTCATTTTCAAGAACTTTCTGAAAAAGGAGGAGGATCCCTGTAGGGGCTATGCCCTACAGGCTTTAAAAATGTTTTTTAGCGAATTTCCTTTGGAAATTCGGCTAATGGGATAGGCGTCATGGCGGAATTCGAACCTCGGACCACGACCAAATCCGTTTCAGAGGTCCCTAATGACGAAAAAATACGTTTCGCGAGACTTTTATATATATATATTATATATATATATATATATATATATATATATATATATATATGTATATATATATACATATATATGTATATATATATGTATTTCTAGACACTTTCTTGTAAACACTCTATCTTTCGAACGGATTAATATTTTTTAACCAAACTTGGTACAAAAATCAACCTTTGGGAGGACACGAACCCTATTGAAAACCAGGTTTTTGTGACGTCATTAACCCGGTTTGCTGAGTCAGCGAAATTTTCAAAAAATCGGCAAAATTCAGGGTTAATATTTTTTGCCGCGAAAAAGGTCAATATTTATGTTTTTTGAGGCGCTAAATCGAATAAACCGGTCGAAGTCGATACGACTACTCTAAGTGACCAAAAGTCCAAAAAACCATTGTAAATTACCAAAAACCAAAATTTAGGTCGATAAAAAATAATTTTCAAGTAGGGTGTCGTTTTCGATGTATTTTTGGGCGCTGAATCGAATGAAACCGGTCCGAAGTCGATACGACCACTCTAAGTGACCAAAAAGTCCAAAAAACCATTGTAAATTACCAAAAACCAAAATTTAGGTCGATAAAAAATAAATTTCAAGTAGGGTGTCGTTTTCGATGTTTTTTGGGCGCTGAATCGAATGAAACCGGTCCGAAGTCGATACGACCACTCTAAGTGACTAAAAAGTCCAAAAAACCATTGTAAATTACCAAAAACCAAAATTTAGGTCGAAAAAAATAAAATATCGAGTAGGGTGTCGTTTTCTATGTTTTCTGGGCCTCTGAGTTGAATGATAGTGGTCCGGAGTCAATACGAGCACTCAAACTCAGGGTACCTGGGTTCAACTCCTGGTAGGGACGATCAATTTTTATCGTTTTTTTACTTAATATAAGTTTACAACTAAAAAATAATTCTGGCGCGGTGGTCCGCATGTCGGGCGAATTTCCTTTGGATGCGTGTTTCCGTGCTTTTACACTATATAAGTTTACAATACTAAATAAATAATTCCGTCGCGGTGGTCCGCTGTCGGGCGAATTTCATGTAGAATTCGTGTTTCCGTGCTTAACAACCCATTTCTTGCTTAAGGTTCCGGTTCATGCTTTAGAACCTAAGCAGTTACTCGATTGTCAAGCACTGCTCGTAACTCATTTTGTCTGTATTTTTTCAAAGGAAATGCGCATAATTATCCAGTTGGTTGTTCAAAACTATGCCTCTAAAATTAGAAGAACGCACTATTATTTGCACTAGTTTAAAGCTTAGTTACTTATATTTAAGCTTAGTCAGTTATCTTTAAAGGTTTTAGCGCATTTCCTTTGAAAAATACAGACAAAAATGAGTTACGAGCAGTGCTTGACAATCGAGTAACTGCTTAGGTTCTAAAGCATGAACCGGAACCTTAAGCAAGAAATGGGTTGTTAAGCACGGAAACACGAATTCTACATGAAATTCGCCCGACAGCGGACCACCGCGACGGAATTATTTATTTAGTAGTTGTAAACTTATATAGTGTAAAAAGCACGGAAACACGCATCCAAGGAAATTCGCCCGACATGCGGACCACCGCGCCAGAATTTTTTATTTATTTATATTATTGAAAACTGTCAATATATTTCAAAATAGTTCTTTTCCTTCAATATTAAAAAGTGTTGCTTCTTACGTGCATATAGGGTAACTAACACCTATAATACTAATTGTGTACTATTCCCTTAACTTTATTAGATTGTTCATGGCAAGCAAACTCTCCATTATACAACAATCATAAAAATCACAACTTATAAAGCCAAAATCACAAGAGCGCATGTCTCAATAAATAAAAATAAAGTCAATATATAACTTAGTTATAATATATCGAGTTAGTTTGCATTAATTATCTTGGTCAAAAATAAAATTGAAATTTATACTATGAGAAAATCATTGAGCAACAAACTAATCAAATAACTTATGTAATGAGTGAAATTAATTCCAACTAAATACTCGACAGTAAAAGTTTCTATTTAACTTCTAGATATTTCAAAGCAATCAATCGCTAATAAATGGAATCTAATTGAAAATTAACGTCTATAAATTTCATCTCATTACAGAACACAGAATAATATTTAGGTAAGACCTTTCAACTAATCTAAAATTAATTACGTTAATAAGGCAATGTTGCATTGCAATTTAACAACATAAATTATATTACGGTTCTATATGATTATGGTAGCAATTAAGGTAACATGTACCTATATTTAATGTTTTCCTGTAATAGAATTCAACATTGCTTTATTGAAGCAAGTTTATGTTATGTTATGTTAAATTGGATAACTTCTTACTTAAGTACCTTATACTAAGAAATATACCAACAGTCTCTTGAGTGTTAGAAATAAACAACATATTTATGCGTGGGAAATTAATTGCTTCCAATTTCATGCGTAGGAAATAAGAAATCAATAAACTAAGTTCTCATAAAGGTAGCATAAAAATTAGTCAATAGTATAATTTTATATAGAAATTATAAAATTAAAAATCAAACAATCACAGAGTTCTGTTAACGTAAGTAGCATAAAAATAGGAATAAAAAACCACTAAGCTATGCTTTTCGAAGGCAGCATAAAATTAAAAATATATCTCCGAATTAATTTACACACGACTAACTTTTTACCTCAAAAAAGTTTAAACAAAAACTTACACTTTAAAAAGTTTATACTTTAAGAACAGACTCTTAATAGTTAGGTCATCAGTTGTACCGAAAAGAATACGACACAATCATGACAATATGTTTATAAATACAATTAAAAAGGGATGGCTTTTTTGAGTCAATTACTCACCTTTAAATACACTGGTTGATTACTAGCCTCACTTTCACCGGCACTGATGATGACCGTTGACGGTTGAAAGCCGGCTCTGTTATATAAATATAATTATGTGTGGAGAGACAAAAACTGTTCTGTTTTTATTCATTAAATACAATTACTGTTATTTATTATTATAAAAAAGTAAATATTTTTCAGGTGGGATCATGTTTGTAACAGCGGAATTGTGAAAGATTGGAAACCAATTTGGAAATTATTGGTGCCATCCCTTTTTGGTTTATTAAGATAAGCAAATGAATTTTTTGGAAAAATTTTCATTTTCACAATCTAGTTTAAGTACTAGTTTAACAAGGCATAGACTCTCTAACTTAGTCCCAGCATCTCACATGCGTCCCACCCCTAAAGGTTGCAATTAGTCCTCAAGTCACGAGCAAGTATAATCTCTACACAAACTCTTCTTGACTTTGTTTTAATAAAAACTTTACTTTAGTCCTTTTTTAAACTTAATTTTAAAATACTTGCAAAGCAATAAACAACATAGCTTCCACACATAGTAGAGATCGGATCGAAGATAGGATTATAATAGTAATTTATAAATTGGAATGCTAATAGTAATATATAAGAAAACAATCTTTTTGGTATTACTAGCCATATAGAATATACCATAGTGTCGAAAATATTATACGTCACACATATTATCTGTCATAACCGAGTAATCATACATATACATAGCTCTGAAAACAAAGTTATATATACATGTAAGAAAAACCTAATTAAACGTAACAACCCCAAAAATACGAAGAATATAGATAAAATATGCTATAGAGTATGATGCATTCATTAAGGAACAAATATAGTTCATTAAACTCAAATTTCCAATCTCTTGAATTACATTAACAACACACATAACAATATTTGTACTAACTAATAGACGCCTCATATTTTAAAGAAGGAGTACTTTTATTTTTGACATTATGTTCACAATAAAAAAATACCAAAGAAAATTTAGTTTCCACATTTCCACAAAATCAATTCCAAAAGAGCGGAAGAGGAAACCTGAGTAGAAAATAAAGAAGTCAAGTTGTTTCTTTAACTTTAAGAACCGATTTATATTCATTAGTAAATTTCAAACAGTTTAAAACTCTTTGTCATCAAGCCCCCCCCCCCTCACCCCCTAAAATCATCCTACATTTTTTAATTTACACGACAAATTATTTTGTCTTAAAATTACATTTTATACTTTTAATTCAAGATCTAATGTAATTAGATTCTCTTAGTAGGTCAACTGAAATTTATTTCCTTTGATAGAAAACAGTTCAAGTATTTCTCAGAAATTAATTATTTAGAAGAAGTAAATAGAGAGTGGAGTTCATGCAATTAAACTAAAACAATTAAACATCTCTCCACAAATGAAACAGTAATTACGCTTAGAACTGACAACCAAGTATTCCTATGCCTTGGTGTTTTAATCGTGAAAGAATGTTTTATTATATATATATATATATATATTATATATATATATATATATATATATATTATACATATGAATGGATGTTCACTTTTTTGTACATAATTATGTTAAATTAACTTTCCTGGTATTGTAATTTTCAAGACAAATGGTGGAGAAGCCTCGTTCCATGATTGGCAGCTTGTTTATATTAATATTCAGTTTGATAGTAAATTTTTAAAACAGTAATTTTATTATTAAAGAATAAAATAACGAATAATTTAATCGTTACTTAATCTTTTCGACAAGGTAAAATTTGAAACCAGAGTTGAACATGTTATATACATAATGCAATGTAATTTTGCATAACATTGACACATGTTAACATAGTAACATTATAGAGTCATATTTACCAACACAGTCACGCAGCATATCAGCTGATTTTATGACACTAGTAAAACCCGATTATACCAAATGAATAATTAATTCTATTTTCTTTACAAATTATGCAATCAACTATATCCTACTGGTTAAAATTGTACTTATTAATACATTTATATTCGCGTATATTATAATCAACTAAATTAAATCTTTATATTAACTCGTATAGTTAAAATGATAAAATACAATTAATAAATATCAAGGCACAATTTGTATAGACACAATAGGCACATCATTATATATAGGCACAATAATGATTTTAATAGAAATATAATACTTAGATATGGCAGTGAGGAAAATATCGAGTTAATAAAGCATTAATTATCAAGCATAGACATTTTAAAAATTTGAAAATACAATAGTTTAAATTTAATTAGAAAGCGCCGCACGTCAAAATCAATGCAACCCGCAATACAATAATGCATTGCGAAAAAAGTAGAAGTATACATCTTAAGTTTTTCATTTCTTGTACGTATTACTTTTCATTTTACATGAGTATTTAGTTAATTTAGTTAATAATAGCTTGTATTATTTAGTTAAAGTTATTAATTAATTAGTAAAAATTAATTAGCTAAATTGGTTTTATTTAATTTATATTCAAATACTAAGTGTGGTTATTCCGAAAAAGGATGTTAATTCTTTAGTAATATTTGAGCTATCGAACTGTGGTTTATGACTAGTTTCATTACACATAAAACATTATATTTTTGTTGTAATTCTTTTTACATTCCCTACTTATACCGCATAGGAATATTTATCGAAGGAGTATTGTGTTTTCACTTAAACTCCGTAACTGGCATTTCACAAGAATTATTCGTATCGTTTTAGGGGTTTTTAAGACCTCCCGAGTGGTTTTCAAAAAGTCATCTATCTTTATGTTTATGTTGTCTATCATCGCAGCTCCAAGTGTATTTATCGTAGTGACGTAGAGAGTTGAAACTCGGTACAAAAATCAATCTTCAGGTCCATTTGTGCAATCCGTAAAGAATATTTTGTTTCATAACGTCATTTATAACAGCAAAAAATTTAAAAATTCTTAATAAGAGAAAACTATTTTGATGTTTTGGTTTGATAATCGGTACGCACTTAGTCATATATGAGACCAATAAATGTGCCAAGTTTGATCTATTTATCATCCTTAGTTAAATTTTTATTAAATGACATGCATAAGTTTTTTTATATATTTTAAACATCAAAAAATTATCTCATTTAGTTATAATTTAGCGCCATTGTCTCCAGACTGTAAAATACAGGTATAATAAAATATCTGACACATTATAATTGTGCGAGAGACAATGTGTCAACTATTATTGTTTTGCAAAACACGGTAGTATCAAATGATATAATAAAATATGTGTTTAGAATTCTATAACTTCAAAAATAGGGCCTAGGAAAGTTTCAACACATTCAAAATATTTTAAGTAAAAAAATCAACCAAAGAGTATTGTTTTATTTTTTAGTTCTTAAAGTTACTATAGAATTGTTATTTTAGTCATTTTTATTTTCTATAAAAACTGCATTTTAAAGCTGCAGTAAATAAAATATTATTAATAAAATCTAAAGGCAATAGTAGGGCAAAAAATATGGCAGTGGGAATAGAGAAATAAAAGAAGGCTATTTAGTATTCATAGAATTTCTTAGCCTCGATAGGAAGTCGGAAAAAATTGGGTTTACGATAAAAATATTGGGGGAGAGTCAATACAGGTCCAGGTGTTGGGGATTTTGTGGAAAATATAGAACCACAGTAAGCAGCTGGTGGCAGGGAGTTCCAATTACCAACTAGATTTCATATCTACGAGATGAGTCAGAAGCTATACTAATAACATTTCTATAACTTAGATTAGAAAAATAAAAAGGGAGAACCAAGAAAATTGACAACGAGAGATAACAGTTTTCGAAATTACTGATTATAGCAGAAACAATCCTGCAGAAATACAATCCTACAAAGAAAATCCTACAGAAAAACAAACACGAGTCTAAGTTTCACTAATATTACTATATTTATCCACACTCAAGTTAATTTGAAACCTCAAAACGTTTCCTACAAAATAAAATCGAAATTCCCCATAGAGAGTTGTTTTTGTACAGAAAAGGTCGACCCAAGCCTTTCGTTTAGGTTTTAATTTTTATCTCCCCGAAAATAAGGGACTAATAACCTAATTGAGGAAATAAAGTGACACTTTTTGTCCCCCAACAAACCCTTAATTAGCGTAAATTATAATTAGCATCAGTAAAACTCGAAGTACAAATAAATCATTGTTCTAAAATTTACATTTTAAAATACTACACGGTATATGGTTTAGTATGAAATTGTGGGCAAACATTAGAAATCGATATAGGATATATTATTTCATAGTTTATAAAACACAACAGTAACCATTGTGTGCCAATGGCATTAAGGTATTAAATATTTAATAATTCAGAGAAGAATTAAAACTAGAGGTAATGCAACAAATCTCTGTGCTTCTATTTATGTACTTTAAACATAGGGATAAATGAAAACTATGAAAAATTGGAAAAAGGGATATGCGGTTTTGGTCATAATAAATAAAAAAACAAAAATTAAGCATTTGACCGAATTATTAGGTATAAAATACAGCAGTTAACAGAAAGAAACGGACCTTCTCTGTCATAAAACACTTGCTTTAAAACAATATTAAACACTTTCTGATGAAACTCTAATTATACGGTTGAAAGATTAATTTTTGTTTATATTTATTATGACCACAAATTCATTACTTTTTTCATTTTTACTTTTTTCTGTTTAAAATAGTCAATAAACTATATAGATTTTTTCTGAAAAACTTTTAGTTTATATGAGAAGGATAATACAGGATAAAAATAAGCTATTTAGGACAGAAAGCATCGCTCACAATCGTAATTAAGAGTAATGTCAAAATCGTAATAATTAATTAATGAACCAATTAATTAAATTATGTGCAATCAATATAAATGTAAACAATATATTTGACAGATATGTGTCAGTTAATATCAAAATAATGTGATCAAGTGACCGAATGCAAAACATTACCTTATAATATATTACTTACAATCTATTACTTATTATCTAGTACTTAGAACTAGACTAATAATCTACTAATTATAATCTATTACTAGTAATCTACTACTTATAATCTATTACCTCATATATAAATGATGGTTACACACATCTAGACTATAATCATACTAAACCATGATGATGAATCCATATTATTACTACCACAAACGAATATTACCTGAAACAAACAAAAAAGGTTGCTAGTGAAACAAAGTACTAACATTAAAATGAAAATATCAGCAATATGAGAAGGAAAATAAATAACAACGGACGAGGCACGGAGCGGCTAAGTCTTTAGCCTCTTTGCCACTCCTCTTGTTTCTTTAAAAATTTCCAAAACAAAGACAAGTGTGATTACTCCTTTTTTTATTTTTTTTTTTGGAGGGGGAAGGACTTACTGATCAAGAATATATAAATATTTTTTAGGTTTATATGTATATTTTTATATATATATGTATGTATGTACGATATTTTTGTTCCTAGACGTTTCTATGGGATACGATACCTTTTGAACGCTTTGTCGGATCGAAATGAAACTTAGTACAAAAATCGACCTTGTTATTGTCCCTTACGCTATTGTTTTAAAATATATATGGCATCATTAACCTAAAATTATGACAGCAAAAATTTAAAAAAAAAATTATAAAACTTGAGTAAATTGTATGATCGTGCTGAAATTTTATACGCATGTACTAGTATATACGATTAACACATACTATCAGTATTATTTCCGGTAATATCAATTGTCTTAACAATTGATAAATTTTTTTATCATTAGTTAACATGTATAAACAATAATAACATAAGTTTACATTATGATATATTTGTAAAACATATTGTAAACAAATCACGTTCTTGACTATTACATTTGAAAAATCGCTTATATCGTGGTAGTATGCCACTTATATTAACTAGCAATATGACTAACTAATACAGGATAACAACCACGTGGCAGCTTCGTTGCCACGCGGAGGCGCTGGGGTCACTTATGCCCCGAAGATGATGGAGCAAAATATAGTTCGCAATACAAAATAAGAGGTTATTATTATATATATTCCCTAAACTCAAAATATATTACATTACAAAAGGTATTTTAAAATAAATAATAATGAAAACAAAAACAACTAAACAAAGGAAAATAAGAAAACTAAGACAGTTTCGTGTCGATTATATGAAGAAAGACCACAAAAAAGTTTATAGTTTAAAACCAAAAGAAAATTTTTCGCTTCATAGAAAAAACTTCATCTTCGATCTGAACTTAATTAGATAAAGAAAAAACTTTACTCATTTCTACCTAACTTTTCTTAACAAAAAAAAACAGGGTCAAAGTTGTCAAAAAAAGTAGAGAAAAAATCACTAAAAAATAAACTTATACATAGCGGGGAAAGTTCAGCATCCCTTGTTTCAATGGACTCGTCCTGAAGATCATCAATCAAAACGTTTCAAAACTGAACAACCATAAATCAAAAACAACCCGAAAAACAACAGAAAAAATCTCGTCAAAATATCCATCCTTTTATTAGTTTAAAAATTGAAAGATTTTTCTTTAAATAAATAATTTTATTAATTAATCTAAACACAAAAAAAAGTAATTAAAGAAGGATAAAAAAATGAAAAGTGATTAGACAGAAAAATTTGAAGAGCTAATTTGAAGAAAAAGAAATTAAAGAGGAATGGTGTTTCACTTTGTTTGTTATGTAATTAAAAAATTATGTTCAGTTAAAAATTAAAAAAAAGATTCAAAGCAAATTGGCTAAAAAAATATAAACGTAATTAATTAATTAGCTAATAATAGTCGAATCAAAAATATTATTTCAGAGTGATAATATTTATATTTTTATTTGAGGCAAAAATATATATCAATTATCATTATTAATATATAAGTGTGATTATTTCAAGGAGAAAAAATGTCATTTTTCGAGCAGCTGTAAAATAGGCACTTTACATTGTCGAAACGTGGGAGAAATGTGTTTTTAGCTGTGACAGTTAAAAACCTAATAAACTACAAAACCTCGGTGACAGTTTTTTACTCTCGGCGACGGTTAAAAACTACTGATCTGTCGCTGTTGAAGTTCCTCAAATGTCCACTATGTGGGCACTAGAAGTTTATTAAAAGGTTATAATATTATCCTTCTTGTACTTTTTTCAAAATAATTAAACGTTTTTGTTAAAGTTGAAGTTTTATTTTCGGAAAGAGTTATTAATAATTTATTATCTTGTTTATCATGGATAGTGATTCAGACATTGATCTCTATGTATAGAGTTGATTCTTCTCTATGTATTCACTCCTCTGGGGTTTATTTGTGATTATCATTATTTGATATTGTTTACATAACTGCGGATATAGGGTGCCTATCATCGATGTATCAGCATCATAGCAACACTCACATGTTAATACGAAACACGTTTTGAATTGATCAAATTTACATCGATACACGAGGGGTGAGGTTTTTTTTTTGGTTAGTTGACAATTACTTTGATGAGATAGGGGTTGGAAGTAAACACGCTATGCATAATAATCACCTGAGTAAACACCATCTCGTCTCTAGATCCCACAATATTGCATTATCCACAAATCCCCCCTCCACCTGCGGTAACAAGTTTCGAATTAGTAATTGGACGAGTCCGTTTCAAATTCAGTTCTGCCAATTATTCCGGGATTCGTATTAGTTTACACTTGAACAATCAGGGTATCAAACTTGCTTGTGTAGGTTAGTTATCGTATGTGTGTATTTATTATATAGTTTTGTACAGTGATTCCACCAGATGCTTCAAAATTAACATAAAATCATCAACTGCTATTCATCAACACAATCATCAACCACAAAATAATTCATATATATTTTTTATATCAGCGTAACAATGTTTCCATTTAAAATGTGTTTTAAAAGGTTGGTATCAGCAGGATCTTTAAAAACTATGTTTGATTTTTAGCGAAATTCCAAAGAAAAATTATCTGTAATTGGGGTCATGGAGGGGAGGAGGTAGATTTTATTAAGAATATATATATATATATATATATATATATATATAGGTTGCGATGTTATGTGCACCATTTTTTTTTGAAAAGCCTTTCTTGTAGTTATATATAAATATATATATATATATAATATTAATATATATATAAATATATATATATAATATAATATATATATATATATATATATATATATATATATATATATATATATATATATATATATATATATATATACGTGTCTGTGTGTGTATGTATGAGATTTTTGTGTGTAGACAAAAATAATATTTATGACAGTTATTCTCCCATTGAATAACGGACGTTTTTACTAGTAAACATAATGCTCGATTTTTGAGAAGTTCTTCACAAGCAAATAAACCCTGGTTAATTTTTAAGGTGGCTCTCAAAATATTTCAAGCCCAAAGCAAAATGTAATGAGATGCTTGACAACTAAGTTTTCTACTTAAAAATAAGAACCTAAGACTTGTTAATGATGGTTAATAATACAGCAGTTATACCTCTCAAATAACAAGAGATACTAATTGCAATTCCGCCAAGGAAAATGGGCCGACAATTATTTGTTCGGCAAAAGGAACACTCGAGAATTTTTAAAGGACAGCTTTACTATTTAGTGAGGAAACTTTTTCTTCTTTATTTTTACACAAATACCTTAGATTCTACGAGATCAGAAAGTAAAACGGCAAACTATGAAAAAGAAAACAGATTGTCAAGATTCTCACTCCCTTAAACCTAAACAAGAGGCCAGTCTTAACCGCTCCGTGGCACCAGCGCTAGAGGCCGAGCGGGCCCTCTCCACTAATTCTTATAAGTGGCATACTTTTACGCTATAAGCGAATTTTTTAAGTATTTTTAAAGTATTAGTAAAAAAATGCGTTTGAAAGTTATCGTGTCCCAGACAAACGTCTAGGAACAAAAATCTCGTACATACATAAATAAATAAATACACACACACACACACACACACACATTATATTGATTATAAAACTCTCAATGCCGCCAAAGTTCAATTTACATTTCATTAAAATCTATCGGTTAGGTCTACGTTTTAACGGTTCATAATCGCATGTAGTACTTTTTGTGGAGCATGCCGTAGTAGTCATTAAAAAAAAAAAACACACACACACACACACACACACACACACACACACACACACATATATATATATATATAATATATATATAAATATATTATATAATATTATATATATATATATATATATATATATATATATTTTCTTTTTTATAATAAGTCCCATTCTCCAATACACCACCCCAACCCCTCTCCATGAATTTTATAAGCTCATATTTTCTTTAAATATTCGCTAAAAGAGCCAGGCTTGCCAGTCCTCTTTAGAATCGGACAAAAACCCCTTATGGGTGCAACGACTCAATGTTTTTCTTATTTCCCAAATTGCTCAGTCCCTATCTGACTTAGAGAATTGAAATTTGCTACTGTCTTAAAAGAATTATTTATAAGAATCTCTTTCTCCTAAGTTTTGATAGTGTGCTTAGAAACATATTTTTTCTTCTTCAAAAATACTATTCTTAAAGATTCACTATATGACTTTAGACTTCACGTGCACCAAATTTGGTCCCATTATTAGAAAAATTGTGGCCGTGGTTTGGGGAATAAAATTGAATTTACGCCAGATAAAAATAAGGCTTTCAAAAGGTCAAATAAGTAAACATTATAAAGTAAAAACATGATAAGATAACAAACTTAATGATTCAAGGTCAATATTAAAAATAATCACCCATTATAATCGAATATAAGAGTCACCAGTGGTGTAGTGGTTAAGGTACGCGGACAATACACAGAATGAATGGACTTTAGTCATGGGTTCAATCCCAGCACGGGCCTCTAGGATTTTTATGAGAGGGATACAAATTCTGCGTACCACGTCCTTCAGAAGGGACGTAAAGCCGGTGGTCTCAAGCCTGTGCGTTGTCTGGTACTCGTTAAAGATCCCTTACTCTAAATGAAACTGGGTATAGGCAAATTTAGGACCCTCATAGTAGATTCATTATAATACTATACTGTTTCTGCCTTGTAGTTTAAAGTGCGTGGTGGTTTGGTTTAACAGTGACAGCACGTGTTGTTCTCAGTTTACACTGTACTATAAGAGTCAGTGAAAAAATGTATGATTGCTTGAAAAAGCATGAAAGGAACCATATAAATCCACGGCTCTCCTGTCAGGATTAGATGAAATACACCTACACTTGAAATTAAATGGAGTAGAACACTATCTTAGGGAGCTGGCAAAAAGGGCCAACAACGTGGCCTACTTGCCTGGTAGTTACTACCACTCCCCCTATATTACTACTACTACTACTATAATCGATTATAGAAATGTTTCACTCATTATCAAGATATTTTCTTCTTGTGTCCGCACTTTCTTCAGACGATAAGTTTCCCTGGTCACCTCTATGATAATAGACGTGAAACCATGTCAAAAATTAATAATATTTGACTCCTATAACTCAATTTTTTAAAAACAATTTCGAACCCTATACTTTAGAATTGAGCCCTTAGTTATTATTCATTTTAGTATTTCTATTTTATTCCCGCTTTATCAGTTTATTTCCACAACAAAAATTATAATAAAATCAGGTAAACGACCCTATTTAATGTTAAACAAGAAAAGAATCAATTAAAGGGCTTCTCCTTGTATTGAAACCTAGGATATTAGAGGTCAACTAACTTAAAAATATAAGGATCAAAACTCAATTATACTACGAATGAAACAGATAAATATAAAATGAGATCAAAAATAGAAAGTATTTAAAGACGACCTGGAAGGTGAAAGGTAACTGACTTTAACATTAGGTAAAAAGGAATATTTTATTCAAATAGCCTCTGGTTAAATTTAGACCACATATCAAGTCTTACTACATTTTTGAATTTACAAGTTTAAATGTGACATACTCTTATCAAGAACAATTTAAACAAGTTTATAATGGTTTAGTTATAAATATATAAATAAACCATTTATTGTATATTATACATTTACATAAATACAAAATATTTTAAACTTTATAATTTTTTAATATAAAAATCGAGTTTTGGATTAATTGATTTTAAATGATACAGAACTTAGTCCATTCCTATGTAATGTCTGAGTACTTGAGAAAAGACAGGAGTGGTCAATACTTGAATAGGTGACCGTCTAATATAATACCGGTTATGTAGGGTAATAAAGAATAAAGAGAATAAAGTAGAATAAAGATGGTGTAAGCTAGATATATTTATACCTACCAGTGTTAATGTTTCTTGTAAACACACCTTAAGAGTATATAAAGTAGATTAAGCAACACAATTATCTTATTTTTGTCATTAAATTGTACAACCAATAACCGGAAGATATAAAGAAATTGGTAACAGAGTACCTCGGAATATTTCCTCACCGCATCGGATTCGCTAAGCCTATACTCGCAACTTCGGGCTCGCTTAACTAGTCCTCGGGATATGGAAATCACCTAATTTATACTGCAACAAGTCTTGTGAATCGAATCGATCGTTCGTTAAATCGTTCTTTTATACCCAGCGGTCACCCATTCAGGTACTTCAGGTATTTCGCTTTATACTGCTTAACATTAGTAATCCGAAAAGAACCGTAGATATACTAGCTATTAGCCGAATCGAAACGGAACTTAGTATACATATTATTTACATAAACGAATACACAATATGAGCAACAATTTAAGCTCAATAAAATCATTTTCTTCATTCATAACAATTTTCTAACAAATACTTATACATCTTATTTGTTAAAACATCTGCTAAGATGAAACTTAGCACATTTGTTGGTCTTATATAGTACTACATGCATGCTAAATTTAAATTCGATCATATCATAATTCCGTATTTTATGAATTTTCGAAATAGTGGCAGCGCCATTAATGATGGTTACTGACGCCTTCGTGGTCGATTTTGTTAAGTCGTCAATTATTATACTGACCTTTGACACTAAGAGGTCTGGGGTTCGCATCCTAGGTTACGCTCTCAGTTTATAGAAGATTATTGTTGGAATAAATTGTAGCCAACTTTAGATTAAACTTGCAGCGTAATGGTTGCCACTACCACCTAAAGTGGTTCTCGCAGGGGTTATCCCTGATGAGTCGCTAGGCTCTGAATGGACATTATTATTATTATTGCTTTTATTTTCTCATTGCATAGCAATGGCATTAAATGACAGCGGGTCATCATCCAAAGCTGTCATTTTTTAGGGGGGGGGGATATTATTTTTGAAATCATGTTATATTCGTTTTTTTTTGGGTTATTATTATTTGTCCAGAAATGCTGTTATATGAATGATATTGGAATTCTCTTACTATGGATCAGGTTTGTAAAATTATAGATTTTTGCATTGGTATGTACATGTTTTCTAGTAATTCAAGTGCTAATTAGTATTATTATTATGACGTCATAAGGATAATAATGTCACAAGGATTACAACAGACACACACATACAGACAAACAACAATTTTAAAACTATTCGGAAGATTTTAAAAACATCTGAAACTGATTCATTCATTCAGGTCATTCAAGTCCTGGTTTCAGAATTTTATTGCAAACACAATACTTTTCCTATATCCTTTATAAATAAGAAAAAGTAAAAAATAATGAATTCTATCAACGTCCAACTCTTAATGAATAGTTTTCAATCCCTTTATTATTTTAGTAATGTACTCACTTGGACAAAAGTGTTAAACAAGGAATGTAAGGATACAAAAGTAAGAGTGACAAGTAATAAAGGAAATGGAGGAAGAAACAATAGTGTCGGCACAACAGCGCATAGGTCTTAAGACACGTCGGCGTAAAACCAAAGGAATAATTTCAAGGTATTATGTCAGTCTCAAGTTTAGGGTCTGGACGTCAAAAGGAACAGGTACCTTTTTCCAAAAATGTTAAATCAACTGTAAAATAATTTTAAGAAGGGTCCTTTTAAATAAGGATTAGGTTTCAAATAATATCCTTACAAATATTTAAAAATAAAATAACCTTTAAAATGTTTGGTATTTGAACTTCAATGAGGCTAAAACCACAAATGACCTGCAATAGAAGAGAAAATTATTTTTTGTGCCATATACAAGCGTTTTTCTTAAGCTCGTTGATTTTTGTAGACTAACATGTTTTGATTGAGTAATTAATAAATAATAAATTATTTGGAAAAAGGTAGATCAGTTCTACCATTATTTTTAAAAGTACACTTTTATATCTGTTTGAAACTAAGCTCAGTACACTTTTATCTCAGCTTGAAATGAAACTAAGCTTATTGCAGTATTATTTTAGCTTTAAAACAAAGCTTTGTACTCTTTTACCTTTGCTTGAAACAATGCTAAATACACTTTTATCTCAACTAAAAACTAAGCTCGGTACACTTTCATTTCTGCTTGAAACTCAACTTACTTCTTAATTATTTGTTTTACATCAACTTCAATTTTATTTCTCCATCATATAATGCTAAAAGCACTTTAACCTCTGTTTTAAACTATACTAAATATACTAATATCTCAGCTTCAAACTATCCTAAATACACTTTTATCATGGATTCAAACTATGCTAAATATACTTTTATCTCTACTTCATTCTAAAAATACGGGCCTTCGGCCCGTAGCCGCTACGCGGCCTCGGCGCTTCGCGCCTCGTCCGCTCCACGGCGTCGGCCCACCGGGCCGCTTCGCGGCCCGGGGGCCTCCCTGTGGCCGCTTCGCGGCCACATTGTTGTTGGTTTGTATTATGTGTTGTTCTTGTTACATGGCCTAATGCCATGTATCTAGCGAATTTTCACAGCCTTTCCACACAGGCCCGCTTCGCGGGCCTGAGAGGCTTTCTCGCAAATTTGATTTTGCTAATTTAGATTTTATTCATACTCTATTATTAATAGTATGCTATAAATATTAAAATTAAGAAGCATTATTGTGCCGGCAATCGCCAACAATCGTCACGGAATCATTCTAGCTACACAAATTTAAAGTCAGACAGCTTTAACTTTCACAGAGTTTTATTGGTATAAGTATCGATACGAGAAGGAACAACTGTAACATAAAACGTCCCGTTTTCGCGACAATAATCGAACAAGAACCGTAAAAACCCATTTGAACCTTGGTTAGAACCCGTAAAAGAATATTTACCGTCCTAAACTAATAAATCTTGAAACGAATCAAAAAAACTAGAATAAAATACGTCAAACATAATTCTTCCCTGACAGTGTTGTCCAAAAACAAAAACATAAAAAACAAAACAAATATAGATAAAAATAAACCTAGCGGCGGCCGCGACAATTATAAACAAAAATATATTCATGATTTAGTTTTTAAATAAAAATGCCGTTTCCGTCACTAAATTTGAGCCTGACTGAGCTCAAACCGGTCGCAATCGTTTTAGAATGACTTCGACCATATAAACTACTTCGAGGTTCTTCCGCTTTACGGGCTGCTTAGCTCGCGTAGTTTAGTGGAAGCCATTTTTGTCCTGTCTCTCTGGGACAGCAGCTTACCAGAATGGAGCAAGAGGTAGAGGCCCCTCTTTATACTATACACCACCCTCTAACACTACTGAACCCAACAGATATCGTACGAGTTTTGACCTAGACGTATACATATTACAGATATATATATGTATACCGTTTGCGCCATTTGTGATGGTTCGATTGAGCTGAAATCGGTCTTAATCGACTCAGCTAGCCGTCTACTTTAATACGAGATACCTTGTTTTAAAGCCATTTCAAGTTTCAAAATTTTTTTTTTCATGACGTCATAACTTTGGTTGATGACGTCATAATGTTTTTATAAACAATAGGCCTCGTAACCTCCTCGACATCTCGCGATTTGCAAAGTTTAGTTTCAATTTGAGAACGCCTTCGAGAGTTATCGTTCGCCATACGAAAGGGTAGAAACTCTTACATACATATATATATATATACATATATATATATATATATAATATATATATATATATATATATATACATATATATATAAACTTTTTTCGGACATACTTTTTTTGTTATCAGGAAGCTAATAGGAACTGATTCCGCTCACTCCACCCTCAACTTCCGTCATCCGAACAACCTCATAAGCGTCATTTTCACAATGAAAATTCGCTAAAATAGAATTACTACATCATTATTTGCTTTTGAATCAAAATACATCACTTTTAACTCTGTTTCGGTTTTAACTCGTCTCGATACATTTTTATTTTTGCTTCAAAGTAAGCTCACTACATCTAAAGACCATCTCATTTCCCACACGGCCATTTTAAAGAAAATCTGTCTTTTATAAGAGAAATTCTTTTAACAAAATTCTCTTCAACTATCAGAGGTCCTTCCATTAGATGGGTTTTCAGATAGAAAGAGAAAAGTGTCATTTACCAATTTGTTCCCAGTTAGAAAAGCCAATTTTCACCGAATTTTTTTTAGTTATTTTTTCCCTTTGCGCCTTCAAATTCTTCTCGTTTATTTTCTTTAAGAGCAATTTTCTATATAATTTGTTGTTAAAAAGACAATTTTTTGAGTCTTTGAAGCTTTTTTAGAGGAATAACTTCCCCCTCCATTCACTAAAATTCTAATTTGTGTTGATGTTTATTCCAAAAAAAACCCACCATAATCTTTATTTATTTTTTATTTTGTGCCACCTCATTTTTGTTCTGTAGTATTTTTTTGAGCAAACTAATCAATCCACCTTGATTATATTTTCAAACAAAATAATAAAAAAAGATAAGTCGTAAAAGGATATTAAACAGAAAAAAATACAAGAAAATCAAAATAAAGTTTTACTCCTTGCTTAATTTATTAATGTGTTTTTCTTATTTATTTTTCTTCTTATTTCTCATAATTCCATATTTTTATTCTAATGCTCACTGACCCAATATTAGTATTTTTAATAATTAAAACTGTTTTGTAAAAAGAGTTTTAAAGGATAACAGTTAGTAAGAATTAAAATTTAAATGAATAAACATGGAATTAAAAAAAGATATTTTAAGATAGCCAAAGTAATATTAAGTACGGCTGACAATTTGAAAAAAATAAATACTTTGAATTAAATATATAACTTTAATAATAAATAAATAATTAAACTTCATGAAATTAATAAATACGTTCATAACCGGTAGAGACTTTTACGAATATAAGCTTTTGCTGTCAAGATTTAGGTCTCCCGGTAGTTACCGCGTCAATTTAGATAATAAACCCGATGTTTCGCTTCCAATTTGGGGAACATCTCCTGGAATGTAGGACTTCATGGATGAAACAAAATGTTCTGCTTCAAATGTGGGAATTATCTTCTGGGATGTAGGACATCATGGATGAAAACACAATGCTCCACAAAAACTGAACAGTTCAGTTTTGTAGAGCAATGGTCCATGATGTTCTAAATGTATGAAGATGCCACCCATAGTGGTAGCGAAACGTTAGATTTGATCACCGACAGTCAACATTGACGCAGAACACTAGAAGACCTAAATCTTCATAAATACATTTTTAGGTTGCCATTACGTTGTTTCATTACAATTGTTTTCGTTAATTTTTATAAAAATGACGCATGTTTCTTTTTAAATATTTTCCAAATGCTTTTCCCCCTCAATTATACTTTAAAAATGTGAGAAAATAATCTTGTTTGCACTAAAATTCCAAAACCGGGATCACACCTGAAATATCTGTTATAGGTTCTTTTAGGACCTGCAGAGTAGTTTATCAAGTTGTTTGACTGTATGTCAGTGTCTGTCATCAAGGTATTTCTAGTGAATTTAAGCTAGAAAGTTGAAACTTCAAAATGTAAAGACCTTGTACAAAATTCAATCATAAGGTCTGGTTGTGCCTATCGAGAAGATAAGTTTTGAAGTCATTATGCCGGTCAGTCATAATGACTGACCGGCAATAATGATTCAGCAGAATTTTATAAAAATTAGCATCGGGTTGAAAATTTAGCAGAGATTAGGCCATGTATAAGACCAACTAATCTCCTAAATAGTAAGAATGAGCGTAGCAAATCCAATAATGTGAGAAATGTTCCCAGGTACCCCGTACCCGATTATTTTAGATAGTTATTTTTTATGAAAACTACAGTTGAAGCGACATCTCTAGGAATATATGTCACGTCAAGTCTTTCCTGTAATAATTCATATGATAGGATGTTGATGTATCTGTGTTAGAGTTTTTCTCCTGTTAGCATTTCCTCCAGCTCTGCTACCATGTTACCCAACTTATCCATCTAACCTATACTCCTACCTACCTGCATTGTGTTTTTAATTGTCAAACTTATAAATGATGTAAAATGTATTTCTGAATACAAAAATATTTCGTAACTACAATTTTTAATCCTAAAATTGTATGTTTCGGTAATCCTTATCCCCCACTACAAATCTTAGCATTAATTTAAACTTCTTTATGATAAATTTTCCTCTTATTACATATTATGCATTCCAAAAAACCCGGGTACAAGGTACCTCGGAACATTTCCTCGCCATATCGGATTCTCTAAGTATATCTTCATTACGTCGTATTAGCATCGCTCGACCTCAAAATATTTTATAATTGTAGTACATTTATAATTTCTCAAATTTATAATGTAGTACGTCTTCGGAAGATCAGTTTGATTCCCAGTGGTCACCTATCCGGCACTAACCTCGCTTCACGCAGCTTAAAACATGTGAACCGACAAAAACAATAAATATAGTATTAAAAAGAAACGTTGTGTAATTATTATTATGTAAAGAGATACAATTATGTAACAACTGGATTATTTTCCCAATTAAAAATACACATAGACATTATTCATTCAAATTGAACTAATGCTGATAATGAAATGAAACATAACACATATTTTGGTCTTATATATCACTACATGAGTGCCAAATCGGTCAAAACATTTTTTTTTATAATTTACAACACTTTTGCTGAGTCATTACGGTTTGTTGTTTACGCTGTCAAAAATATTTTCCGGAAGCACAACTGGACCTAAAAATTGAATTTTGTACCAATTTTTGTTTCAGCTGTCTAGCGTAAACGCACAGAGAACTACAATGATAATAGACAAGCACATACCTATATACATATACGCAGATGATTAATTACTCAGAAGGTCTTAAAAATGCCTGAAACGGATAATTCGGTGAAATCCCGGTTTCGGTAACTTTACCGAACACATTACTTTTTCAATAAATAAATAAATAAATAACCATTTATTTGCACATTTCAATAAACCTACGATATGAATGAAGGTAAGTAATGACAATAGCTAAAAATAGGAATAATATTTAGCTTTAAAATATTCTTGTTACCAAATAAAAATGATTGGATTTTTACCAAGTTAAACAGCAATGAAGAATCAATTAAAACCTGACCCGAAAGTAAATTAAATACTTTGAAGTATAAAGTAAACACATCGAATAATTGGAAGAAAACAAAATATATTGGACCATAAATATCTCTTTTATCAAATTTCGAACCGACATATCACATCGTTTAAATTTATGAGTTATTCGATTAGTTCAAATTTACCAATGAAACATAAATAATTTTAATAAATTTTTCGGGGGGCAATCGAATTCACCTTCCAATGAAAACGTTTTGTTGTTATAGTATGTAGTTATTACACTAGATAGTTAAATTACACCACATAATCATAATCAAATAATCTAAACCAGTAACTAACAATCTGATTAAAGAAAATATGAGTTAAGAGAACTATCTATAGGGTGGTCTCTTTCGAAACAGATGTTCCTCACATTTATGAAGCACCGCCCTTCTTGACCTAAATGAAGATGAAACATTTGGTTGCAATACAGTGTCTTGTAGAGGCACAGTAATGAGAGAGAATAGCATGTGTGGCTCAAAATAGAATATTTGTTTCGACCTTTGCTAAATCACAGAGCCAAACAAGGTAAACAAACATCACAGTACTTTTTCCTTCCAGCTAAATATGGAACAAACTTCTGTACTTTGATTCTAATGCAATTATAAAAAAATATTTTTGGCAGATAATTTTAAAATTTCGATTAGGGATGCCCTAAAGACATAGCAGTGTAAGTACTGAGGAACGTAGAAGTGATAATACTGAGGAACGTAGCTGTGTTAGTACTGAGGAACTTATAGCAATGTTACTACTGAGGAACGTAGCAGTGTTAGTACTGAGAAACGCAGCAGTGTTAGTATTAAGGAATGTAGCAGTGTTAGTACTGAGGAACGTATAGCAATGTTACTACTGAGGAATGTAGCAGTGTCAGTACTGAGGAACGTAGCAGTGTTAGTACTGAGGAATGTAGCAGTGTTAATACTGAGGAACGTATAGGAATGATACTACTGAGGAACGTAGCAGTGTTAGTACTGAGGAACGCAGCAGTGTTACTACTGAAGAACGTAGCCGTGTTAGTACTAAGGAACGTAGCAATGTTACTACTGAGGAATGTAGCAGTGTCAGTACTGAGGAACGTAGCAGTATTTATACTACAGAACTTAGCAGTGTCAGTGCTGAAGAACTTATCAGAGACAGAACTAAAGAATGCATCTTCGAGACTTAAAATAAGAAATGTGTTATGAAGAATAGTGTTGGAGTTAAAAAGAATAATGTTAGCATAGAATTAGAGTTAAATAAAACCGTATTAGAGCTAAACAAAACGGTATAAGAGTTAAATAAAACAGTATTAGAGTTAAATAAAACAGTATTAGAGTTAAATACAACAGTGTTAAAGTTAAAAAAAAACAATGTTAAAGCAAAAGATAATTATGATTGTAAGTGACTTTAGTTCACTGATTAAAACAGTGTTAGATCTAACAAAAGTCGTAGTAATGTAGGAACAAAACATAACTGTTCAAGTAAATCCAATAACGTAGCAAAGAACTAGAAAGACTTTAACAAATATTTTATTTTAATAAAAAAATCTTAAACTTGCCTAAGATTATTTAACTTCCACTTTAAAGACGAACTTTTTAAAATTGTTTAAACAATAAAACTAAAAACTTAATCAACTTTTATATTTAAATAATAAAACTTAACATTATCATTTAAAGTTTTTAAATAATTTAAATCCTTCTTTGTTGGATATAATGAGGAAAGCTAAAAGATATTTAAAATGTTTAATATTTTAAAGGAAGACTTTTTACATTATTTATAATTTTTTATGCAGATAGCTAAACAGACTAAGGCCTCATTTGGAATTCCTAAGAGATTTCTTGCTCTTTTGCCCCAAACCATTTTTTTGCCCCACGACGTCTTAGGGTTTCCTAAGACAGAAATAAAAAAAGAAAAAGATTATACATTAATTTAACTCTATGATGACAATAGCTTTGCTTCCTAAACCTAATAAAAGGAGGGAAGAATTAGTAAGGTAATAAATGCGAGATCCAATTAAAGAATCAGCTACCGTCGATGTTGGATGCTGCTGTTGGATATGAATATCCCTGGACCGGTTTCGGCTTAACGCCATCAATAGCAGACGGTGCCCTTCCTTATCTTAAGAAGGCTCGTCGTGCTCATTAAAACTAGAAGTTATTCACTGATATAACTTCATTAGTTAGGAGCTCGAGTGTTCCGTCTGCTGATGATGACATTAAGCCGAAACCGGTTCAGGGATATTTATATCCAATAGCATTTACCCAACAGATGCCTCCTTTAAATTGAGTTTCATTAAAATTGGATCAGCAGTTTGCTCTTTGTAGCGGTGCCTTTAAATGAGACCCTTTCAGTCAAAAATGTTACTAGGCGCATCTTGGTAACTTTGGCACTCGGGTAAACAGGATCTGGCCAATCAAATTTGAAGCTCAAGGGAGGGAGAGCACTTCCAAAATGGCTGAAAATAATAAAAAAGCGGCTAATGAAGGAAAAATACTTCCTGCCCTTTGGCTTAATAATTAGAGCAGCATAATATTGCCGTTTAGGCCAGAGGGTTTACAGAAAAAATGCACATTAAACAACTCGAGATCTGTACTAGGCTCAGATCTAGTTGAGGTCTAATCATATACAAAAATTTCGAAACATCTTAAAGTGGCACTATTTTAAGAAGCTATCTTGAATCAACCCCAAAATCTAATCACTTTTTCCACTTGTAGAATTTGATTTTTGTGTTAAGTTTCATTAAAATTGGATCAGCAGTTTGCGCTCTGTAGCGCGTTAGCAAGAAATGTGCATATCTATTACCTTTTAGCGAATTTTCATTATGAAAATGACGCTTATGAGGTTGTTCGGATGACGGAAGTTGAGGGTAGGAGTGAGCGGAATCGGTTCCTATTGGCTTCCTGATAACAAAATATATGTCCCAAAAAATAATTATATATTATATATATATATATATATATATATATATATATATATATATATATATATATATATATATATATATATATATATTATATATATATATATATAATTATATATATATATATATATATATATAATATATATATATATATATATATATATATATGTATGTATGTAAGAGTTTCTACCCTTTCGTATGGCGAACGATAACTCTTGAAGGCGTTCTCAAATTGAAACGAAACTTTGCAAATCGCGAGATGTTGTGGAGGTTACGAGGCCTATTGTTTATAAAAACATTATGACGTCATCAACCAAAGTTATGACGTCATGAAAAAAAAATTTTTTGAAACTTGAAATGGCTTTAAAACAAGGTATTTCGTATTTAGGTAGACGGCTAGCTGAATCGATGAAGACCAATTTCAGCTCAATCGAACCATCACAAATGGCGCAAACGGTATACATATATATATAATCTTGTATATATGTATACGTCTAGGTCAAAGACTCGTACGATATCTGTTGGGTTCAGTAGTATTAGAGGGTGGGGATGTAGTATATTAGAAGAGCCTCTACCTCTTGCTCCATCCTGGTAAGCCTACTGTCCCAGAGAGACAGGACAAAAATGGCTTCCACTAATCCACGCCGAGCTAAGCAGGTCTGTAAAGAGGAAGAACCTCGAAGTAGTCTTTATATGGTCGAAGTCATTCTAAAACTATTGCGACCGGTTTCAGCTCAATTGGACAATCCTAAGTGACGAAAACGGTATTTTTATTTTAAAAAATCATGAATATATTTTTTCAACCTAAAGGTTATACTCAAATAAACAATTTGTTTACAAAAAAAATTTGACATTTTTCTTTAAATTGTATAAACAATCATAAATGTGTGTAAGAGTTAATGCCCTTTTGTATGGTGGACGATAACTAAAACTGATGAAAGATGAAGCTATAATCTTTTCTTACTCTTTATACAAGGTTACTCCAACAGTTGCAACGTGTGGATTTATTTCTTGTATTCTTTATACCTCTATAAAAATAGTTAGTTATGTATTTAAATATACTTATTATTTTTTTATATTGCTTGTTAACTGTAATATTATTGCTTACTATTAATAATAGAGGATTAATAAAATCAAATATGTGAAAAAGCCTCTCAGGCCCGCGAAGCGGGCCTGTGAAACGAGGCTATGAAAATTCGCTAAATACGTGGCAAAATGCCATGTAACAAGAAACGATAATGAAACTATACATAATACAAAACAACAACAATGTGGCCGCAAAGCGGCCACTGGGAGGCCCCCGGGCCGCGAAGCGGCCCGGTGGGCCGACGCCGCGGAGCGGACGAGGCGCGAAGCGCCGAGACCGCGTAGCGGCTACGGGCCGAAGGCCCGTATTATATACAGGCACTATTTTATTCGATTTTTGGAATCTGTTCAAGCAAAAACGTAGAAAATTGATGAAATAAGTCGGTGTTATGATCTTTTGCAAATGCAATGCATTAGCAAAACAAGGCGGTAAGGAAACAAAATTTCGTAATGTCACTCGAACGAATCTTCGGCAAAAGGTTAACATATACATATATCCCCAACATTAAGGGTCGATCCAATATTTTTAGCCAAACCATCACAACATGACTGAAAATAAATAATGATCGGCATTTTTGTCACATGGATGAAACTTGTGCCAAAACTTAACTTATATCCCCCACATTAAAAATATACCCATTTTTTTCAGCCACAATCCCGGCAGATGCAACTTTAATAAAATGCAATTTTATTTAAATACAAATTTAATTTAAAAAAAATGAAAAAATTATTGTTTTACTAAAACTAATATTGAGAAATGGTTTGAATGGTTTTGAGTATAACAAAACCACAAACCATGAAATAAAACTGGTTAAAATATTAAATAACTAGGAAGCCCATGTAATTTAGTTTCAGCTAATTTCCTTTGAAAAAATTTCGCTAATAGAATAGGCTTCATGGCGGGAGTCGGACCGGAAATGAGACCAAAATCAAATTCAGAGGCCCCTGTTCACTAAAAAATACGATACACAAAATGTTTACAAAATATTTACACAAAGAATTTTTCATAACTATAACTATTTTAATTTATTACAACACTTCCTTAATACGTTAAAAAAGAAAATTTATACAAAATGAAAATTATTTCCAGAAATCATAAAACTAAAATAGATTTTTTATTTTCTAAAATTCAGGACGCAATCTATATTAACCTAGTACCTTTACTACTTTTTCAATATTTCGGTATGTTTCTTTTTATGATCAATATTTTTTACGATTCTAGTTTCGGCAGAATTTTTATAGCTATTTAAGAACTAGCTTCAATAGACAATACTTTATAGATCTGTCGTTTATATTTTTCAGCTTCGTTTTGCTAAAATGGCAACATTGGAGTTCACCTAAAGATTATAAAACTGTTTACGATTTAATTCATAACTTAGCACATCCGGGCATCAAACAAACTACAAAATTAGTAGGTAAGCGTTATTTTTGGCCAAGTCTGAAACAGGATTGCAAAACTTGGAGCAGGAACTGCGTGGCATGTCAAAAATCAAAGGTAAGAAGACATATAAAGGCACCTTTGAGTCCTTTTATGCCTCCCTCAGACAGATTCCAAGTCCAAGTGTCCAAGTGCGCTCACGCGCACTTGGACATCGTAGGGCCGTTACCTACATGCAATGGCAAAAAATACCTCCTTACATGCATCGACAGATTCACAAGATGGCCAGAAGCATATCCAATACCCGATCAGCAAGCAGAAACAATCGCTAAAACGTTTTTTGAGCAGTGGGTAGCACGCTTTGGATCACTGGTCTCACTAACAAAAGATCAAGGTAAACAGTTTGAATCGAAACTGTTTTCTGAGCTTTTAAAGCTAACTGGGACGTTGAGAGTCAGGACTACAGCGTATCACCCTCAAGCCAACGGACAGGTAGAAAGGATGCATAGAATACTGAAAGCGGCAATGCGAGCTCATAACAAAAATAACTGGACACAAACGTTGCCAGTAGTTTGGTTAGGGTTAAGAATAGCGGTCAAAGAAGAGGCTGAAGCTTCACAAGCAGAACTAGTCTATGGGTCTACACTGAGAGTACCAGGGGAGATGTATGAAGATACAGCAGCGAAACCGAAAGAACAAACAGAAGTAGTCCAAGAGCTGAAGAACATCATGGAAAGGCTAAGACCAGTGCCAGTATAATGGCATGGATCTAGGGAACCATTCATAAGCAAGGCTGTCAGTGATTGAAGCCATGTATTTTTGCGCTCTGATGCCCACAAAGCACCTCTAGCAACTCCGTATGAAGGGCCGTTTTTAGTCCTCGATAGGAACGACAAAACAAGAAAAAATTGAGGTGAAGGGGACAAAGAAATGGGTATCATTAGACCGGATAAAGCCAGCTTTTATCGCCAGCAATTGGGAAGATGAAGATTCGGAACCGGAATACCGATCAAACGAAATATCGAAAAAGTCAGTTCGGTTCGTGAAATAATTTTCGCCATCCAAGGCGCCACGGTGCCACTGGTATGATAATGAACCTAAGATGTTCACTAGGTGGGAGGTATGTGGCCGCCAGGATGACGGATGTCAGTCAAAATAAAAATTATTATAGTTATTGATTTTGTCAAGTGTTAGCGAAAATAGAATTTAATATTCGTTACAAGAGAGAAGGGTTTTTGTATAATATCAGTTAAGTTAGACTAAAATTAAGATCCTCTAAAATACCGTTTTATTTATTTTATGTAAGTTCGTAACAAAAAATAATTCTAGCACGCAGGTCTGCGTATTGTGCGAACCATCTTTGAAATCCATGCATCTTTTCTCAAGCATTCATGTGTTATGAAGCATTTACAATAGTTTAAAAGCTATATATATTAGAATAGCATCAAATTGGAATACCAACTATATTGAAAAATATATCAGACACTACTAATGAACCATTTAAAATAGTTTAAATAAAAGCTATATCAGAATGGCATTAAATTGGAATACCATCAGCTATATTGAGTATTGTATCAGACACTACTAAGCTTATACGAGACCTTTAAATATTTCATTTCTACGGCATCGTCATACTATTGTTCGAAGAAACGTTGTTTTTATACGAAAAACTCCAACAATAAAAATAATTTTTGATATTGAAAAGAAAAAGTCGCATATCTGAGCGAGGAAATTGCAATGAAAAGACCGGCAGAAATTGTTTTCAGAGATGTTACTGAAATAAAAACGCATATTTTCAGCTCGATTCTTGAAAGGCTTTGGGAAAGTAAACTAAATGAAACCTTATAAATAAAATTATGGTGTAGCTCCGAGAACCAGGCGAATTTCATTTGAAATCCGCGTTACTTTGGCTTAGCTATTAATTTCTTACTTAAGCTTTTAGTTTGTAAATTAGAACCAGAGCAGTAGCATTACCACTTGTTGCTTATTCTTTTAGCTTATCAAAGAAAATGTCGTATGCAGTATAAATTAAACATTAATAATCAACATAGTTGTTAGTATATATAAAGTTTACAAAGCTAACATGTAATGTTACATCTAAAACGTGAAAAATCTAAACATATCTAACTCTTTATTTTTTACTATTTTTTTGTAATTAACTTTTCTTCAGCTCCACTATGCAAGTTTTCCACTTCATTAGCGAATTTTTGTAAAAGAAATTCGCTAAGAATAATATTATTGTAGAGGTAAATGAAAAAAAGAAAATAATAACACTTTGAAAAGTGACTTGGCGAAATCTTTTTTGGAACAAAATGTAATTGTTTCCATTCAGTCAAACACTCTTTCCGCTCTGGGAGAGTAAATTATAATTAGAGTAACTATTATAATACCCTCATTGCTTTAATTTATTGAATTGAGTGAGGCCTAATAATAGACCAAATGTTTTAACGACCTTACTGAAGTTTGATATGCCCAGTAAGTAAATAAATAAATAACCAATGTCTATGCGTCCTTACTAAAGTTTGATAATAAAACGTTAGTAAGTAAATAAATAATCTAATGTCTAAGCGTCCTTTACTGGAATTTGATATGCCTGGTCATTAAGTATATAAATAGCCTAATGTCTAAGCAAGCTTACTAAAGTTTGATATGCTCCGTTTGTTTGTAAATAAATGACCTACTGAATAAGTGAGCTAACTGAAGTTTAATATGCTTAATTAGTACCTAAGCATATTAAACTTTAGTTAGCTCACTTATTCATGAGGTAATTTATTTACTAACTAACTAAGTATATCAAACTTTAGTAAGTTTGTTTAATAAAAGGTTTTTTAAGGTAAAAAACCTTTTAAAGACAAATCTGTACTTTGCTGATAAGTCAGCAAAGTATCAAAAGTCTGCTGATAAGTCAGCAAAATTGTACAAAAGTATCAGTCAAGTCTGTAGTCTGCTGATAAGTCAGCAAAATTGGACAAAAGTATCAGTCAAGTCTGTAGTCTGCTGATAAGTCAGCAAAGTCGTAAAGAAGTATTAGTCGTGTCCGCAGTTAAAGTCACAAGTGAGAAAGTTAAAGTACGGTCTATCAAGGTAGACCTTGTTGGGCGAAAGACGAGCTTCAAGATTAGCCAGCAGTGGTTCATGACTCCTATCATGAGTTATCAAACCACTGGCTTCGGCGCACGACTGTTTACAGTGACGCTTTACAGCCATAGGCTGTTGGTAAATCTTGCATGATGATTAAACATGTGGTTCTCTCCATCACTACCCTATCCATTACATTATATATTAATAAGTAAGTTATTTTAATTACAACTACTGCTAATTTAATACTAGAAACTGCTACAGGTATATCATTGACAAATATAAACAAAAGAATTATCAATCCTACCATTCTGTCATCGAAGAAAAAATAAATAATATTCATTACCTGCAACAAAGAAAAATAAAAACCATGTTAATTATATAATAGATAAACACACTAAACATACATAGTCTTTAGCAAACCATTTTCAAAAATAATTTGGTTAAAGTAACTAACAATGAAATCAGGTCATAACCCATGTAAGAAATACCTTAAAAGAAAATGGAATGCACAAAGTTGTTGGCATTTGCTTTATGGTGCGGAGATAGAAATAGTAATAGGGAAGAGGTGATAGATCACCTAGCAAGTAGGCCACGATGTTGGGCCCTTCTTGCTAACTCCCTTAGATAGAAGATAGAGCTCTACCTTAAGAGTTTTAGAGCAGACATTTCGCGTCTAAACTAGTTAAAACACAAATCAACTAAATAATCCACAAAAGGGCCGTGGCTTTACTATAAGTTTCAATAGCTTTGACTAGACACAACACGTGCCTCACTGCCAAACTAAGCTTTTCGACTCTCGAAACCATAAGGCAGAAACACATATTTTACTAACTACTACTAACTTTTGCCAAAATCCAGGTTAATTCGGGGTTTCCTATCAGACATCGTGCAGGGTAATAAATAAAATAGAATTTTCACCAAACAAAATGGAGAGATCACATGGAAAAACATAACACCTACAACCACGTGCCCCTACTCCACTAAACATTATCTATTAAAAATAAATTGACAGAGCCGGCTTTCGGCAAATAGGCATCAACAGTGCCTAAAATAAGGCAAAATCATAAACTTATAAGTATACAAAATAAAAAGGTTACAGAATAAAAAATAAAATTCACAGACAAAGATAAATAGTAAAAATAAACAATATAAAAAGAAACAAGTCGAAAATGTTTAAAATTCATAAAAAATCAATGAAATAAAGAGTTTGCTTTTTTCTGTGGAAGTGTTTTTCCTTTTAATGAAAATGCACCCTTAAAAGCAAGAACAAGCACTGTCATATATCAAATCTTGAGCACAGGTGCGTCCCAACTTAGTCTAGCGGTTTTAACTAACTATAAACAAATCAAAATAATTACTGTACTTTTCAACACAACAATAAAGGCCATTAAAAACCAAAACAATCTAATTAACTCATTTACAACAACGTTATAGAAACAATAACAATCTATCATTGCTAATTCAGCTATGTTTTCTGCTAGCGATAAAGAAAAAGAACAAACTACAGTAAAATACAAAAAATAATAAGGCGGGTCGTAACCAGTAATTAATAATTGTTTTATAACTATAAAAAAAATTTCTTTTTCCCCGAGGAAAATTATTTTCTTATACGGAATAACTTAAGATAAAAAACTTTTGAAAAATAAGTAATTTAGGAGCGCGTTTAAATTGCAGAATTGTTAAAGGATGAAGTCTACGCTGAAAGAGGCAGCAAGAAACTGGCAGAATTGGTGATAAATATAAATAAATCTCCGTTTTAAGGAATTTATACCAGGGTATACCAGTACCCTGGAAACAACAAAAGGTGGGTCGCATTCACCATGATATAAAATTAATTAAAGTTAAATATATATTTACTACAAATAAAACCATATAAACTTAGAGCATAGTCCGAACTAAGAATCCGATGTGATGAGGTTTCAAGATACACCGTAATCAAGTTTTATTATTTAAATACAACTACAAAAAAATTCTGGCGCGGTGGTCCGCATGTCGGGCGAATTTCCTTTGGATGCGTGTTTCCGAGCTTAACAACAATCCTGGTTGGAATGATAATTTTTTACAAGTTTACAACTACTAAATAAATAATTCCGGTACGGTGGTCCGCTGTCGGGCGAATTTTATTTAGAATGCGTGTTTCCGTGCTTAACAACCCATTTCTTGCTTAAGGTTCCAGTTCATGCTTTAGAACCTAAGCAGTTACTCAATTGTCAAGCACTGCTCGTAACTCATTTTGTCTGTATTTTTCAAAGGAAATGCGCATAATTATCCAGATGGTTGTACAAAACTATCCCTCTAAAATTAGAAGTACGCACTATTATTTGCACTAGTTTAAAGCTTAGTTACTTATCTTTAAGCTTAGTCAGTTATCTTTAAAGGTTTTAGCGCAAAACGTATTTTTTTGTCATTAGGGACCTCTGAAACGGATTTGTGTCATGGTCCGAGGTTCGACTTCCGCCATGACGCCTATCCCATTAGCGATTTTTTTTCTAAAGGAAATTCGCTAAAATAAGCTATCAACAACATTCATAAAATTGAAATATAAAAACAATACATTTTAAAATTATTAAACTATCATCTTTGTGTAGTAATAACAATAGAAATATTTTTATTTCTAACACTAACCTATCAAATTTCAGTCTTTAACAAGCAATATATTGTGATTAACAAAAATAAAAATAATAATACTTAATTAAAATGAAAAAAAAAAATCAAGAGTAAAAACATAATTTGTAAAAATAGTAGTCATAAAGGTTTTGAAAAAAAGTTTAAGCAAAATAATGTGTTTACTCTAATAATTCAAAGTCACATAAATAAGACCTCCTGAGTGGTTTTTACCTAGAGTTTACGTGAGTGTCTATCTTCTATAGCGCCTTTCAGAAAATAATTTTATATTCTAGTATGAGTGCCAAAGTTAGATCTCATAATCAGCATTAGTATAGTTTTTATTTAACGATTAAAAATCGTCAAATGTGTACTCATAAAAAGATTAAAAAAACTTGTACTGTCTTTTTAAAGCAGACAGAACACAATGAGTGTGGTTTGTACCTCATCTGGACTATCCAGAACGGTCAACTTAGGTTCAGAAAGTCTGAAAATAAACGATCCAGTAAGGTAACAATATTGAACTTTTAGAGAGAACAGAATACCTAATTTTCGTGTAGTTATAGAGGTTAGGGAAACAAATATTCAGCATACAATAACCTACATTATAAACATAATAGTAATTAAAACGGTCATGGTTATCGCTTGTAATTATTATAACCTATATCTACAAAATATCACGAGATAGCATCATACAGGGTTATTTAACCTTACTAAGGTTAAAATGTAACAGTAAGATTACCTTTGAATAGGTAATTATTTACGGCAATTATAATATAATATAATATGTTCAACATTAAAACATGTTGTAACATAATACAATTATAAAGTAACATTAAACCTCATATACATAATATTATGTCTTCCTTAGAGTTGCAACATATTAACTTGAAATCAAGTAATAATGTTAGGATGTTTATTTTGTAAAAGGTATAAATTTAGGGAAGTACTTGTATACATAGAGATATATTACTAGAGAGGCCCTATAGGCTAAATTTTGAAACAGCGACAAAGTAACCTGGCCAACTAGGCTTATAAATATAATCAAATAATCATAACAAAACTACAATAACTTATATAGGAGAATGTGAAGAATACAAATCAAAGCATAAACAATGTGCGGAAAGCCAAAAACGATTGATTCAATGTAACATATACTGACTCTTGAAGAAGGTTTCAATGAGGTTACACAGAGCTCCTGAAAGCACCAAAACGATGTTTCAGGTCTCTCGATAGAACTATGCCCCCTCTATTATATATCTCTAAGAAAACAACACAACTACCAATACATAAGGGCCTTCTTCTATATTGGCCGAAGGACCGCTAAGTGGCGAACAAAGAACAAAAACACAGTAACTTACAAATCACGTTAAAAATACAAATCCAAACTCAAACAGTGTGCGGAAAGCCAATATCAATTGATCTATTATAACCTTAACTCACTCTTGGATAAGGTTTCAATGAGGTTACACAGAGCCCCTGAGACCTAAAAAAGATGTTTTAAGGGCCTTAATGAATTGAGATAGACTGTGTCCCCTCTAGTAATATATCTTTAAGATAAATGCCAGCATTAATGCTTATTCACAGTGGTAACAATGCTAATAAAATTTACTGAATGTATTGCTTCAATCTCTTAAATACTCTGCCAGGAAATAGTTATTTACACGGCAAGGGAGAGAAGAAAAATTACAGCTCAAGACCAATTTTTCACATAAGGTGAAGCCACGAGTGAAAAACTTCATTAACACCGGAGGCCGTAAGACCGGGAGTGATAATAAAATTAGCCCCCGAGGTTTTGCCGTGGGGAATAACTAAAATTGACTCCCGAGGCCCAGCCGAGGAAGGTAACTGAAATTGACTTTCGAGGCCTAGCCGAGAGAGACAATACGAGAGCTGTAATTCATCGATCCCTGACCCGTATTAAATTTTACCTAAGGCTTAATAACTTATAAATAATAAGTTATAATCACTTGATAGATAAAAAGTGAAATATATTTCTTATTAATTTTTAAAGTTGTTGATGATGATAGGAATGAGAAGTTACAATCTGAAGGGTTGTTAATAACAATTGTTGTGGGGTTTTGTTTTTTTGTTAACATTCTCTTTTTCACTCCATACATTATTTAGAATTTGTTCTGTGACTTTGATTTTATTTTGCATAGATGACTCTATATAGCCACTGCACTTTATTGCCATGCCTTTTTAAAGTTGTCATAGATGCACCTGCATTGTCAAGAAGAGTCGCTGACTTTTTTCACAGGCAATGCCTTTTGTATAATTTAGGATCAGGGAGATTTAAATTGATGTTAGAATTATTACGTTCCAAGGGACATAAATATGTGTTTTACGTCTCTAGGGACATAAATATGTGTTTTACGTCCCTAGGAACGTAAAACACGTTTACGGGGCCAGATCGCTTCAAATGAAAACCTGATTTACAATTCAAGTCGTAAGTAAAACCCTTACTATAAATAATTAATATAGATTCACTATAAATAGTTAATATAGTAAAAGTAGAGAATAAAGAACAATATTAGGGCTCAATAACCTGGAATGAAGCAAATAGGTGATAAACAAAAAGATGATTAAAAATAAATATCAACTTCTTTATGTCTTTTTAATGACTTCATAATTTGTTTTTTTTTTTTTTCTTATCGACTATAAACAATTACGACACCAAAAGAGGAGGTTAGGAGATGAAGAAAAAAATTATCTTGAACGTCAAGAATGACAGATAGGAGCATCCTTGTGATAAGACTGACATCTGATGAGACAGGGTTTATGACATCAAGTCTAACCTGACTCCCTACATAGAGGGATTAGACTGAAACATGATAAAAAAAAAACTTAACCACGTAAATGGGTAAAGACATTATACTAAACAAATTACAGCTTGTATGAAAAGTAGGTAAGGAGTAAGGACGATTCCGAGTGAACTATTACAAAAGTTATTGTGGAAAAAAACGAAACAGTGAACAATATTTTGTAAATTGGAAAACGAAACAGTGAACAATATTTTGAAAATTGGAAAACGAAACAGTGAATAGTATTTTGAAAATTGGAAAACGAAACAGTGAACAATATTTGAAAATTGGAAAACGAAACAGGAACAATATTTTGAAAAATTGAAAACGAAACAGGAACAATATTTTGAAAATTGGAAAACGAAACAGTGAATAGTATTTTATAAATTGGAAAACGAAACAGTAAACAATATTTTGTAAATTGGAAAACAAAACAGTGAACAATATTTTGAAAATTGGAAAACGAAACAGTGAATAGTATTTTGAAAATTGGAAAACGAAACAGGGAACAATATTTTGAAAATTGCAAAACGAAACTTTTACAACTCTTGTAAAACTACTACAAAAAGTATACGGAAATAGTTGATATCTTAAACTGGTTATATTACAACTACGAGGCTCGAGAAGAAACGTCCAAGGTCAAATTAAATAAATAATAGTTACTGAAATAAACAAAAATACAATAGCCGTAAAAAAGAAAATGTCTAAGTACAAGTAATAAAAAGTCAAGAGCATAAGATAAGCTTGGTAAGTTTCTTTTTAATTTTAGTAATGTTAGTAATACAAAGTGTAACAATAAAGGTTATTTCTAAAAAAAATCTATCAGATGATGGCCCAAAAAAAGACAATCTTACAATAGGTTAAATTATTGCGGATGAAAATTTGACAAAAACAATGCATGGTACAGTTATCCTAATTCTTCAAATAGATAAATCCTTACTGTAGATCACAGGTTGAAAATTGGAAAATTGGTCTAATTCACAGGATCAATGGACCAGATCGTCTCTACAACGGTACAATCCTAACAATCCATAATTTCCAAATCTCCGTGAGAATATGACAAGGCCCACTTTTCTTAATAAATGGAAGCGTCACGACTTTATAAAATATCAAATAAAAAATAAGTAATATAAAAACAGGAGCACAATGTAAATATTACTTTTTACTTTTCCTCGTTTATACCGTAGGTATGTAGGAAAAGTATTGTGTTTGCGATAAAATCCGAAACCGAGATGTCACCAGATTTATCCGTTTTAGGTGTTTTTATGACCTCCTGGTTTTTTTAAAAAGTTGTCTGTCTGTATGTGTATGTATGTGCGTGTCTGTCTTATCATCGTAGATCTTTCTGTATTTATGCTAGAGAGTTGAAACTTTGTACAAATATCAGTCTACCGCTGTAGTTGTGCAAATTAACCTGCAATAATGGCTCAGCAAAAATTCAAAAAATCATAAAACGCGGAAAAATAATAAGATGTATATGACTAATACATATTTTTGGTAGACCAAAAACCAGACGCTAAGTCCTGTTTATTCCATTCCTTTCCTTCTTTATTTCTTCGCAAACAAAATATTATTCCTATTTCCCTACGGCATGAATGAAGAAAAGTAAAAAATGAAACTATACTAAAATAATAGCCTAAAAAATTCAATTTAAAAACCATTTAAGTTTCAAGTAAAAAAATAAAATTTATCTTTAAGTTGGTTTTAATTCATACTTAAAAAGGTATTTTAAATGAAAGATGAAGATATTAAAATTTCCAAGGGGGTTCTGCCGCTTTAAGTACCTGTTTATGACTTGAACAAGACCTTTTTAAATTTTAATTCCAACCCTCAAAACTTTAACAACTCTATTAAAAGCTCTGGGAAATTTTCAAACAAATTTTTACAGGAAACATGAGATTTTCGTGTCAAGGGATCCGCGGTACCTTTTAGAGGAAAATTCAGCCTAAGATAAGGAAATGTCTACCACAGAATTGTCCCGAAATTATCCTTTTAGTTCATTATTTTACACAAAGTGAACTTTAAAATCTAGATAAAACTGTTTTAGAATCATTAATGGTCAGATTAAGTTGAAGTAAAACTAATAATAAAGTTAGATGAATATTTCATAATTTCCGTCCTGGGAGTAAAGTTGAATTTATCGTCCCTTTTAAGGTAAATTATTTTGCAAGCTTTTTTGCTATTTAAATAAAGTAGTTTATAGATAACTAGTTATAGTTTAAATCGCTTTTTATTTAACATTTAATGACTTTAAAATATAAACAAACTTAAGCAACAATAACAACGCAATTATATTTACAGGCCTTCAAAGTCGTTTTAAACTACTTTTTTATTTCCCTAATAAAAAATTGTATTATAAAGAAAAATTATCCGTTTTAGATGCTCTTAAGACTTCCTGGGTGGTTTTTACAAAGTTGTCGGTATGTGTTTGCGCGTACGCGTATGTGTCTAAACTTTTATTATGTGTGTCTGTGAATCACACAATGTGTGTCTGAGAGTATCACTGTAGCTTCCACTGTATACTACTGAGTTTAAACATGTTACAAAAATCAATCTTTAAGTAAGCTTGTGCTATCCGGAAAATAATTTTTCTATGACCACAGCTTCTGAGGTATCCCGTACCCGATTTTTGTAATATAGTATTACTTTATTACTAGTATATACTGTAATAAATAGTATATAGTAAAGTAAATATACTGTATTAACAGTAAATATAGTATTACTTTATTACTAGTCGTATAGATAAAATTTAAAATGGAACGGATGAATAGCTCGCGCATTACTTTCCTTGGCAGAGCCTAGGGAGCCAAAATGCAAGCTTTGAGAGCTAACTAGTATATCTCCCTCGGCCTCGGGAGCTAATGACGCTTACTCCTCTGGCTTTGCCTTTAGAGAAAATGCGTTAGCTATTTAAGTTTCTTCCACCTATTCTGCACTAATAACTATTCATTGTTTGTCAAGAGCTGCTGCATCGGTAATATCTGGACCTGAAGGCTGTGCCCTATGAGATAAAAAAAATAAAAATATAATTTCTCATTTTCTAAATAAAATTTTAAAAATCTAAGATTGGTCTACTCTCATAATTTTAATTCTAAACAATTAAAGCCCTGTTTCAACAAAGGCAATACCGTCCCTTGTAATAAAATATACCAGTATGGTTTCTACCTAAGAGGAGGGGGGAGGGATGAACAAATATTCGTAATACAAGTCGACGAATATTGTAAACTATAGTATTTAGAGCCACATAAAGTTGGTCTGTTTCGCCCTTAGTATCTAAATTTTTTGGGTTAATATCTAGTTTTTATAATTTAAAACTTTTAAATCAGGAAAGGAAAAATTGACCTAAAAATTAAACACAACTTTGAGCGTAACGGTGTCACTACCACATGAGGAGGTTCCCGCAGGGCTTATCCCTGATGGGCCGCAAGGCTCAAAACGGGGAGAATTATTATTATACTCATTACACTGTTTTCTCTTTGTAAAAGTATAATTTTTATAACTTATTCATATTCTTTTATAACTTCTTTTCTTTTGAAGTCTGTCATCTTTCAAAGTCCGACGTATTTTCAAAGTTTTATAAAGTCGATTGAATTCATAATTTGTAATAAATATTCAAAAATAACAAGATTTTAACAAACAGCTCGGCTACCTGTCTTCTATGATAAACATTTTTTCATGCCCTTAGTTTTCAAAAGGATGGAAAGATGTTTGTTATTTTTATAAAAATACAAAAAACATGGTAAAAGGGTCTAAAAATGGACTAGCCTATTACACGAGTTTACCCCCCCCCCCTCCCCCTACCTTTATCAAAGAACAAGGTCTACCTTTGTAACTTAGTCACCCAACACTTTTTTACACAGAGTTTGTTTAACACATAATTTTAGCTTACAACGCCTACTCGCTTTTAAGTTAAAATGATTATATTTTAAATTTATTATATATTATTAAGATTATTTTAAAAAATCGGGTACGGGGTACAACTTTGCCTCATTACACGGGTTCGCTACGCTCATCCTCCATGCTTCGGACTCGCTTCGCTCGTCTTCAGATAGTAAATGCATCCGTATAAGTCACAGCGGTCATCTATGACCACAGCAATGACCACGCTTAATGCTCCTTAATTTTTATGATCTAACAAAAATCATGAATATACTTGTCGTCGTATTGAAAAGAAACTTAGTGAACTGATTCATTCAGGCCACTATCCAATATTTTACGATTTTTTAAAAAACGTACACAAGTCATTAAATAAAAATTGAACTAATGCTGATAATTAAAAGAAACTTTGCACATATGTTAGTCTTATACTAACATATGAAACATATTTATGTGTCTTATCATTTAGCTACATGCGTGCCAAATCTCAAATCACATCATTTTTCGATGCGATTTATGAGTTTTCTAAATTTTTGCGGGGTCATTATTGCGGGTTAATGACGTCATAATAAAAATGATTTTCCACATAGCACAACTACAGCGATAGACTGATTTCAGTACGAAATTTCAACTTTCTAGCATAAATACATTGGACGCTACGATGATAACAGACACACACTCAGGAGCCTTAAAAACACCTGAAACAGATAATTCCAGTTTCATCCCGGTTTCGGATTTTTTGCAAACACAATACTTTTCCTATATACCTACGGTATAAATGAGGAAAAGAAAAAATTCGAGCATATTTATCACTGTCGCTTTTAACCTAATTTCAAAGCAAATTTAATAAAATTGCTAAAAGTTTTAGCAAATTCAAAAAAGAAACACGGACTTAGAAGAAGCCCCTAGTGAATTGGTAGTTGTTTTGTAGGAAGGATGGGGTGGAAGGAGATTAAGAAGTCTCACTATCAAAAAACATTTACTCATAATCTCTTACTCTGAATTTATATTTTATAACATTTATATTGTAGTGATAGTGATAGTATTGAGGAAGAGTTGGTAGATCACCTAGCAAGTAGGCCAAATTATTGGGCCCTTTTTGCTAATTCCCTTAGATAGAAGATAGTATTCTATCTTAATATTCCTAGTGCAGGCATTATAGTAGAGTCATGGCTTTACTATAAGTTTCTATAGGTTTCAATAGAAACAACACGTGCCCCACTGTCAGACTAAGTTTTCCTGATCTTAAAACAATAAAGCAGAAAAATGTATATATTTTATATAAGCTACTATTGAGGGTCCTAAATTTTGCCTAAACCCCGGTTCATTCAGTGTAAGGGATCTTTTACGCGTACCTGACATAGCACAGGCTCAAAAACACCGCCATAACGTACCTTTCGATGGACGAAACGTGATAGCATTTCCACCCTCGCATTAAAATCCTGGAGCCCCGACCGGGATCGAACTCGGACTGTCTGCGTGGCAAGCGAGCGTGATAACCATTGGACCACCGGAACCCTCAGCATTCATTATTCACGCCTTGAATAATAAATAAATAAACGTATTTATTTATTATAAGTTAATAAATAAATACGTTAATAAATAAATAAATAAACGTAGATATAAAGCTCGTAAGTAAATAAAAAAGTTATAATTATTTAAATAAGTGGAAATGGGACAAATTACACTAAACCATGATTTAAATCAAAAACGCCTTCACTGTCAGTTAACTTAAATGTTTTACAAATTCCAAATTTTTTAATTAAATATCTGAAACTTCAATAATTTTAACAGTTTTTCTAAAAAGTGACAAAGTAAATACCACCCACACAATGACGTAAAAAGGATCCGAGAGTTGATTCCGAATCGGAACCACCCACGCCTCACACCGCCTCAAAGCCACTAAAAAATTTAATAAAATATTTTATTTGGAAATATTAATATTATTTTTACTCTCATTTCCGATACTAACAAATTACCAATTTGGTAAAATTTAAACAAATAACTATAATTGATAATGCAATAATTATAAGCGAATATACTATAATTAATAATACTATAAGTATAAGTGAATATAATATAATTAAAATAAAGGTCCCCATAATTAAAAATACATAATTAAAGGAACGAAGAAAAAAAAACAATAATTTATTCTGAGCGCTTTCAACCTAACATGTGGCAATCATCAGTGCCAGATAGACCATAAAGAAAAAACGCCAAAGAAAAAGACATTAAAGGTAAACATGTCAAACAGTGGAATTAGCAGTTTTACTTCTATTATTTTTCGACTCGAGTTTGTCGGTAAGTCGTGATAGGTGGGTCTATCATGACTTAACGACATAGTCCAGTCGAAAAATAATGGAAGAAAAATTGCTAATTCCACTGTTCGACATGTGTTTACCTTTAATGTCTTTTTGGCACTGATGATGGCCCCATATTAGGTTAAAAGCGCTTTGAATATATTATTAATTTGTAAAGAGACTCTTTTCTTCGTAAATTATGAACAACTCATAATTTTGTAATTAATTTATTTAAATAAATAAATTAATTACAAAAAATAGTTTTAAACTTAACATACATAATTATATTATATAGAAATAAATCAGCAAAGCTGAGGTTTTCAGTGTGTCATATAACATGAACATATCAATAATTACAAACTAAAATAATTTAATAAGTTGTATTAACTATGTTACTTTACTGGTGATAACTATTATAATTCTAGAATTTATGAATAGTGTTGTATTTTATAACTTTTTAATTCATTTTATATACTTAATTTGGTGATATCAAAAAAATTGCACATTAAAACCAGACACTTTTACTGTTGCACTCACACAGAGAAAAAACATATATAAACACACGGAGGATATTGTTTTTAATAGCTTAAATATCACCAACACATTATTAAAAATACAATATATTATTCAAGTACATATATTATTTACAAAATACACAAGCATAAACCAAGCAATAAAAAAGTAAGTAAGTAAAAGTGTTATATATATATATACACACACACACACACACACATATATATATATATATATATATATATATATATATATTGTCCTCGACAGTATATATATTTTTGGAGAGACGGGAATTTCATAGGCAACCTCTCGTGATAAAAATTCGCTTATGCTTATAATTGCAAATACGAAAAAATGGAAATTCAAGTGATGGACGCGGGATATTGATTACATACTTATTAATATACAAACTCCATTTATTCAATTATAATTTATTTTTTAGAAATATCTCCCCATTACTTGAAATAAATAATTATTTAATAAACCGTCCATTTTTCAAATATGAAATTAATTTCAACAGAGTAATAAAGAAAGAGTCAGTGGTATAATAATTTATAAAGCAATAATTGATAAAAGAGTGAAAATAATAAATATTTTTACAGCTTAAACCCTGACATAATATAAGGTCACTGAGGGTGAGATGAAATATAAAGCTCAAGTTTCAGTCATTAAAAAACTTTTGCTTTTTGATAAAGTACTGTACAAATGTACTGGACTGTATAAATGTATTTGGAAATTTTACTACACTAGAAAACCTATTTTTTTATAATCTTCTTTAAAAGGATAGAGAGGCTATGAGATGACAAAAAGAGAGGCCTTCTAGGCCCCCAGACAGCTTATCATTTTGTAAGTAGAATACAGCAAGAAAATTAGAGAATTTCGAAATGTATTTTTTGAAAAACGTCAATCGTTTACATAAAGTATACATGTCAAACTATAAAATCGTAATTAATTATACTGAATAGCATCGAAATAATTTCACAAGATAATGATAAATAAATAAAAAACACACACACAAGATGAGTTTATTTATGAAATATTTGGAAGAAATGAGCCAATGGAACATTTAGATGATCCAATGGCTCATATAAAACTACATACTCCCTCTCACGCCACAAGACTTAGTCTATTTAGTTACAAGTCTTATTAGTGGGAGGTAATTCCAGGTCAACAAATATATATAAATAAATTGGCTTGTTTTGTATTATATCTTATTGATAGTAATTTTGATACTAGAAATTAACTTTCCATTTATATAAAATTTATGTATTTATTTAATAAAGGAATATTTAAAAATAAAAAATAAAAATGTAGTATTTTTCCGTCGAATAAGGGATTTTTTCTAAATCATTCTTTAAATAAAGAAATATATGTATACCTAATATGTACCTAAAACTGGGACACTGTTTTTTAAGGTATACAAATTCTTTTAATTTATATTTTCATTATAAAATTATGCTCATAAGCATAATTTTGATTATGTGTTGATTATAGTATGTCAACAGACTAACCACAATCTCGTCCTCTCCACATTCCGCCCTCCACTTCCGCTATTCAAAAAATCTTATAAGAGAAAGATAAAAATTTTCTAAAAATAATACTCTAATAACAACAATAAATAATATTATATTTAATGTTGATAGACCAAGAACAGAATAATGAAAATTAAGTTATTGTGGCGACGTTTCGGCCATAAAAAATTCGCCATTAGTTAATTTAAACGTCGCCACAATAATTTAATTTTTATTATCCCATTCTTAGACTATCAATATTAAAAATAAGTTAAAAGGGATACAGCTCAACGTCTTGATCAATAATATTATAATAGATATTAGTAATGGGTGCCTCCGTGGCCAAGGTCGTTAGAGCATTAGTGTTTATACTAATCTTTGACACCACGGAGTCTGGGGTTCGCAGCCCAGGTTACGCTCTTTGTTTATATATAAGATTTATTCGAATGTACCGCCAACTTTAGATCATACTGTGAGCGTAATGGTCGACACTACCACCTGAGGTGGTTTCCTCAGGGGTTTTCCCTGATTAGCCGCAAGGCTCATAAACGGGTATTATTATAATTATAATAGGACATACCAAAGCAACGTCCTTAGTTTTTAAGATGAAATTTCGAATATACCTGAAATCAACAAACAAATAAATTATAAACACACAATTAAATTTATCAGAATAATTATTTAATGTAAGCATAAATCAATTTGTATCAACATTTGCCCAAAGATGTATGAAACTTAATGATTTTGACCAGATAGTAAATACATTTTGGAAACTTTGGGGATATCTATTCTGTAATTTGAAGTATTTTTTGCAATGACCATTTGGGTGCAGCACCCTAATAGGGTTCTACAACACCTACAAATTGCTAACAGGACCCTTTATTTTTATTGCAAATTTTGATTTTATGACCAAAAATAAAATATTACATTTTGCTCTGAATTTTATTTATCCTGAATTTAATTTTATTTATTTACCCTGGGAAGGAACAAAACTTTGATAGAGCGTAAAAAGTAGTTAATAAATTTTATAATGGGCGTTTTGTGTTCATTTGATAAAATAATGAAGCGTATTATTTTATTTTTAACGTTATTATTATTATCGACTGTAATTGGCGGAGGCACTGCCGTGCCCCAAGATTTGTTATAATATGAAAAATATACTTAAAAAATGGTTTCCAACACGAATTGTTCCACAAGATGGGGCAAAAATAAAGTTAAAAACCGAGGTATGCTCACATAAAATTAAATTTCTAACGATAATATAATTACCCTATATTTGATCACTAATGATCAACCCTATATCACCAAGACTGATATTCTTTTTTACATTTAATTAGTTTCAGCTTGATCCCATAAGTATTGGATTGTAAGGGTATTTCAATTTATGCTGAGTCATTATTGTGGGTTAATGACGTGGGGTTGTATAGCTTTATATGATTGATTTTTGTACCAAGTTTCACTCTGATCTGAGAAAGCGTTTGAAAGTTATATATATGTGTGTGTGTGTGTGTTCTTGATTAGTGAGTACTCCATCCTCAGTTTTTTAAAAAAAGAATCCTTTTCCACCTAATCTATGACCCAATTCTCATAACATCATTTTCCTTTGGAAATTATGCTAAAATTAGGCCCTAAAAACATGGAACATGCAACATTGTAACATGGAACATTGCAACATGGGACATGCAACATAAGGAAGATTCCAAAAAACATTTATTTTAAAGAATTAGTTAGAGATGAAACTTCAGAAAGATCAACTAGTGGAACTATGTCTTGAAAAACTTTAAGACATTTGTAACAAACTTTTTCAACTTAAAAACCTACGATGTTGGGATCATTCCAACAAAATAATTGAGGACTGTTGCTCATATGGGAATTTTTCCAAATGTAATTAATAAGTTCTCTTTAACAAATTAACAATTCAAATGCTATTAATCTTTAGTAAATTATGAATACAATTGATAAGAAAAGGTATTATTTTTTAATTTATTAACAGGTAAATATACGCGATGATCAGAGTTCAATAACATTGATAAATAAAATAATAGGATCTTTTTTATAAGTAATTATAAAATTGAAACTATATTTTTTATAGTATATCTTGTAACTATAAATATACACATAGTTCTTACATTTTAGCAATTTCCAAATGAAAAATTATATTATAAGGATAGAGTTATATTATATATATATATATATATATATATATATATATATATATATATATATATATATATATATATATATATAATAATAACTCTATCCTTATAATATAATTTTTCATTTGGAAATTGCTAAAATGTAAGAACTATGTGTATATTTATAGTTACAAGATATACTAAAAAAATAGTTTCAATTTTATATATATATTTATATATATATATATATATATATATATTATATATATATATATATATATATATTATATTTTGTGTATACATATGTACGTGATTTTGTTCCCAGACGTTTCTATAAAAGATTATAACATTACAACGCTTTTTTGGATCTGAATGAAACTTGGTACGGAAATCGATCCGAAAACTATTGTTACTAAGTTAAATACCCATATAATACTATGTACGATAAAAACTTAATCGAAGTTACATTTTACTACTTATTTTGGGATATAGAGAACGTAATTAATCGTCCACTAAACATCAAGAAAAAAATTGAAAATATAAAAAAGATATTTATAAAATTTAATCAAAAAACTAATTGGAGTTGTTTTTTACAGAAGAGTTGATTATTAACCTAAAAAAGAAAAATAATTTAAAATGCATCACGAATAAAATAAAACTAAGAAAGGCGTCAAGATAAAATGAATCCAAAAATAAGATAAATTCTAAATAAAGGTTTTGTCTGGGGTTTCTTGAAAAAAGTGTCCCACAGGTGGGCAACACTGTCGATTTAGAGCGGGAAAAACAACACTTGTGAGTTTATTTTTGAGAATAAAAAGGTCTCATGTCAGAATATTTTACTTAAGAGTAAGTCTAGTATAATACAAAGTAGTGTGTGTGTGTGTTGTGTGTACATAGGAGTCTATGTGTGCGAGCGTGTATACTGTATAAATGGCAGAGTTTTATAAGTATGTATGCATTGTCTTGCAGTGTGTGTATATAAGTAACACAAGTGTTAGTGCACATTGTGTTCGTGTTAGTAAAGTACTCTGGTTCCCAAGGACTTCAACCTCAAGCATTGCCCTGGACAAACGACGTCTCTTACTAACACAGACACACTACAATACAAACACGACATCACACACTACGACACAGGCAAAGCACTAAATAGCAGAACACATTCTTTTCCCACACAGGAATAGTAATTCTTTCTGTCGCTCCTTAATACGAAGATCGAAAGGATGAACTGGAAAAAAGAGATATTAAACTGTACTAATGCCTCAACCTTTATCATGTGGCAAGCTCTCGAACTGCTTCTTTAGCTAGGCCTGAACTCAGAAAATTAGCTATAACATTAAGGCCCGTATTCAAAGACATTTTCCTAACATTTTCATAACTTTTTCCTAACTTTCTCCTCAAGGGTTCCTTAAGGAGACCTTAAACTTTCCTAAACTAGAACTAAAATATAATTCACACCTAATGGATTCCTTAAGGAGGCCTAAACGCTTCTTTTAGGTGTGAGTATAGGAAATGCTGTACATTTTGACTAGTTTTAGATCAACTTAAGGAAAATGTTAGGTCTCCTTAAGGAGAATTTTAGGAAAATGTTAGGAAAACGTCTTTGAATACGGGCCTAAGTCTAAGAGTACAAATAACGAGAGCGGACCCTCTTTATCAGACTCATGTATTGTTTAATTTAAAATGTGTCCGCGAGGCTTTAAAGCTCTTGTATACCGGTTTTACCATTCTTTAGGTAAACAATAAAACTAAGACCCTTTAAAGATCTATAACCCTCACCATAAAGTAAGCTCAGGTCATAAAGACAAAGGGTTTTTAAGTACCAAGCATTTTTAAAGTATCACTAAGTGGTACCAGGCTCTGTACCACTAACTTTACATTCTTGCAAAACAATATTATTTTACTTTTCCTCATTTATACCGTAGCTTTAAATGCAAAAATAAATAAATGCAAAAAAATCCAAAACCGGGATGTCACCGGAATGATCCGTATCAGCTGTTTTTGGGGCCTCCAAAGTGGTTTTGACAAAGTTGCCTGTCTTTATGAGTGTGTGTGTGTGTCTGATATCATTGTATATCAGTGTATTTATGCTAAAAGTTGAAACATTGTAAAAAATCAGTTTATAGGGGTAGTTGTGCTACCCGGAAAAATATTTTTATGACGTCATTAAACCGGAAAAGTTACAGCAGAAATTTCGAGAAATCAAAAAACGCGGAAAAATGTTGCGGAACGGATTGAGATTTAGCACGCATGTAGCCATGCGTAAGACTAACATACGTTCCAAGTTTGATCTTATTATCATTAGTTCAATTTTTATCAAATGACTTGTAAATGAAGTTGTAAAAACTCGGAAGATGATCCAATAGAGTTGAAATTCGGTATAACATTACGTACCTTTACGTAAAAAAGAAGTACACTAAGTTTTGTTTCAGTATGACAAGTAAATCCATAATTTTTGTTGGATCATAAAAGTTAGGCAGCATCTAGCGTGTTCAGTGCCTAAATGGGTGACTGCTGAGAATAAAACGGATGTATTTACTATGTGAGGACGAGCAAAGCGAGTTGGACTCGTGTTGCGGGGTAAATTGAACGATTTGTATATTATGAGAACTAGCGAAGTAAGTCCGAAGAAGGGAGGATAAGTTTAGCGAATCTGATGTGAAGAGGAAAAGTTTTAAGTTACCCCATACCCGATTTTTTGCCACAGTAATTTTTGCTTTAACATCTCAGCTTGAACCTTATTAATTAGAAATCAGTGTCTTAAGAGACCCAAACTGTGCATGAAACCTGCAGTCTAAATTTAATAGTTTAAAACTCAATGTTGTATAATAGCGCATGCTACAAATAATTTAGTAGTTTTTCCTACCCTCCAAGTAGAGTAAAAAAAAAAAAATCTGGCGCGTCGTGTCCGCATATCGGGTGTATTTCCTTTGGATACGTGTTTCCGTGCTTAACAACAATCCTGGTTGGTATGATAATATAAGTTTGCAACTACTAAATAAATAATTCCGGCGCGGTTAATGACGTTACAAAAACCTGGTTTTCAATATGGTTCGTGACCTCCCGAAGGTTTACTTTTGTACCAAGGTTGGTTAAAAAATGTAAATCCGTTCGAAAGATAGTGTTTACAAGAAAGTGTTTAAAAATACATACATTAATTAATTTTTAACGCGTTGCTAAATATAGAATAAGTCTATCTAGATAAGATATATATATATATATATATATATATATATAATATATATATATACGTATTTTTTCGTCATTATTGTGTCGTGGCCCGAGGTTCGGCTTCCTCCATGACGCCTATCCCATTAGCGAATTTTATTACCAACGGATATTCGCTAAAAAACAAGAAAATACAATTATTTATTTACAATTTTTAACTTAAAATTCTAACACTGTAATCGCGTTAAGCAAAGCTAAAGCATTATTTAAACATCTAAAATAAGCCTCAATAGCCCTAATATAAACTACTTCAAAATCCATTGTTATATTTTTACCAAACACCCTTTAACATCTTTACACACAACAAAACACCAGTCCATTGATGGAAACTAGTCCTTACAAGCAAACTTTTCAAGCCCTTAACACGTGTTTGTCCATTTCGTCTGAAACCAGCTGTCCACTCATCCAATACTTTTCCCTATTTATAGAAAATATTTTTATCTACAAACAGGAGGCTAAAAATAAAAATAATCCTTAAGTGTCAGGATTTTGAGTTTCTAAACATTTTCCTCAATATTTCAACGGATGTGATCCCTCTATTTGTCTATAAACTCAATAATCCTTTTAAGTACAACTCTCCAAAGAAATATGAGATTGATAGTTTATTTTTAAGAAGGATGGTGTTTACCCCAAAAATATCCTTTCAGAGCACGTTTGTGTCACGTATTCTCTAAATACAGTTCCAGAAGCGGTAGGTCTTACTGTATCTCTCAGAATACGAAATGCAAACAGATGACAAAACAGTTATTCTGTAAAGTTGCCGCCTAGATCGAATAAAATTTCAATATAACAGCCATGCTGACATCATTAAAAATATCTAAGAAAATGAAAACATAAACTATTCATAAAAGAGAAAGAAGTCTCTCCACAAAAATATATTTCTTTATAGCAAAGCGCTTTCGACCTAACAAAAGGCCAGCATCAATGCTAGCCGTTGAATAAAGAAGAGGGTTATAGATGAGTCTTAACACAAGATCAAAACGACATAATTCCTAAAGAATTCATCAGGAATTAAATTTATTTTCCTCGGCTTCGCCTCGAGACTTAGAATTTACGACTTCCTCGGCATTCACCTGGGGAATAAACTTAATTTTTTAAAGCAATATGCCTAACTTTACTTTCCTAGTTTGTAACCATTAAAATATCTATAAAAACAGCAGATGTTACTCTTTTCAAATCTCTTAAAACTTAAGTTAATAGAAGCATAAAAAATTAGTTCAAAAAGAAAAACAATATAACGTTAAAAATCTAAAAAAGGAAAAATTTCAAGAAAATTCAGGCACATTTATACTGGAGATTTGTCTCCGAAAGTAAACACTTTAAATTAAACCTGGCTCCTTACAGATTATAACAGTTATTAACCTTCTTTTAGATCATAAAAGGTTAATTATTTAAACGTTTTTAATTAACTTTTTCTTAGGTAAGTAAATAAAAGGCTTCTAAAAGTTAAGTATGTCATCTTCATTTTTATGAAGAAAAGTCAACAAAAATTAAGATCTTTAGAAGGGTTATTAAGTTTTTTAGGTTTTCATTTTATTCAGATTTTTCTACTAAAGAAAGAATATTATGATTATTATCTTTATTGTTTTATTTCATTCTTATTATTATACTTTTCATTGCTTATTCTATTTTCACATTTAAATATTTAAGGTAATATCAATTTTAATTTATTCAAATGATAAAGAAAACAGAATTATCTCAGAATATAATAGAATCAATAAAATATAAATAATCTAATAAACAATTTAATTAAATACATTAAGAATTATATTGACTTACGCGCTTACTATAAATGACAAGTTTGGGTCATAAAAGAAAGCAGTTTTTTTATGCATAGAGATGTATAGTAGAGGAGGCATAGCCTATTTCAATACATTGGAAGGTCTGAAACATCGTGGGCTCTGTGTAACCTCCTCCAAGAGTAGATTAAGGTTATAATAAATCCATTGTTTTCGGCTTCCCGCACAGTTTTTGGGTTTTGATTTGTATTTTAAACGTTTTAGTTTATAAGTTACTGTCTTTTTGTTACGTTTGAATTGAATGAATGAATTACCATTTATTATATAATTATATATAATAAATATAATATATTATATAATATATACAATATATTATATAATTTATTATATATAAACATTATGTTAATATATTTTTGTTATGTTTATTTGATTATGTTCATAGTCGAAGGTAGTCAGGTTACTTTTGAGATGTTTAAAGTTCAACCAATAGGGCCTCTCTGGTAATATATCTCTATGGTTTTATGACAGACAAGATCAGTGAAAGAGACTTTTTATTTTGGTTCCTCATTTTATTCTATTTATAAATTATTGGGCAGATAAAGGAATTAACTACAACTCTCTTCGTTTCATTTAAACTATATTTAATCCTCTTCTCTCAGGACATATTCATGTACAGTCTCTAAAAATATACAAACAATAATTAGTCAATTTATTAAAAATTAAGTATAAGGCTTATCATGCTACAGTTTTACATTAATTAAATCTTAGTTTAATAAAACACATGATTAAAAATTTAAAATAAAACTAACTATTTAATAGTACCTTATCATATAAGTCATTATTATTATTAACTTAATGACTTCCACAAAAAAAAGTTTCCAGAGTTCCACAAAAAAACAATAGGTAGCAAAATATAAAAATAAATGATGTAAATTTAAACCCAGGTACAAGATACGTTCGTTACATAAAATATAACATAGTAAAATAAATAAAACAGAGTCTTGAAGGAAGACTGTTATCCACAGCACAAGGCTAACGCCTTAAAGTGGATAATAATCCAAAATCATTAATACTTGTAACCAAAAAATGTTTTTTTTACTGAAGTATGTATGTATTTGTTTGATTAAATAAAGACATTTTTTTATTTAAAAAAAATAGTTGAACAATCAATAATTTTGTTAATGCATTGGTGTTCTACTAAATTAGTTGAAAATGACTTAAAATTAGTTTAATGACTTATAAAGGTTGTATTTACCGCAAGTTGAGGAAGCAATTGTAGAATCAGCTACCGTCGATACTTGCTGTTGGATATGAGCATCCCTGGACCGGTTTCGGCATAACGCCATCATCAGCAGGCGGGGCAACACTCGGGGCAACATCTTCAGAGGGCTCGTTTTGCTCATTGAGACTAGAAGTTATTCACTGCTCTCAACTTTATTAGTTGAGAGCTCGAGTGTTGCTCCGCCTGCTGATGATGGCGTTATGTCAAAACCGGCCCAGGGATATTCATATCCAACAGCAAGTATCGACGGTAGCTGATTCTTCGAATGACTTATAGCATAAAGTGCTTTATTTGTTATGTTTTATTTTATATTTTAATCATGTGTTTTATTAAATTAGGATGTAATTAATGTAAAACTGTAGCATGATAAGCATTTTACATAATTTTTAATAAATTGACTAATTATTGTTTGTATATTTTTTAGAGATTGTACATGAATATGTCCTGAGAGAAGAGGACAAAATATAGTAGTTTAAATGAAATGGAGAGAGTTGTAGTTAATTCCTCTATACTGCTCAAAAATTTATAAATCAGTAATAAAGTACAAAATGTAGAAAGAAAATAAATTTCAAACAACTGACATATGTTTCATAATTGCACAATACACCTCTTAAGAGTCCCGATGCACTGAAGATGAATATCTGTAACGGATAACTCTTGACGATTACAGAAGACAAAATCATCTAGGAGTTACTTTGAAAATGTATTTATACGTAAGAGAAAAAATTGGATAAAAGAAATAGAATGTTCTCACTATGGAGGCGAAAAAATTATCACATCAAAATCTAGTTTTCTTGACTGAAGTCAAAAAAGAGAAAGCGGAGTCATGCATGTTAAAGAAGAAAAGACGTTATTAATGACGTTATGACAATATTAAGAATAACAATAGAAGTTAGGCCTTCTAAATATACTGCAGCATTTTTCAAATACTCCATAAAAATCCAATAGTTTTTTACTCAATATTTTTTTTCGTATCATACGTAGTTATAATTTTCAGGACTAGATTTATTGTTTAAAAAAATGTAATAAAAAAGCACTGTTTTCTATATAGAAAGCATTGCCTCCTTTATATATTATATAAGTATGTAGGGCGCCTTGGCCTGAGTCCCAATCTAGTTAATATATATTTTTTAAGGGTTCCCATATAAATATAAAACTTAAGACAAGAAAATAAATATTTTACTGCCGAACGTACGAGGAAGGTTCAAGGCGAAAATTCAGTAAAAATGGGAAACCCGTCACTTGAGTTAGACGAAGTGAGTCTAGACGGGATAACTCGACATGCTCCAGGCTAAGAGTATATAACAAGACATGCTTCAGGCTAGGAGCATAAAGCTTCCATACTTTGCTGATTCTATTAAAACATTTTATTGGTCTATTGACACATTCTATTTTATAATAAACTTCTATAGTCTAACAGCTACTCTATTAGTCTACTATTGATAAATATTATCTAGTTGCATTCCTCAACGTAACTATCATCACTATTAGCATAAACATTAAGCTGTGGTTAATAACTCTATTTATTCAGCATAATTATTAACAGAGCGCTTGAGCTGTTTGGTTAATCACCTTACTTAACCAGCATAGTAATCAGCACTGCACAGAATTTGAGTTGTTTAGTTAATAACTCTTTTATTCTGCATAACTATCAACAAAGCTCTGAGCTGTTGGTTAATCAGCTACTTACCAGCATATAATCAGCACTGCACAAATTTGAGTGTTTAGTTAATAACTCTTTTTATTCTGCATAACTCACAAAGCTCTGAGCTGTTTGGTTTAAATCACTTACTTAACAGCATAGTAATCAGCACTGCACAGAATTTGAGTTGTTTAGTTAATAACTTTTTATTCAGCCATAAATCAACAGCCCACTTGAGTTGGTAAAACTCACCTTACTTAACCAGCAAGTAATCAGCACTGCACAGAATTTGAGTTTTTAGTTAATAACCTTTTTATTCTGCATAACTATCAACAAAGCTCTTGAGCTGTTGGTTATCACCTTACTTAACCAGCATAGTAATCAGCACTGCACAGAATTTGAGTTGTTTAGTTAATAACTCTTTTTATTCTGCATAACTATCAACAAGCTCTTGAGCTGTTTGGTTAATCACTCTACTAACCAGCATAGTAATCAGCACTGCACAGAATTGAGTTGTTTAGTTATAACTTTTATTCAGCATAATTATTAACAGAGCGCTTGAGCTGTTGGTTAATCACTTAACTTAAACCAGCAAGTAATCAGCACTGCACAGAATTTGAGTTGATTTAGTTAAACTCTTTTTTATTCTGCATAACTATCAACAAAGCTCTTGAGCTGTTTGGTTAATCACCTACTTAACCAGCATAGTAATCAGCACTGCACAGAATTTGAGTTGTTTAGTTTAATAACTCTTTTATCTGCATAACTATCAACAAAGCTCTTGAGCTTGGGTTAATCACTCTACTTAACCAGCATAGTAATCAGCACTGCACAGAATTTGAGTGTTTAGTTAATAACTCTTTTTATTCTGCATAACTATCAACAAAGCTCTTGAGCTGTTGTTAATTCACTTCTACTTAACCACATAGTAATCAGCATGCACAGAATTTGAGTTTTTGTATAACTTTTTATTCTGCATAACTATCACAAAGCTCTTGAGCTGTTTGGTTAATCACTCTACTTAACACATAGTAATCAGCACTGCACAGAATTTGAGTGTTTAGTTAATACTCTTTTTATTCTGCATAACTATCAACAAAGCTTGAGCTGTTTGGTTAATCACTCTACACCAGCATAGTAATCAGCACTGCACAGATTTGAGTTGTTTTAGTTAAATAACTCTTTTTTCTGCATACTAATAAACAAGCTCTTGAGCTGTTTGGTTAATCACTCTACTTAACAGCATAGTAATCAGCACTGCACAGAATTTTGAGTTGTTTAGTTATAACTCTTTTTATTCTGCATAACTTATCAACAAAAGCTCTTGAGCTGTTTGGTTAATCACTCTACTTAACCAGCATAGTAATCAGCACTGCACAGAATTTGAGTTGTTTAGTTAATAACTTTTTTATCTGCATAACTATCACAAAGCTCTTGAGCTGTTTGGTTAATCACTTCTACTTAACCAGCATAGTAATCAGCACTGCACAGAATTTGAGTTGTTTAGTTAATAACTCTTAATATACTTGAGCTGTTGGCTTACTAACCAGCATAGTAAAACAGCACCGCACAAGTTGCTCTTTATGCATAACTATCAACAAAGCTCTTGAGCTGTTTGGGTAATCACTCTACTTAACCAGCATAGTAATCAGCACTGCACAGAATTTGAGTTGTTTAGTTAATAACTCTTTTTTATTCTGCATAACTTCAACAAAGCTCTTGAGCTTTGGTTAATCACTCTACTTAACCAGCATAGTAATCAGCACTGCACAGAATTTGAGTTTTTAGTTAATAACTCTTTTTATTCTGCATAACTATCACAAAGCTCTTGAGCTGTTTGGTTAATCACTCTACTTAACCACATAGTAATCAGCAGCACGGCACAGAATTTGATTGTTTAGTTAATAACTCTTTTTATTCTGATAACTATCAACAAAGCTCTTGAGCTGTTCTGTTAATCACTCTACTTAACCAGATAGTAATCAGCACTGCACAGAATTGATTGTTTTAGTTAATAACTCTTTTTATTCAGCATAACATACAAAGCCTCTTGAGCTGTTTGGTTAATCACTCTACTTAACCAGCATAGTAATCAGCACTGCACAGAATTTGAGTTGTTTAGTTAATAACTCTTTTTATTCAGCATAATCTATCAACAAAGCTCTTGAGCTGTTTGGTTAATCACTCTACTTAACCCAGCATAGTAATCAGCACTGCACAGAATTTGAGTTGTTTAGTTAATAACTCTTTTTATTCTGCATAACTATCAACAAAGCTCTTGAGCTGTTTGGTTAATCACTTACTTAACCAGCATAGTAACAGCACTGCACAGAATTTGAGTTGTTTAGTTAATAACTCTTTATTCTGCATAACTATCAACAAAGCTCTTGGAGCTGTTTGGTTAATCACTCTATCCAGCATAGTAATCAGCACTGCACAGAATTTGAGTTGTTTAGTTAATAACTCTTTTTTATTCTGCATAACTATCAACAAAGCTCTTGAGCTGTTGGTTAATCACTCTACTTAACCAGCATAGTAATCAGCACTGCACAGAATTTGAGTTGTTTAGTTAATAACTCTTTTTATTCTGCATAACTATCAACAAAGCTCTTGAGCTGTTTGGTTAATCACTCTACTTAACCAGCATAGTAATCAGCACTGCACAGAATTTGAGTTGTTTAGTTAATAACTCTTTTTATTCTGCATAACTATCAACAAAGCTCTGAGCTGTTTGGTAATCACCTACTTAACCAGCATAGTAATCAGCACTGCACAGAATTTGAGTTGTTTAGTTAATAACCTTTTATTCTGCATAATATCAACAAAGCTCTTGAGCTGTTTGGTAATCACTCTACTTAACCAGCATAGTATCAGCACTGCACAGAATTTGAAGTTGTTTAGTTAATAACTCTTTTTATTCTGCATAACTATCAACAAAAGCTCTTGAGCTGTTTGGTTAATCACTCTACTTAACCAGCATAGTAATCAGCACTGCACAGAATTTGAGTGTTTAGTTAATAACTCTTTTTATTCTGCATAACTATCAACAAAGCTCTTGAGCTGTTTGGTTAATCACCTTACTTAACCAGCATAGTAATCAGCACTGCACAGAATTTGAGTTGTTTAGTTAATAACTCTTTTTATTCTGCATAACTATCAACAAGCTCTTGAGCTGTTTGGTTAATCACCTACTTAACCAGCATAGTAATCAGCACTGCACAGAATTTGAGTGTTTAGTTAATAACTCTTTTATTCGCATAACTATTAACAAAGCTTGAGCTGTTTTGGTTAATCACCTACTTAATCCACATAGATGCACAGAATGAGTGTTTAGTTAATAACTCTTTTTATTCTGCATAACTATCAACAAAGCTCTTGAGCTGTTTGGTTAACACCTTACTTAACCAGCATAGGTAATCAGCACTGCACAGAATTTGAGTTGTTTAGTTAATAACTCTTTTTATTCTGCATAACTATTAACAAAGCTCTTGAGCTGTTTGGTTAATCACCTTACTTAACAGCATAGTAATCAGCACTGCACAGAATGAGTTGTTAGTTAATAATCTTTTAATTCTGCATAACTATTAACAAAGCTCTTGAGCTGTTTGTTAATCACCTACTTAACCAGCATAGTAATCAGCACTGCACAGAATTAGAGTTGTTTAGTTAATAACTCTTTTTATTTGCATAACTATCAACAAAGCTCTTGAGCTGTTTGTTAATCACCTACTTAACCAGCATAGTAACTCAGCACTGCACAGAATTTGAGTTGTTTAGTTAATAACTCTTTTTATTCTGCATAACTATTAACAAAGCTCTTGAGCTGTTTGGTTAATCACCTTACTTAACCAGCATAGTAATCAGCACTGCACAGAATTTGAGGTTTAGTAATAACTCTTTTTAGCATAACTATTTACAAAGGACTGTTTGGTAATGTTACTTAACCAGCATAGAGCATGCACAGAATTGAGTTAGTTAATAGTTAACTAACAACTTCTTGGTTAATTACTTAACCAGCATAGTAATCAGCAGCACTAATAACTCTTATTCTGCAAACAGCGCTTGAGCTTGGTTATCACTCTACTTAACCAGCATAGTAATCAGACTGCACAAATTGAGTTGTTTAGTTAATAACTCTTTTTATTCAGCATAATTATAACAGAGCGCTGAGCTTTGGTTAATCTTACTTAACCAGCATAGTAATCAGCACTGCACAGAATTGAGTTGTTAGTTAATAAAACAGAGCGCTTGAGCTGTTTGGTTAATCACTCTACTTAACCAGCATAGTAATCAGCACTGCACAGAATTTGAGTTGTTTAGTTAATAACCTTTTATTCTGCATAACTATCAACAAAGCTCTTGAGCTGTTTGGTTAATCACTCTACTTAACCAGCATAGTAATCAGACTGCACACTTGAGTTGTTTAGTTAATAACTCTTTTTATTCTGCATAACTATCAACAAAGCTCTTGAGCTGTTTGTTAATCACTCTACTTAACCACATAGTAATCAGCACTGCACAGAATTTGAGTTGTTTAGTTAATAACTCTTTTTATTCTGCTAACTATTAACAAAGCTCTGAGCTGTTTGGTTATCACTCTACTTAACCAGCATAGTAATCAGCACTGACAGAATTGAGTTGTTTAGTTAATAACTCTTTTTATTCTGCATAACTATCAACAAAGCTCTTGAGCTGTTTGGTTAATCACTCTACTTAACCAGCATAGTAATCAGCACTGCACAGAATTTGAGTTGTTTAGTTAATAACTCTTTTTATTCTGCATAACTATTAACAAAGCTCTTGAGCTGTTTGGTTAATCACTCTACTTAACCAGCATTACGAACAGCACAGTGTTTTAGCTATTTGGGTTATAACTCTATTTATTCTGCATAACTATCAACTGAGTTCTTGAGCTTTTGGTTAATCACTCTACTTAAGCAGCAAAACTATCAGCACAGCCCAAACATATATAAATAAATAATATATATAAGTACATATAAATTTATGTAGATATATCACGTGGTATGTACCATTATTTTAATATTATCTTGTAATTCAGAAAGAATTCAGTTAAAATTGATAATTTCTGATAATTAATTAATAAATTTATTATTAATTAATTAATTAATACATAAATAAATCTCAATATCAGTATCTGTGTTATTAAACATAAATCGTTTATTTCAATCGAAATACATTTTTTCAAAAATAAAAGTACTTAGTTTAAATAAAATAAAATTAATAATTTTACTAAATAAAATAAGTAGTTGACTATTTCTATTGGACACCTATAAACTATTTGTACGAAGAAGAGAACAGCTTTTCTATAATTCTATTATTGATATCGTGAAGAATTCCTTGTCAATATCAACCAGAGTACAATAGCTATCAATTGTCGAGCTACGTGAAACTGGTCTCCGGTATTTGTACGGTCCACCGGAAAACCGTAAGGTATCTGAAAATTGGTTTCGTGTCTTCTTAATAATTCCTTCATGATTTGTTTTGTTGCGAGTTATAAAGTTCACAATAAAAATTCTATGAAAAGACTAACCGGTATTTTGTCCTTGACAAGCTGCGATAAAGAATTAACTGATAAATAAATTATTTATAAATAGACTATTTATAAATTGACTTTTTATAAATTGACTATTTATAAATGGAACTGAATCTATTTGATTAATATATAAATAGACAACGCCAGTGATTATAAAATAAATTTAATTACACATAAAACCGAAACCGGTCTTTTATAGAAAAATGTTATATATTTCAACAATCGATTTATATTATCTATTTTCAACAAATCGATTTATATATTTACCAAATTTAACAAGAGTTAACTAAAGTATTCTAGAGGAGAGTCACATGACAGTTCAAAATCGTACATCTCAACATTCCAGATTACTTTTTTTGTGGTATAAAATGCCTTAGATAAACAAAGCATTTTAGTTCTACATAACTAGATCAAAACACTCCAGATCACTTTTTCTACGGGCCTTAGATAAACAAAACATTTAGTTCTACATAACTAGATCAAAACACTCCAGATCACTTTTTACGTTTATAAAATGCTTTGATAAACAAAACATTTTAGTTCTACATAACTTAGATCAAAACACTCCAGATCACTTTTTTCTACGGTTATAAAATGCCTTAGATAAACAAAACATTTTAGTTCTACATAACTTAGATCAAAACACTCCAGATCACTTTTTCTACGGTTATAAAATGCTTTTGGTAAACAAAACATTTTTGCTCTGATATTTAGTTCTAAACACTCCAAATGTCCTTTTTTTACGGTTAGGTAAAATGCTCAAGTAAAATTTTAGTTCTGACACTCGGATGTGTTAATTTTGTTATTTTTTATCAAGTTTCAGATTTATTTTTTTTTGTTATTTTTTTGAGGTTTGTTATATTGTTTAAATTTGTGTTTCTCACGTAATAGCAAAAGTATTGCTTTTATTTAAAACATTATTTTTAGACTCCTTAATTTATTTTAATAATTCCATTTCTTTTTCTTTGTAGGACTTTCCTTTTTACGCTGTTTATACTATAATTAAGTACTTTTTAAAAAGAAAAAAAATCATTAATTTAACTATTCTTGAAAATGATTTAGGCCATTATATATTTGTTTTTACTCAGTCATCAAATTTAAAAGTTTCTTTTGTTTTAATTATAGCATCAGACGAAGAACAATTTATTTTACCCCCTTGAAAAGACAGAATTAACTCTGTTTCCTCTGCAGTGTCATCTGATTTAAATTGCTTTGAAAATAATTAAATTAAATTAGAGATAAATTAGGTATTTTTATGTTTTCATCTCCAGCTTGAGAGGTTCTGCTATAAATTGCATTTTTTATGCGTCTAGTTTATTTGATATAATTTATTTTGTAGTACTTCTAATCTATATTTAAAATTAATAATAACTATGTTTTAAATGTATTCTACCTTGATTTTATTTTAGTGTTTAATTGCAGTAGGGTTCGAATTCCATGCAAAGTATAAGTAACAAAACATGAATTGGTATAGAAATATTGTTAAACATATTTTTTCTTATCGCTAATTGAGAACGCTGAAGCGTTGTAACGGCTATGAAGCTAAAGGGTTCTTGTTTTAATCTTATGAGATACATGTTCAACGTAGTGTACGTGTTTTTTGTGAAAAAAATAATAAGACACTTGAAATTTGGACAATACGAAGTTTACTTGGACATCACATTCGAGCCAACAATAGTGATGTTTGTACAATAGTTTTGTACTTAAGTTTATACAATTGCATTGAGAGAGCTTCAAGTACCAGATAGGGTCGGACTTCATTCATCTTCTCACGTACAAATTCCAAGTTTTTTATGATAAAGGATTGTCTCCCTTCGTAAAGGAAAAACACAGGCGTGACTGAAACGATGCTCTGCGGTCAACATGGAGTTCTTATCTGTGAAACTTGCAGGACATTTCCCTATTCATGCTTTATCGTCGACAGACAATTGTCTTTTGTATGGGCTTGTGAAAGATAAATGATGTCAAAATAGAAAAGGGATCTGGTTTTCATCGCTATATCTTTCTAAAATAGACATCTGTTCAAGTTTATTTCTACCTTCGAGTTCTCTCCCTTTTCTGTCCTATATTCTAAGTTTTTAAAATGCTTGCCTTAGCGTGACCTTTGCCAAGTTACCCTCGTGCATAACCGCATTTAACACTCCCCTCAGTGTTCCACTGTTGGTAACAATGATTTAATCTTCCCTCTTTTTAATAAAATTGTTACGACAAAAGAACCAGTGTCGCCAATAAAAGAACTGTTTTTATTGCACTCAATATCATTATCCCCTCCTTCAGGGTTTTATATAATTCTGCCCCATTACATCCTTAATTATTGCTTTTAGAAATTTTACAAAAAAAACACCAATTTTTGGCTTCCCATAATTCTCAAAGAAAAAGAATCCCTTTTATTTCTCGCAACAAAAAATTCCTACCGGATGTGCGAGTGTTCCATTATACTTCCTACAACACATAATTTTCAGATTTTCACTGCGTAATTGCGAACTTAATTTTTAATGTCGATCTCCTACTATACACTAAAACACGTAAACTTTATTACGACTCTACTTAGTTAATTACTTCCCTCGACGTATAAAATGATAAATACCACTACGCAATGTCCTCTGATGTCTTTCCTGTCCGTTATTGAATTAAACTTCAAAAAATTTCTATTCTGTTGCTGACAGTATAATTAGTCATTTAGAGGGGAAAAATTAATTAGTTTATTATCTACGAGCAATAAAAAACAATCCCTTGATAGCTTTTATTATTAATGAGAACTTCACCTCAATTTTATACCAATAAATGATTTTTCCTTTATAAAAGAATAATACATCAGATATAAAAAAAAATAAACTAATTAGGAAACGGTATTAATACAGAATTAAAGTTTTGCTTATAAAAAAGCCATTATTTCCAGACTGTTTTAGTGCTCAAGTTTTACGGAGGTTTATTTTAATTAGCAAACTAGCAAAATACCGCACTGTGTGGCTTAGAGTTTTCGCATTTAAATTTTGCTCTATTTTTTCTAATATTTTGATTGTATTTTATTCTAATTAAAATAGATTGTCGTTAGTTGCACTTTTTACTTACTTATAGAATTCCATCTTAAATTATTTGATAAAAGTAGGCTTTAATTCTTTTAATGTCACTACATTTTATTTTGTTAATTATTAATTAATTTTTAATTATTTTTAATTAATTATTCAGCCAACGTTGAGGCCATCTTCAGAATAGCAACTGTCTTTACATAAAACTGTATTTAAAAATTCTAGACAATGTATTCTGTTCCTCCTGTTTATCCGTCCAACCTCGTTTTTAACTGTTAAAAGATACTATGATTTTTTCAAAAATACGTTACCGAATTAGATTTTATGTTAAAAAAGCATGCTATGTTTTTATAATCAGTTCTTTAAGCTTAATTTGTAGGTAGTAAAATTCTAAATACAGGCATAATTAGATTTAATGTGCCATGAGTCTAAGATTCTATCAGTTTTTTGTAACATGTCCTAAGTTTGGTTGGAAAATTCCGCTTTGGCGAAACACATTACTTTTCCTCATTTATATCGTAGGTATATAAGAAAAGCATTGCGTTAGCCAGGAAATCCGAAATTGAGATGTAACTGGAATTATCCAATGCAGGTGTTTTTAAGGCCCCCTGAGTCTTTGAGGTTTTTACAAAATTGTCTGTATGTGTCTGTTATCATCGTAGCTCCTAGTGTATGTTTGCTAGAGAGTTTAAACTTTGTACAAAAGTCAGTCTACCGCTGTAGTTGTGCTATTCGGAAAAATTATTAACCCACAATAATTACTAATAAATAAGTAAACTAAGTTTCGTTATAAAATAACAAGTATATCTATGATTTTTGTTGGATCATAAAAGTTAATAATACAGCACTGACCAGCATTGGGCGTGGTCAGTAACCGCTGAGGACAAATCGGATGTTTTGGTTATCTGAGGACGAGCGAAGCGAGTCCGAAGTAGGTAGGATGAGTGTAGCGAATCATCTGTGATAACGAAAAGTTCCACGGTACACCGTACCCGATTTACTTGTATATTATCAGACTCCAACAGTTATCGATTCCAAAAGTTATTGATTCCAAAAGTTATTGATTCCAACTGATAAGGTTTTTTTTTAAAGATTTTAACCATTTTTACTTTTCCTCATTTCATCATCCAAAGGTGTATAGGAGAAGTATTATTTTTGACTAATTCCGAAAAATAGGGGTTTCAGCGAATAAAGTTAAAAAGTTCCATCAATTTTTCTAAATTATGCTTTTAAGAAAGATTTGGTTAGAATTAGAAGTTATTAGATCTTAATTTTTAACCCCTTTTGTTCCTAATTTTTTAAACAGTTCCTCCCTTCCTGAATTCTTTAGTGATTTAAAGTTATTTTATAATTAATCAGTTCATATTATCTAAATATTTGATGTCAGACTAATAACATTACACTCTGCTATTACGTTATTATCACAGGCTAATGGATTGTAAACCAGACGGAGACATAATATATTTATGATAAATCACAATATAATGGATTAGAATAAACAAGCTAAATCGCATTATAACAACCCGATCTATAGCAGGTCAGAGTGTTAGACAACAAATAAGTCTTTTGTTTGATAAACTGGAGCAAATATTAAACGCGAAATCTTGATAAAACACACTAGACATAATAAAACATTTTATAGAATAGTTAAAACATCTAAAGAAAATATTTAGACGTATAAGACGAAATGTCTAAATAAATGGAAATAACTATAGAGATGCATTCATATAATATAATAATATTATATCTCAATACATTACACAGAAGCTTGAAACATCATTTTGAGGCTCTCTGGGCCTTTCTATAACCTTATTAATCCTCTTCTCAGAGTAAGATATGGTTATAATAAATTAATTGTTTGCTTTTCACGCATTATTTGTGTTTCATTTTGTATTTCGAATGTACTACTATATAAGCTACTGTAATTTTGTGCTGTTTGTATTTATATTAACAAATTAATTAATTGATTATATAAGATTATCCAACTAATAGGGCTTTCTAGTAATAATATCTCTTTGAAAATATTAATAGAAAGATGAGTTGTGGAGTTTCCTTGTAGGAGAAAAAAGAAAGATATCACTTAACCCAGTATATATTTATTGACAGAACCGACTTTCAAACTTAACAGTACATCATCAGTGCCTACCTACAAAGTACCAAACAAAATAAATATAAAAGGCTGCATAACGAAAAAATAAAATAACTGAACTATTGCTGAAAATAAGATAAAACGACGTTCTTTTGTCGGTCTTATGTGTGTTAATTTCAAATCAACGTCACAAAAACTTTCTACTTTTACGAGATTACAAATAAATATGAAAATTTGATTTTTGGTACTAAATTTCAACTGTATAGCATAAACACAATTGGATACGACAATAACAGACATAACAAACACATACAACCTACGCAGGAGGACTTCGAATACCTAAAACGGAAAATTCGGGTAAATTCCCGGTTTTGAATTTTTAGTGGAAACACAGTACTTATCCCATATAGGTATAAATGAGGAAAAATAAAAATTAAATACAAAAAAACCCTTGATTAATAATTTTTGGTGTCATATTACGGTTATGAAAAGAAAATGAGTGAAAATCTCTCTAATAAAGTCATTTCCATGACTGAATGTTTTTCCTTTAATATGACAGGGTAATAAAATATATGAAAAGATAGAATACAGATTTTCCAAAACAATAAATCACATTGCTATTGTAAAACTGGTGAAGAAAACAGCCTTCTGGAGTATCATAAATCATTAGGAATAATCTTAACAAAACAAAGAAAGTCTTGTGAGGCTGTCACGACAGCCAACATTCACTGACTGCCAAAACAACGACTATTATGTTTTAAGAGATAACTATAAATGAAAGAGATAACTGTCTGAAAAAAGAGAAAGAGAGAGAGAGAGAAGAAAATAAAAAATATAAAAATGGAAAACACAACATGCGATGTTTAGTGGTTATTTGTATAAAACTTTTTATAAAATATAAACGTTTTGTATAAATTAAAGTTATACAGAGTAAGGATTAAAGGTGTATTTAATTGATTTTAAAAAAGGATAATGTTACATGACAAATAATAACAGTATGAAGATTAGCTGAATTTATTAATAAATGAAACGTGAATAATATCCGAAATTTGCAGGTAAATAACACGCTACTGATGCACTAAAGATTGCAATATATATATTTATACTTAATTAAAAATATGGCGAGGGCCCTCTAATGATAATAAATCAAAAGGTTGCAACAATTTGTGCAATTAAATTCAAGTTTTATAAATGATCGTAAAAACTTAGTTTGAACCAAAAAGCAATATTTAGAGAATAAATAACACAAACAACCACTTCTCTCCACTAAACATTATATATTAAAAATAAATTGACAGATTCGGCTTTCCGCAAATAGCCATCAACAGTGCCGGTGAGATGTAGAAAGAAGGATCTCGTCTAATGACTGGTAGCGGACCGCTACCAGTTACTCCACAGTACTCCACGGTACTTTTAAAGGACATAATATTTAGAGAAATTTTAAGATAAGATCTAAAAAGATACAGCAGCTAAAATTCACCAAGGTTGCCTTGGTGACAAGATTAAGATGCATGGTCGTCCGTCCAGATTCTTTCACCACCCAGTCAGTTTGTCTATTGTGTGATATGAAGCTATGCCCAGGGACCAACATTAGTCTTTAGATGATGAGATGATTGATGCGCTTGAATTAGTAAAGGTGGTAAATATTGTTGATGATAGGATGTGGTGAATCAGGAAATCCATTTGCTATTACTTACATAAAACAAAGTAAATCCTTGCACAAAAATGGGTTTCTGGTATTCCTCGAACAAATTGGCCAGTCGTTCTACAATTTCTATGGCCACTAATTCTGCTGGCAAATATACAATCGTGTGGATTCAGACGAATTTCAAACAGATGAAAACAAACGTGTCTTCTAGACCCTTCCTTTTGTTTTATTCATAAAAATTCATCAAAGCTGCCCGTCTTTAGTAACCCGCTTGAGTAGTTTAATATTCTTAATTTTAATTAAGTATAATACACTTTGTTATAATAATAGATTTCGCAAGACGGATACAAATAAATTTTTGTACAAGGTATTCATAAACTTCAATTTATAGACCTAACTAAACTTTTTGTTAAAGTATTATTAAAACTAAAGGAACAAAGAAAATAGTTTCTCCACAAAACAAAAATTCATTCAGAGCGCTTTCAACCCAACATGAGGCCATCATATAACATAAAGAAAAAAAGCTTAAGAAAAAGACATTAAACGTAAACATATGTCCAACAGTGGAATTAGCAGTTTTTCTTCTTTCTTTTTTTCAACTCTACGATGTCGGTGAGACGTGTTAGGTGGGTCTATCACAACTCACCGACATAGTCGAGTCGAAAAATAAGAGTAGGAAAACGGCTTATTCCACTGTTTGACATGTGTTTACCTTTAATGTCTTTCTGTTTTTTTCTTTATGCTATATCTGGCACTGATGATGGCTATATGTTAGGTTAAAAGCGCTTTGAATAAATTAATAGTTTTGTGGAGAGACTCTTTTCTTCGTTGCTTTAATTATGAACAACTCAACTTATTCTAAATCATATTATTAAAACATCATCACAATTTGGAGCAAACTTCGCACTAATATTATATACTTATCGTGTATTAATCGTATTGTTTTTATAAGTGCACATAAATGGTTTATTTATTGTTAAAAAGGTAAAGCAAATAAGAACATTCATATTCTAATAACTCGAACAAAGATGAAGTAAGTAAAGAACACCCACAAGAAAGAAGTAAAACAAAATAAAATAATACAAATTAAGTCTTCTTTTGGTTTCAAAACCAACAGATGGAGGTCCACCCGCATCAAGCCGGTGCAGCAGCTGTGTTGATGCTGGCTCCGATGTAGATCCGACTTTGCTGAAAATGTGGGTGGGATACACAATACTACAATCCAACACAATGCTTTAAAATTTAGAAGAAGTAGGAAAGTAAAAAAATGAACTAAAAATAGTCATAAACCAGAACTGTAAAAAAAGATCCACTAAATAGGAATTAAGCGAACTAACTTAATATACTTAATTTAGTTACCAAAGACCACCAGAGAATTTAATTCGGAAAAAAGAAGAAAAAATAAGAATCATTAAGTTCGCTTAGTGTTATCAGGTTTTTATTACGATAGAAGTATTAAATTTAGTATTTAAAAGTTTTTTTAAAACTAATGGCTATTTTATTTTTCCTCCTACAAAAAATTATTGAGTTTACGCTGGAAACTTGAAACTGTATTTTTAAAATCTACTGAATAGTTTTTACCAACTTGTCTGTCTGTGGATAATATTTTCTCATTTAGAACAACCAATGCGGTAAAAAGTGGTGTGAAAATCTTTATAAGCAGAGGACAAGTTCCGAGAAACCCTGCACCAGTTTTTTTAATTCAAAATGACACATGTATTAAAACTTTAAACTTCAAATAATTAGATAGTGGCAAGGCTATACTAAATTATGTACCCATTTTCTTAAGATTCTTTTTTTATTTAGGTCGGACTCTAAAAGAAAATTAAAATGTTCCAAGCTGAAACAAGAATAGAAAGTAACACTTTCTTTGTATTTATTGTAGTCTCTATCTAAGAGTATCTCAATATCTCGGAGTTTTTATTTTAGCAGATTTACCACCATTTTTAGTATAACACCATAAAACAATTAAGAAAGTAAGTAAGAATAAAGTAAATAAGAAGCAAAAAGTAGAATACAAAATAAAGAAAGAAATAAGAAAAAAGTAAAAACAAAATAAATAAAGTTGTAAGTAAAAAAGTAGAAAACAAAATAAAAAAGAATAAGTAAAAAGTAGAAAACAAAATAAACAAAGTAATCAGTAGAAAACAAAGTAATAAGTAGAAAAAAATAAAGAAAGTATCAGTAGAAAACAAAAAAAGTAATAAGTAGAATACACAATAATTAGTGGAAAAGTAGAATACAAAATAAACAAAGTAATAAGTAGAATACACAATAATTAGTGGAAAAGTAGAATACAAAATAAACAAAGTAAGTAATCAGTAGAAAACAAAATAAACAAAATAATAAGTAGAAAACACAATAATTAGTGGAAAAGTAGAATACAAAATAAACAAAGTAATCAGTAGAAAACAAAATAATAAGTAGTAAAGTAGAATACAAAATAAACAAAGTAATAAGTAGAAAAAAATAAACAAAGTAATAAGTAGAAAAGTAGAAAATAAAATAAACAAAGTAATAAGTAGAAAACAAAATAAACAAAGTAATAAGTAGTAAAAAAGTAGAACAACATAAACAGGTTGTATCAATCCTTTCTTGTGAGGATGCAAATTAATTTAAATACAAAAAAGTCCAAAGCTAGTAAAAAAATACCAGTGAAATATAAATCTTCTTTGCACTGTATGCTTGATTTCGCTGTGGATTTTACACGAGCTTTAGGATTCCCGCCAGAAAGTTAGGATCTTGCTACGAACCAGCTTCATTTTGGATAACGTTGAAATTGAAATAAAATAGAAAAATAAACACTAAGTGTTAAACGAAAATTGTGGTAACGAAAATCTTTTCACGCAGCAAAGACAAAGTCAAACCTAACAAGACTTAAAGTCTCAGATTGCAACAATAGAAACAATTTAGAGCAATAGAACTCAACAAAAGCGAAAAAAGGTTTTGGCTTCATTTGGAAAAAATGTTCTAATATTTCCATGTTCAGAGGGTCGTGTGACAAGTGAAGACCCTGAATGGCTGACAGCTGGAACATTAAGGATGCGCCCACCACGCCACCATGTGTGGTTGAACAAAAACAATTCCTTCTTATAATAGACCTTCATAATGTTATGACAACAATGAACAATGTGGTAACAATATAACATGGGAAGTTTATAAAAATTTCTATTTCGTATTTTAAGGGAGACACTAAAGTGACAATTTTTTTTCCAAGCGTTTCATGTTAAATTTACTAATCTTGATGAAAAATTGTTTAAGCCTTTATTGAGTGAAGTAAATATATTCACTTTACTCCGAGTATAATCTATTATGCACAAGCTTGCCTCCTACTACAGTAATGTTCTGAGGTAAAAATAAGAATATTTTAATAAAAAATGAATACCATAATAATTATGAAGGATCGCAATTCGAATGTATCTTCTGGTAGAGTGCAATGGTTTGCTTTTAATTACCTGAAACAAATAAACCAAAAATAATTAGTCGACATTTCAAATGAAAATTCTTATTACTTAGCATAGAAGCAATAACTTATAAATATTAGCTATTAATGACTCTTAGTATTTATAAACGTAGTAACTTCGTATATATATATATATATATATATATATATATATATATATATATATATATATATATATATATATATATATATATATATTCATACATATATGTATATGCTTTTTATTAATAAAAAGCAATAATTTAAAAAAGTAAAAAATTTAAAAAATGAATAAGCAATAACTTAGTGCGTAAGAAATGAAATAAAAGAATCAGTTATTGGGTACTAAAGAACTTAGCCTTACCACATCGGAATATAAAAATCGCTAAGATCGCCCTCTGAATATAAATATCGCTATGATCGCCCTCTGAATATAAATATCGCTATGATCAACCTCTGAATATAAATATCGCTATGATCGCCCTCTGAATATAAATATCCCTATGATCGCCCACTGAATATAAATATCGCTACGATCGCCCTCTGAATATAAATATTGCTATGATCGCCCTCTGAATATAAATATCGCTACGATCGCTCTCTGAATATAAAAATCACCAAAATTAGACATCAACTCGCTTCGCACGTCCTTAGACAGTAATGCATTATGTTTATTTCCAGCGATCACCCATCTAGGCACTGAACTCGCTGCCTTCGATGTGTAGAAACGAAACAGTAAACTTATTTATTACCTAAATTTAAGTCATTGAAATTATTATTACATGTTGAATTTCTTTAAAAAACGTATAAAACTTATTCTATAAAAATTGATCAGTGCTGATAATGAGATGAAACTTGACACATTTGTTAGTCCTATATATGAATACATTTGTGCTAAATTTGAAATCAACTTTTTAACATAAATACAGAGGGGGCTACGATAATAGCTGACACACACTCACAAATATAGACAGACTTGTGGTTTTTACAGACATCTACAGAAACCACTTAAGGAGGAATTATCCTGAAAAAGAAAATTCAGGTGAAATCCCGGGTTGAGATTGCAAAGACAATCCTTTTCCTCTACGGTATAAATGAGGAAAACGAAAAAATAAATTCTAAAAGCATAAATTCTTTCAATGTTATTTGTTAAAGAAGCTATTCAGACACTTAGGGTCGAAGGAATGTCACTCTTATTTAGTTTCTTCTTGTTCTTCCTAGTGTAGCAATAAAATTGAGATAAACTACTCTTATATCCGCAAAAGAGATATTTTTCCTTTTCTAAACATTTACGAGTACACTTGCATTAAAATAACAAAATTATTTTAAACTCGAATTTATTGAAATCTTAAAAATATTCATACAATAATTAACTGAAAATTATTAATTATTATTTTTATTTAACTATAATTATTAGTTAATTTTATAATATTATAATTAATAATAATTTCATTTCCTATTTACCTATATATATAGGTAATAATAAAATTACAATTTTCAATTACAGTCTATCGTTAAGTTTAAAAATCCCCAAGGTCATAAGTATTTTGAGGATTGACCAATCAGAGAAGCCAAACTACTCACTTAAAAAGAGAAAAAATTCCTACCACCATAACCGCTGTAGGGAAATAACCTTCTTGCCGGCAATCTTTCACTTTCTTTTTGGTTTTTCTTTTGTTTACATAGTTTTGAAAATTACTTTCAAATTAATCTTTAAAATAATAATTTAAAATAAAACTACCCAAAAGAAATGTAAAAAAACATCGCCAAGAAAATACGGGTAAAATAACCAGTTTATATAGTTTTTTTTCGGTCTCTTCTTGCAGGGATTTTTTTAAGAATCAGCGGTGCTTAAACTGACCTGTCAAGATTTTTAAAGTAGTCGATAGACTTTAGTAACGAGCTTATTAAAGTTCCCAAAAAAACCGTGTATAACACTTATAAAACGTTCATTTTATTACTTCAGTCTCGCTAGGCTCGGCCTTAAAATATATAATTAATGCAAAGCCTACAGAGTTATGACTTGGGATTCGCTTCAACTGTCATCAAAATTTCATAAATACTCCAAGCTTAAAAGTATATTAATTGCTTCGGTCTTACGACGCGCGACCAAAGGGTTATTCGGTTACCAGATATATATTGTCTTATAAAGTAATTAATTTTGTATAATTAAAGCATGTTTTGATAATTTATTATGTTTAATAATTAAAGCTTAGAAAAGTATTACAGCAGATAGGCATTCAATCAATTAATACGGGTAATACTTTAATATTATGTACATGAATGCATAAAAAACCTATACTCATACTTGCTCGCCAAGTTATTTATTAGATTAAGTTTTTCATAAGAATCATGTATTTTATTTATTTATATTAGCTAAATATTTTATCATTATACTAGCTGAAATACCCGCCCTTTTTTTGCTGCAAAACATGTGCAATCTAAGCAAATTTTTATTATATAATTTTAAGTTTCGCACCAATAAATTCATATTTCACCGATAACTTAGAGACTAAAATTTGTACAATTATGAAAATTGCACTGCTAATATTTAAGTCGTATGTCAAAAACCAGTAAAAAACTAAAAAGTTATAGACCGTCAAAGATTAAAAATTTAAAACTTAATATTCTTAAAATGTCGACGGTATTGATTTTAAATTTATTGCATCTATAAATACAATAAAATACAGTACAATTGAATCAAATTTCAATTAGATCGATTAAATGTTTATGACTCAACAAAATAGGTTATTGTTGTTCGTAAGAAACTAATACTATCATCTTCCGGGCAGCGTTAATAAACCTGAAATCTGTGTTGAAAATTGTGTCAAGTTTCAAAGCTCTCTTATAAACGCATCAGGAATAATGCTTAACACATACACGATCAAGTACAGGCAGCAGGATGAAAACCAATCAGTGCGTCATATAGTTGCCTAAAACGGATATATACGATGAAACCTTGGTAACTGATTTTTAGGGTCAACACAATTTTCTTTTCCTTATACTGTAGTAAGTATAAAAAAAAGTAAAAAGTCGGTTAAAATGAAACACAAACTTTTAAAAAGAACAAAATTTATTTTATCCTAAATTTTATACTATTGTTTGTATCTTTCTGAAATTTAATACGCACACAGTTCAGTCTTACTTTTATGGCAAATAAAGAAAACTATTAAAAAGTAGATGAGAAAAACCCTTCGATTTTTATTTCCTGAATTTCGCCTTTATATATCTCAGTTTATTTTCAGTGAATTTTTTCTTAACATTTATTTAGATTTATTAGAAAATGTTTCTCTCTCTGTTTGTTTTTATTTATTGACTGAAACACAAGTGTGACAACCACACAGTAATGACAACATTCAGTGTTACCTTTTAATCAAAATAAATATCTTCAAATAAATTCTAAATTGTTTCTTATATCTGAATAGAACTCTAAATAAAACATTCTTCTTTTGTTTTATTCACATCCTACGACAGGAATCAAGGAAAATAATTACGTCGACCCTAAAAATCCAAAAGAGAGGTTTCATGAAAAATAAACTAATTTAAGACATTCTGAGCCATTTTTGTCATGATGTTGTACCTTTGTAGGGTTTACCTTGAGATCTAAAGAACCGTTTAAAAATGACAGTTAGAAGAAAGATTAGTACAGTCCTTGAAACAAATAAATAGATGTGCATTTCTTGCAGACACTCTTTAGATTAAATTCCTGATCCAAATTTAATCAAACTTAGGATTAGATTTTAAAGATTATCAAAAACAGTGTATCAAAATGGCTTTATTTCAAACATTTAAAAAATAAAATTGTTAGTTCAATAAAAATGATATTTAGACGTTATCACTGTAAAAAGAAGTCTCAACCACAAATGTGGCTAGAAGAGTACTCTTGACTTTAATATGAATGGATCTATACGTTTTTGTATAAAAATAATTTTTAATTAACTTTTTCCAGTTCATTTATTAAAATTTTAACCATATTGGTAAGAAAATCATCGTGTCATGATTTTTTAGCTTGTGTTTTCTCAATTTTTTGGATCTCAAGGTGCTGAAACGCCGACACTTGATGACAAAAATGACAAGTGTTTTTTTTTCAAAGCGATGCTTTGACAAATTTGAACCCTTACAATAAATACGGAATCCACTAAAGTTCACATCTCATATAGCTTCAAATAAGTAAGTATAGCTTGATTCAACATGCTGAAAACGTTGCTAAAAAAGGACACGAAGCCTAGATCCGTCATGTTGGTCGAAGTGATCTCCACATGATAACCCAACAACACCTATAACAGTTTTGTTTGTTATAAAAATTGCTTTTAACTTTGAAACATTTTCACTTCAACACCTCGTATCTCAGTATTTTTCCACTCAGTAAACTTTTTTCATTTCTGCTTCCTTGATCCTTCTTTTAACTCTGTTCTTTGAAAGGATAAAACACAAAGTTAAAGGGTAGATGCAAAACGTTGATATAACCTTTACTGGGGCATCAACCCATGAACCCACTTGAATATCAGCATCAAAACAATTTCCTCGAAATTAAAAGTTACAAAAACTTTTTGACGATATGCATCCTTTATAATCTTTCTTTTCACTTTTAAAAGTGTCAAGTCATCTTAAAATTTATTATATTTACAGTCTTAAAAGAAGTGATTGATAATTCAATTAAAATTAAATAAGATAGTACTGACACAATACTTTTGATTCTCCCAAATGAATTTAAATATGGTCCCTATTTAATTTAAAGACATAACTAAACGTCCTAAAGTATATCTATGAAGTTTGTTAAATCATATAAGTAAAGCAGTCAAACGTGGTCAGTGTCTGAATGGGTGGGCGCTGGGAATGAAACGGATGTATTAACAATCTGAGGACGAGCTAAACGAGTTACAAGACACTTTGCAGTATAATTTAACGACTTGTATATTCTGAGGACGAGCAAAGCGAGCCCGAAGCAGAGAGTGATGAAGATATGTTTCGAGGTACTCCGTACCCAATTTTCGTGCGGCTGTACAGTAGGCACTTTACGTCCTCAAAAAACTAGGCAATATGCGTCTTTTACCGTCTGAAACAATTTCGTAGTGTTTACTGTAGGCAACAGTAAAAGAGTTAAGTAAGTCATTAACTATCTAACTTCACCAGCGACAGTACTGTCGCTGGTGAAGTTCCTTAAATGTTCACTAGGTGGGCGCTAGTTTACTACAAGATTACAATATTACCTTCCTTATTCTTACTACTTTTCTATCACATAAATAATCGAAAGTTTTTGTTAACGAAGTTTTGTTATTCTCGAAAAAGTGAGTTATCAATTTATTTAATATCAAGTGTTTAATGATCATGAATAGTGATTCTGACATTTAAAATACGTCACAAGTATAGAAAATTTTCGCCAACGAGACGATCGGAAGAAGTGAACAGACAAATGTATATACATTATACTGTTTTTCATCTAAACAGTTTTTTACTATTACTACGCCCGAAAAAAATAGCATATGCTAAACGGCAGGGCACGGGTTTTTTCACCTCTGCTTTTTCTGTTGTCTTGCTTCGCTCGAAAGTAAATATACCCGCCACGGTAAAAAAAAGACCTTTCTCACAATCTTGTAACATATCATACTATTTAGACCAATCACTCTTTTACAATTGTTCGATATCATTCTTAGAAACCCATTTTTGTCCTTTTTTAAAAAAAATCTATTATTTAGATTCATTCAATTGCTTTAGTTACGACGAATACCAAATTGGGTGCCATTCTGATTATAGTTATGCTCGTAGTTGGGGGAAAAGAATTGAATAGTTGCTTAATATATATAAGTGTGTAACGTCACAAGGACAAATAGTAAACATTATCAAGTAAAGACACGATAAGATAACGAACTTCAAAAAAATCCAACACCCATTAAAATGACAAAATATTATTTGCAGTTATATTCGAAGGTTTGTGTGAATGTTCAACAAAAAATGGGCTTATGAGGTTGGAGTTATGGGGGGTTGTAGCGGGGGAGGGGAGGTGGAATCACAGATCAAGAATAATTGGTTATATAGTGTGTAAGCTCAATTTAAATACCATAAAATTACAAATGATAAGATAGTACCTTAATAGACATATTATAATCGAACTATCTCTTAATTAACCTCATAAATTAACCCCACCTCATTTGCTGGTTTTTCCTTTTGAAATTCGCTAAAAAATAATAAACCAACTTTTCTTCAAATGTAGCAAAAAAGAAAGAGTTCTTAAAATAAAAAGAATAATAAATATTTTAGTCACTGAGCCCCAATCACAGCAAAAGGTCCGTGACCGGTCAGCTCCAATATCACTTTGAACCTTTCTAACTCAATAATATAATTTCATCCAATGATTTAAAAAAAACTTATTTTCTTATTAATAAAAATAACAATTGGATAAAAGCTGTTTCTAACAATCCCCCCTGGTAGCAATCAATTGTTCCCTACTTTACAAAGGATTCCAAAAAAGAAACGTAATTTACTTTAATGACGTCTTAACTAGATGTTATTAAAGAAATATTGGAGGAAATCATTAAAACAAATTATCTTTTAGCGATCGCTTTGTGGTCCCACAATCGATTTGATGAAAGAAAAATGAATTATTTGTTGAGGAAATCAGCTTAGAATCGATAGGTTTCGATTCTTTCGAATCGAATTGGTAAGATCATATCGATCAATTGAATCACTTCAGTATCGATATCATAAAACCTAATTTGATGTCGAGATTCTATTAACCAAATAACATCAGAAGATGAGAGAGCATATGAATAATCTGTAGCTATAAGCTTCTACAAAAGCCACATATGAAATACCTGAATCATTTGCATCGTATATATATATATATATATATATAATATATATATATATATATATATATATATATATATATATGTGTATATATATATATATATATATTATATATATATATATATATATATATTATATATATTATATATATATATATATATATATATATATATATATATATATATATATATAACTTAGTTATATGTATATATATATATAATATATATATTATATATATATATATATATATATATATATATATATATATATATATATATATATATATAATATATATATATATATAACTTACGAACGAATCAGGATAAAGCTTATAAAAACACACACACTTCTCTCGTGCCAACGTTTCGAGCAACGTTTTCATCAGGGCAATCTGAAGAAAATATGAGTTAACAATATAAGTTTGTTCGAAAGTTATATTCTGAGACTGTTTCTGTTCTATTTAATATATATATTATATATATATATATATATATATATATATATATATATATATATTATATATATATATATATATATACAACTCTAAAAGGCTTTCACAAATAAAAACAAAAGCTAACGAAGCCCCTGTTGTTTGAGAAAAAATGACAACGTCATTAACCCAAGGTATGGCATTACATAATTTTTTGACTAAGCGTAGTAGATATGGCGTAGTAGAGGTGGCCGCGAAGCGCTACACATTATTAAAATATATTTTATTAAATTTATTCATGATAAATAGCTGACTATTATATTATTTGATATTACCGAGTTTTGCAAAACATGAATTATATTGTTTCGGCTATTATGTAATTAAAAATAATAATGAACTACATTGTACAACAATCAATAAACCAAAGCTTGTATTAGACTAAGGAAGAAAATTTTAACTTAAGAATACGAATGAATAAAGGGTAAATAAGAATAAATTGTAATGAAAAAATAAAATGTATACTTAATTTAATAAAAAAAAAAACACTCAATAGCATCGTCAAAAATAAAAATAAATCTTACTACCCTAAAATGACTATATTTAGCTACATCAGTATAAAATTTTACACAATTTATTTTACAATAAGTTAGTAAATTAAGTACAAATACGAATAATAAAGATCTTCTGTAGAGATGTTAATTACCTCATGAGTTTAAAATTTAACTAGTTCTGGCTAAAAAAGAATGTGTCACTTTTCTCGGAGATTAAAAGAGCCAAAGTCATTAATTGAAGTTTATTTATTCCATAGTTTGGAAGAAATAATAGCAATTAAAGCATTCAAGATAATTATCTAATTAATAAAGATAAATGACAAAATAGACTTTTTTATGTTTAGCATAAAAAAGTAACCCTTATAAACAAAATATAAACCTTATTTTAATTGTTTGTAATTAATACATATTATATACATATTATATATATATATATATATATAATATATTATAAATATTATATATATTATATATATATATATATATATATATATATATATACATATGTAAAGCCCCCTCTCTAAAGGCAACCCTGGCTAAGCCCATGGTTTTAAATAAAAACGAATATAAATTATAATACGTCAAAAATAAAAAAAATTAAACGTCTTTTACTATCAGATAGCTTTAACTATAATCAAAAGTAAGCTGAATAACTATAGTAAGGCAACAAAAAATATCAAAAATAAATTTAATAAATACTGAATGTAATTTACTAACTTTCAGAGTCTAACATATAACGAATATATTTTTAGTATAGAAAATAAATTATTAAAAAAAAGAAAGAGAAAAGTATTTGACATGCCATCAACTTATTCGTCATGTTATTTGCCAGTCAAGGAAATTTAAATTAAACTCTTACAATTCTTTGGATATATTTACCAAAAAAAATGAAGTCAGAGCAATTTACTTTGCATATAAAATAGATGTAAGGTGGTATTGGGTGGGTAAAAGTTTTTATTAATGTCAGCCAACGTAAATACAAATTTCATCCATTTTTCGTTGGTAAAAATACCATCATATTTTAGTATTTAAATATAGGGCTTACAAAGAAACAACCTTCAATATAAAAAAATAAATATTTTTAGGCGAAAAAATTGTTTTCAGCCTAAGGCAAGGAAAACAAACCTCTGGAATTACCATAGAGTCAAATTACTTGTCAAACAATAACACTTTTAGGGAAATAGCTGAGCGCAAACTAAAAATAATTTTCAACAATAAAGGGCTAATCAAAATATAGTTTAAAACACTACAGGAGTTCATTTCCTAACAAACTGGTGAGTTTATAAAAGGGCATAGAGATATTATTACTAGAGGGGACCTATAGGTTAAGTTTTGAACCATTGAAAAAGTAACCTGATTACCTTCGATTATATATTCAATCAAATAATCAGTACAAAATTACAATAACTTATATAGGGGAATATTAAAAATACAAAATCAAAACACAAAGAATTTGTGGGAAACCAAAATCAATTTATTTATTATAACCTCAACTCACTTCAGAAGGAGGTTTCCATGAAGTTACACAGAGCCTTTGAGAGCCGTAAATGATGTTTCAGGCCTCTCAATATATTTAGATAGCCTATGCCCCCTTTAGTATATCTCCATGTAGAAGGGCGTTTTGCGCCGACGGCAAGACAAAGCAAACATCGGCATACAAGTCAGTCACGTGACCTATTGAATCGCGCATACTAAGAAATAATACTTATAATAATACTAATAATAAATAAAAAAACTAGTAAAATAGTATTTTTTTCTCTCTTCTTTTTCTTTTTTTCTTTTCTTCTTTTTTCTCTTCTTTTTTTCCAGTTTTTTTTCTGTTAGAGACAAAGTTGAGAACAATAGGAATAACTAATAGGGTTATGGTAGGGCATAGGAGCTCACACATTTGCTAGGGTTGGTACCTGGTACAGGGGAGGTCTCACACAGACACTCAGATCTTATTGTCTATCCCTTCTCTTCCCTCTATCATGACATGCATAATTTCTAAATTTTATCATTTTTACTTCACATAATTTTTTAAAATTATAACCTAACCCCGCTGTGACTTTGAAATCGTTAAATTAGTTTGTTATAATCAAATTAATTAGGCACTTGTAAAAGACATTTATATATTCTTGTCGACCAGTAAATCTTAACAATAAAACGTAAGCTTATTGGGCATTATCAGTAAGTTATGGTATAAACTATCACATAACGTAATTAATAATAATAAGATAAAACTTAGCACATTTGTTGGTCTTAAAGATTATTACGCGCGTGTCGAATTTCATGTCAAATTTCGTATCAATTCGACAATTAGTCCGTGTTTCATAAATTGTTGATATTTTTGCTGAGTCATTAATAGCGGTAAATGAGGTCATAGACCAATTATTTTCTGGATAGCACAACTAGACCCAAACATTTAGCTCTCTAGCATAAATACACTGGGGACTACTGCTATGTTAAAAGGAACACATATATTCAAACAGACAACTTTGTAAAAACCACTCAGGAGGTCCTAAACACATCTGAAACGAATAATTCAGGTGTTAGAATGTTTGTAAATTATGCTTGTTTAGCGTATACGACTGTGTGACGATGCCTATCTCTATTCTCTGTAATGTCTAGGCCTAGAGGTTCTGTCATTGAGATATATACTAGAGGGGGCTTAGCCTATCTAAATACGTTGAGAGGCCTGAAACCTCTTTTTGGTGCTCTCAGGGGCTCTGTGTAACCTCATTGAAACCTCCTCTAAGAGTGAGTTAAAGTTATAATAAATCAATTGTTTTCGACTTCCTGCATATTGTTTGTGTTTTTTTATTTTTAAGTTCTTTTTTATAAGTTACTGTAATATAATCGAAGGTAATCAGGTTACTTTTTCGATGTTTCAAAATTTAACCTATAGGGCCCCTCAAGTAATAAATCTCTATGAGTTCTGTACGCAGCGTCCCCTTGACATGTAGCCCCGTGACTTTACACCATAGTTAGATTGTAAGTAGTAATATAATGTGCTCATTTTATAATGCCAATAAACAAAACTTAAGTGTAACAGTGTATTTATTAAAAACCAAATACAACATGGTGTCAAGTTACTCCTAAGGAAAAAAAACAAAAGAAAGTCAAGAGTTACCAATTTATATACGTAAAATTAAACATAAGTCGAGTAAATCAAGATTATTACGACTATTGTTTTTTATCCTTCATGTTAGAAAACAATTTTATTAAATTTTTGATAAAGAGAACCTAATATAGGTCTACTCAATAGCTTTTATAGAAGGGCCGTACGAGGGGTAAAGTGTCCCTTAGAAGGCTTTTCCTTCCTTATCGATATCTATTGAAAAATCATACACTCTCACGGGACTCAGGCCTCATTTGTAATTCTCCTCGTGTGTACGACTGCTTTCCTAATATTGCCCTTCTTCTTATTCTTCCTATTGCATTGTAGTGAAGAAAAAAGAGAAATTTCTTCCCCGAAAAAAAGTTCTAACACTAGAAAATTATCCTCTTATCAATGGAAAGCTAACAAAAGATACCTCTAGGATAAAACTGACTTTTTCCGACAAAAGAAAGTCACCCCGGAAAAATGTTTTAGTTTTTTTTGTTGGTAGACCTAACTATATGAAATGACGGGACGTGCTCTGGATACACCAGATAAAGGTAGACAGTCACCTCGCAGTATTATTTCATATTTTGAACGCTTTATAGATAGTAAGACTTTTATATCGACTTAAAAACGTAACAAAAACAACTGGAATCGAGATGAAAACAAACTAAGACCACGCAATATCTTAACGTCATCATCGGTTAAAAACAAACATATTACCAAAAATATAGAGAAATAGTGAACTTGTCTTCCTCTTGTACAGGAAGAAAAGTAATTCTAAACTTTAAGTATGTCTGAATCTATAAAGGAGAAAAATAACTAACGGAAGTAAAATAGCTATGGAAGCCATGCCAGTAAATTCCACCTTAGTTGATAGTTACGAGACTCAAAGCTAAAAGGTTACAAGTTCAATACTCACCGGGAGCGCATACTTTTAACAGTTGTTATGATCACTCCTTATGTAAAATATTTTAAAATTTTACTAGTTATAGTTTAAATAAATTAGATGTTTCTGGGTATAAATGCACTCAAACATTGATAATTACACTCCCCTTTATCATTGCGGCAACAATCTTTAATATTATTATTTATAATAAGTTAAATTTAAAAAATTCATTAAATTTTACCTATTCGGTATCATTTTTAATAGGAATTTTGTCCTACATCCAAAAAATTAATTTTTGGGCCGCTTTTCGGCCATCTAATAACACACATTGTTGCAATGAAAAATATAGTATAGTTTATTCGATGAAAAAGTTTTTAGTTAAGCTGAAAAATCAGTTAGTTATCTTTAGCTTAGAATATAGACGCCAATTAAAAAAACATAATGTCAACTTTATGTATCACATTTATTGCTTCTACTAGAATATAGACATAAATCAAAGAAGCATAGCGTCAACAAAAAAGCTTTTTATGATAGTAAATTTATGGCGTCTACCATAAAATAGACGCCATTTAAAAAAGCATAACGTCAACTAATAATCCTGTATATCACATTTATAGCGTCTACTAGAAAACAAACCTCAATCAAAGAAGCATAATATCAGCGAAGAAGCTTTCTATCCATAATACATTTATGGCGTCTACTAGAAAATAGACGCCAATTGAAAAAGCATAACGTCAACAAATGAGCTTTTAATCATAATAAATTTATGTTGTCTACTAAAAGACGCCAATTAAAGAAATACAACCAAATAAGCTTTTCTCCCTAGCCAGTTCTACACTGAAAATAATTAATTAGTGCCTATAACTAATTTAGGGTTTAGTTTTACCAAAATTTATATACAAATAAATTGTACTCAAAGAAAACAAATATAAAGCTTATTGATTATTTTCTATTTAAAATTCAAAAGGTATATAAATATCCAATTGAAAAATTTTTCCAGACACGGAAACTTAAGAAATTAAATATCAGTATTGTATTTCAAAGTTTTTCAGTTCGTCTATAAATAAAAAGAAATGAGATAGTCTTTTCTTTAGATATTAATTTAAAATAACTCTTTTCTTGTTTTCTTAAAAAATAAATAACACCAAGGAGATTTTACAAATTATCTAACGCACGAGTTTTTCTTTTATACATTTTTATAGATAAATATAACAATAATAATTGTTGTACTATCAAATCCTACGCAGTTTTAGAGGGTTAGTAAACTTTTAGTGGCTTTAATATTGAATTAAACTTTAATCAACTTAATTTAAATATTAACTTTCATTTTAATAATTTTTAATTAAAAAGTCTTGCGAGAACAACAATCAAGTACTGTTTGCAGGAGATCTGGGTTGAATAAGAGGAAAAGGGAAAAAAGGAAGAAGATGTAGAAAATGACTAAATAACTAGAGAGAAAAATATTTTAATGTTAATACAAACATTTACTAAAGGAACTACTTAAATAGATTCTAAAGAAGGTAAAAGGAGAACTAAAGACTTAACTTAGATACTTAGATAATATAGATAGAACTTAAATGATTATAAGTTTATAAAGAACCTAATGCATAAATTAATTAAAACTAAAAATACCTAAGTCCCCGCTTTCTTACTGGTTTCATATTCAAATTGAAATAGAAAAATACAATTTATTTGTTCTTAGGAAAATCGAATGTAAAAGTCTTGAATAAATGAAAAAAATCGGGAACGGTGTACTCGGAACTTTTCCTCAACACGTCGGATTTGCTACGCTGATACTTACTACTTCGGATTCGCTTCGCTCGTCTTCAGTAGTAAATACATTAGTTTTATTCCTAGCGATCACCTATCCAGGTACTAACCACGCTCAATACAGCTTAACATATATAATTAAACCAAACCCATATAGATATACTTGCCATATTAAAACGAAACTTACTAAAAGTAGTATACTTTAGTATTATACTTAATTATTACAAAAAGGAATATACTTGTACAAAATTTCAACTCTATTCGATTATTTTTATATTTGTTTTATAAACTTTAAAAAGCGTATACAAATCATTTGCTAAACATTAAACTAATAGCACACATGTTAGTCTTTTATGTGTCTACATTCGTGCCAAATCTCAAATTTAAAAATTTCCCGCTTTTTATGACTTTTTGAGGATTTTCCTGAGTCATTATTTCCGGTTTATAACATAAAAAAAATCGGAAAGCACAAGTAGACCTTAATATTAATTTTCGCATTAAGTTTCAACTCTTTAGGAAAAATACCCTGGGAGCTACAATGATATTATTGGCAAACACAAGAGTTATTCCCCAGATTATTGTTTCGGCCTTAATTCACAACTTAATTCTTACAATGTTTACACACTTTATGCGTAAAAAAGTAGTTGAAACTTTCTGCTTTACCAGTGACTAATCCAACGATTAAGTAGTTAAGAAGAGTACCTTAGTATAGGTACTTAGTATTCGTCATTCATTGAATACTTGGCATTATAGGGAGAGAATACCTATTGTTTAGTCGGTAACATTTTTGATAACTAAGCAACATTTTTGGACTTTCTACTAACTCCATATTAATAGCAGAACGCTAAGAATATTCTTAAAACTATGGAAGGTAATACAGCGGTATTATTCAGTTATGAACAGTCATTACGCCACAGTAATTTTGTTGGTTTCTGAGGCGTGTGCAAAGGGTACTATACCTTTATACCGAGGAGAAGCAGAGAGTTTTTTAAGGTTGTTTAATACTGAGGTGTTCCCGAGCTGAATTCGAACAATAAATCTAAATGTTTAGGCAAGTATCAAACCGTTTGCGCCCAAGAGTAGGGCGGAAAGTAAATGAATTCACGCCCTGATTTTTATCCCCTCATTTATTTTCACGAATAGACCATAACTAACTCTATTCCTTTCTACAAACAAGGGCGGAAAAACCTCTCCCCCAAAAAAGAATGGAGGAAAATCATTCTTAACCCTTCGATGATCATAACCAAAAATCCATGATTAAGTTAATTTCATAAAAAAAATTTAATATAAGTTCATTCTTCAGAAATTTTATTTAAATTCAGTCATAAGGAATTACATTTAAGGAATTCAATATTAATTCACAGTTAAGAAAAAATAATTATTAATTTAATAGAGTGCAGTGACTTCTTATACTTTTTTAGTATTTATAAAATGAGTCTCTTCTTTCAGGTAGTTACATTTTTACCTAATCCAAAAAAGTAGTTTAAGTTAGACTTAAAACTTGAAAAGTCATTGTATTAAGTGTTTGCATCTTTAAAATTAAGTATAGGTATACCTTACTCTAAGTTAAAGTATGTGTTTTAAGTTTAAATATAAGCTCGTAAGCTTAATTCTATTATACACAACAAAAAACTCGTTTTTTTGCTTATTTTTAAAACATACTTGCTTACATTAAAGAAGCCCCAGTAAACTTTTATACCCCCCCCCCCCCGTAAGTTTTTTATCTGCTTAACATGCTTCGGTTGGCCGAACTAAATGGATTTACATAAGGGAAACTTAACATAAACTTTATTTCTTCTTTTTTATGTTTTTCATTAAAAAATAAAAAAAAATAATAAAACTTTTTTTAGGGAGATTTTTTGGTGTTTATTTTTTTTAAAAAGTTGTGAAAAGCATTGACTTGGTAATTTAATACGGGGGTTTAGGGTTTAAACTTAAAAGTTACAAGATAAATATTTAGTAACACAATATTGGTTAAACAACAGCTAGCATTAACAAAACCAAAGGTTTCAAATTATCTTCCCAATTTCTCACTAAGCACTTCTAGACATTTTTAATAATTAATATAATTATTTTTAATAATTTAAAATAAATAAAAAATTCAAATGCAACAAACAACGCTATAAGAGAGGTTGTCATAATCAACATCAGTGGTTCCCATCTGGTGGTCCGTATAATTCTGGTAGTCCCCGAGGAGGAATCAAGATTGAAGTGGTCGGCGGAAAATTTTAAGAGTTAGTAAAAAATAGAAGAGGTACAGGAAAAGGACACAGTAAATAAATAAAAGAATAATCATTTATTATAAGCTTAGTTTAGAAAAATATCATCATATTTTACATAACATGATGATATTATGTATATTGTTACGTACGAATAATATTACGCTGTTATTATAGTATATAAATACATTGATTTGCATACAACAGCTCTACATACTGCATGCCTTGATTTAAAACCATTATAATGTTTAAATTTAAAAATAGTAATGTATGGACTGAAGTAATAAACAAACCAAGTAAGGAAACAAATGCGATTTCTGTCAGACCTAGCATGTAGTTCACATTTTGTCCACCAGGGAGCTGGCTTAAATTTTCCTATGGACCATTTTATTTTACCCAATTAAATGTAAATAAACTATTAAGGGTACTCAAAATTTCCTTTATAGCATTTATTTGTACATTTCAGTATAAAATGTTAATAATATGTGTTAGAAATACGTTTTGTCACATCCAATATAGGTTTAAGTGCTAATTTTTAAATACTAGGTGTGTTTAAATTACTTCAAACGAGGGGCTAATTAAACTTTTTTTTAGTGCGCTTCATAACTTAGAACATTTTTGCAAGTGATATTTGTTTTTTCCCCTTCCAATAATAAATTTAATTAGTAATTTAACAACTACCACCTAACCCCACCCCAATCAAAGAAAACAATTTTTACTCCCAAGGAAGAAAAATTTATGTTTTAGCACTAAGAGAGTAAAAAAGTAACTATTCCTCCCTTGGGAGCGGAAAAAGCTTCATAACTCCCTACAAACTAAAAATTAAATTTCACATAATATACCGTCTAGAGATAGAACAAATTGTTCAACATTTAAAGATCGACTACAAAAATGTATTTTCAGTGAGTGTGTAATGCTTCACTGCGAATAAATGTGGGATAAATATGAATTGAGTGCAAATGTATTCAAGCGAGAACTATTCCGTAGAAATTTATCTGAACCGTGTCTTTGAATTTATAAAATCGATAAATATCTATAGGAGTGTGAATTTAGAAATAAATTTAAGATAAAATTTAGAACAGTAAAATTAAGGTGATTTGTATTCACCGAGACGAACATAATCGTTTCAAAACGTCTCAAGTATATAATGAGTTTTATAATTAGTACTAATATATTCTTTGACACATAATTTGGTCTTTCAAAACAACAAGATCATTTTGAAAGAAATTAATATTTTTAAATTTTTATATCTTATTTAAAGAAGATTTTTTAGCAAATAGAATTTCGTTCAGCAGGATTCTAACAAAAGGTCATGAAGGGGACACATTTTGTAAGAGAGAGGAACTCGCTTTTTAAGAATAAATTTAACATTTATATAGTTATATATATTATTTATATAGTAATATATATATATATATATATATATATATATATATTATATATGTGTGTGTGTGTGTTGTGTGTGTGTGTGTATATGGACTTCAGCACCGGAGGTCCGGGTTTACAGCCGGAAATCTTTTTGATGTAAAAAGATTTCGCCAACTTTAGCTTTAATTTGAGCATAGTAGATGTTACCCACCCGAGGTGGTTCCCGTAGGGCGAATACCCTGAAGGGCCGAAAGGCCCTAAACGGGCATTATTATTATGTTTATATATATATATATATATATATATATATATATTATATACATATATATATATTATATATATATATATATATATATATATATATAATATATATATATATATATATATATATATATATATATATATATATATATATATATATATATATATATATATATATATATTTGTGATGGTGTATGTATGTAAGTATATACATGATCGGTAAAACATAAAAAAATACCCTAACTTTATAACCTTATTTTTCCTTTAAAAAAATCGCTAATAGACGCATATATTTAGTGTAATGCTAAAGCCATGCTTGTGAAATAAGTACACTTAGTACAGCTATAAATAAAATTATATTATATACACTCGATATTTTAAGTTTTTCTGCAATGACATCATTTCTTCTAAAAACCACTTAAAAAGTCTGGACACATTAAGAGAGAAAAATATTTTTAGCTTACAAAAGCACTTTTAAGTGATAAACTCGTAGTTTCGTATTTAAATGGTTTGTTCATTGTTTATAAACAAGAAACTAACAGATAAGTGGTTTCTTAGTTTTAAATATATTTTTTTAGAAAATCTTAATAGGGCAATGTTATGCTAAATTAGCTCATCATATTTTACAATCAGATTTTATTTATAATATGAAAAAGGCAGATAAAGAAAAATCATCTATGTGTTAGGAAGTATCTATAACAGTTCATAACGCAACGAGTGAGGAAAACAGAACTTCGTGCAAGTGTGCATATGCAGCACGAGCGAAGCGAGAGTTGTAACATTATACGCATTTTGCTGCAGCAAACCAAGACATTTTACTCGCACGTTGTGTATACCGTAAATTATCTACGTTTGTATAGTCCAAGACAGAAGTGAAGCATTTGTACTATGTACTTCAAACAAATTTGACTCATTTTGTACTTGTACTTCAAACAAAATGTGACTCATTTTGTATATATACTTCAACAAATGTGACTCATTTTGTACTATGTACTTCAACACATAATGTGACTCTACTCATTTTTGTACTACTGTACTATGTATTCAAACAAACATGTATCTCATTTTGTACTATGTACTTCCAAACAAAATGTGACTCATTTGTACTATGTACTTCAAACAAAATGTGACTTATTTTGTACTATGTACTTCAAACAAAATGTGACTACATGTCTTCAAAATGTGATCATTTTGTACTATCTACTTCAAACAAAAGTGACTATTTTTACTATTGTACTTCAAACAAAAACTATGTACTATGACTCATTTTGTACTATGTACTTCAAACAAAATGTGACTCATTTTGTACTATGTACTTCAAACAAAATGTGACTCATTTTGTACTATGTACTTCAAACAAAATGTGACTCATTTTGTACTATGTACTTCAAACAAAATGTGACTTTTGTACTATGTACTTCAAACAAAATTGACTCATTTATGTACTATGTACTCAAACAAAATGTGACTCATTTTGTACTATTACTTCAAACAAAATGTGACTTTTTGTACTATGTACTTCAAACAAAATGTGACTCATTTTGTACTATGTACTTCAAACAAATGTACTCATTTTGTACTATTTTGGTACTTCAAACAAAATGTGACATTTGTACTATTACTTCAAACAAAATGTGACTATTTTGTACTATGTACTTCAACAAATTTTTCTGAAAATACACCTTGCACAGCTACAACTTGCAGTAATCCGATTTTGATGATTAAACACTCGTTTTATAGAACATTTTATCAACTTTAAAAAAATGTTCTCTACATGTTTTGCACACGACCCACAGGGAAGCACTTATTTCGAGAAAACTGAACTTTGTGGGATTTTCTACAACTTTGAGCATGCGCAATCATATGAAGGGCTCCACTCTGGATAGGCAGACTATGTTTTTTCTTTGTAATTTAAGGTATATTTTCAGAAATATTTGGCTCGAAGTAGTACAAAATGTCACATTTTTTCAGGTCCGGCTCTATGGACTATTAGATTTCGCTGATATCAAATCGTTTGTGGCGTTTTCGGTTTCTGTTATTATTTCAGGCGGAATATTGTCTTCATAACATCTGCCGCTATTAATCATTTTATAAATAGTTATTTACTTCAATAACTACTAAATAGTTAATTAAGTATAAGCGAATTCGGTAATAATAATAAATAAAACACCCACGTGTAAAATTTGACAAATGAAAATTGTGATGTGAACATGATTTTCTCCTTTTTCCGCGAATATTCAAAGAAAATACGAGTTTATGAGTTTGGGGATATTGAAGAGGATTGGTGTTTCTTTCAAAGGGGGCAAATCACGGTTTTTGACTAATAACTTTAGAAATTAACTAATATAGTGGCAGTATGTCACTTAAAAGGATTAGTGAAACAACCTAATACAGGATGTGGCCGGGAAGCGACCCTCAGTGCCGACGCTGCGAAGATCCTTTTGATTTCGCTTCGAATCCAGTAAAGTATATTATCAGCTCAACTACATTAAAATAATAAATTAATACAATATAATTGTGTGATAGACACCTAGGAAATGTAACAAGCTAAAAAGCAATGCTACACAACTGTTCAATCATTCAATCATTGATAGCTCGACGTAATGTCATGTCCCACTCTGTTCGTTACGTTAACTCATCAGGGCTAGGAAACTTTTCCTGACCTCCAATTAATTCGAAGAATGGTTGTATCGTTCGGATTACCGCATCATGCATTGCGCTGTCAAAACATAATAGTCACATAAATTGTTGTAACAAGCAAAAAGCAACTAGGAATTTTCCCATTCGTTATCGCTGTCCACTGTTTTTCGTATAACTCATCAGAGAATAATATAATAATAAATTAATAAATAAAGGTCATAATACTCAATATTTATTCAATTAGACTAATGGAAAAATAAACTCTTTAAATTTGCCACTAAACGACGTTTATTGATTTTTAATATTATCCTGTCATTATTAAAATATAGGCAGAATAGCTTCATTGCTCTATTGTTGCAGGGATTGGCAATGTGGAGTCAGTTTTTCATATTTTCCGTAATGATTATGACAAACGTCACGACAGTATGATGAGTTGACTCTTCTTTAGCATATTAGGGATTTGTTCGGGATATATCGTGATAAAATATTATTTAGACCTAAATGAGTCTCTGCAAAATATTTATAGCTATACTTAGCTAATTACGCAATAATTTTTATTTGGTTTGAATATTATTAGTGATAGATATGTCATAATTATGACATATCTAATCGGTTCATTACTAAGTTAATATCTAGCAATTAGTAATAATATATATATATTTATTTGTCTTAAAACACACATATGTTTTTTATTTTTACAAAGATACGTGAATACAAATTAAAATAAGAAAATGATAAAATTAATAATTTTGGAGTAGGATATAATGAAAAAAAGGAAAAAGAAAAGGAACTTGTGGAAAGTGAAATAATAATGAACTGTGCAAAATAAGGTGAAATTAAATTAAAATTTTGTTTCTTTCTAAAAGCATTGTGTTGACAAGGTTAAAAAGATAATGTGAGAAAATAAAAATTCCATTCCGAAATGAGTGTATATTGGGAGTAAAATAAAAAAATTGATTCCTTGTTTTCTCAATTACTTTACCTTTAAAATAAAATGTACAGTATCTAGACTTCCTAAGCCTAGTGGGCATGTCTCCTCTTTATTAAACAAATAATATAAATAATTGTTATTTAGCACGAATATTATTAATGAGTTACTCAGCGAGTTAAAATTTAATATATGTATAATGTAAGTACCTTAGATAATAAACAAAAAGAAAAATAAAAATGAACAAAGACAGTTACAAAAGCAATGGTAAAACAAAGGAAATTGACTAAAATAAAAATTTAAAATAATGCAAACTTAGCAGAAAGAAATTTGATGCAAAAAAACTTAAAGGAGAGTTAACAAAAGTTTTCATGAAAACTAAACAAACAAAAAATTTATAAAAAAGGAAAGTCACGTACTTAATGATGGAAAATTGATTCAAACAAACCTGAAACAAATCAAAAACAATAAACCATTAAAAATGTTAAGGTCTACACTGACAACTAATAAATAATTGTTACAAACACAGGTATATATATATATATATATTAATATATATTATATTATATATATTATATATATATATAATATATATATATATATATATATATATATATATATATATGAGCAAATTTGTTTTATATAGAGCTTAAATGCATTATAAATGATTTAACAATTCTTGAGCTTAAGGTTTGATAATGAAACATTATAAAAGAGTATAAAATCATAACAATGCGTAGAACACTACAGTTCAACATAGAAAGCAAATTTGCTAACAATCATTTCATATTGAATTCAAAATGTAAATTAAATTTACCTTTTGAATTTACAAAAGATAATTCCCAAAGAATAAACATTTGAGAAAATAATGGTGGAGGGAAATATTAGAATGGGTACTTAGCTTAAAACGACAAAACTCAATTCACTAAGTTCGAACGAAAATTTGCCATATTTTCTTTAACCTTTCATCATTTTCATTTTAAAGCCATCGAAATGATTATTTAACAATAAATATTTGCTTAAGAAATTAGATAAGTTAAAATGTTCAGTAATTTGACATCAATTTAACAAATTTCCACTCTCGCAAGATAATGTAAACAAAAAGGATTTAATTTATATTATTTTAATTCCCACTTGAACCGGGAGGACCAAATTTATTTGGTTGAAATAATAAATATTTGACTTTCAGGTATTTCGATGAAGTGGGAATTTTATGAAAACATACTTTAGCTAATTTATATACAATAGTTTTGTATATATCAAGCGAATAATAGCATTGAAATTTGGTCAGATTTAGACAATCAGTTTTAGACTGAGACATAAGTTGGTAAAATGTTTTTATTATTGTAAATCAGGGTGAACTAGAAACTGTAAAATACGGTACAAATAGAGATAAATAATTAAATAGATAACATACATTGGCTTCTAGGTCCCACCATGCAATTTGATTTCATTCTTGAAAACTCTGATATAAAAAATCGGGTACGGGGTACCTCGGAACTTTTCCTTATCACATAGGTTCGCCAGGCTCATCCTCCTTAATTCGGACTAGCTTTGCTCTTCCTCAGATAGTGAATACATCTGTTTCGATCCAGCGGTCACCCATCCAAGCACTGACCACGATCGATTCCGAACTTTTATGGTCTTTTATGAATGTATACGTAAAAGTATACATTTGCACCGAATTTAAAGTCGATTAAATTATCTTTCGATTTTTATAATTTTTAAAAAAACGATCACAAGTCATTTGATAACAGTTGAACTAATGCTGATAATAAGATGAAACGTGGCACATATATTGTTCTAAAATATGACTACATGCGTTCTAAATTTCAAATCAAACAAAACATGTTTACCGAATTTGACCGCGTTTACTGAATTTTCTAAATTTTGTATAACCGGTTAGTGACATCAGCAAAAATAATTAATTTTACCAGAACTAGACCTAAATATTGATATTTTTACTAATTTTCAACCCTTTAGCATAAAGACAATGGGTGATAAGATGATAACAGACAACACACACACAAAGACAGACAACTTTGTGAAAATCATTTATCTTAAAAAACACCTGAAACGGATAATTTATAATCCGATTTTTTACAAACACAATACTTTTACTATACCTACGGTATAAATGAGGAAAAGTAAATATAAAAATGCCTAAAAATCTCAATAAACCATCTGTTAGGGTCCATAGTATTTTGCTATTTTTTGTAATATACAGAACAAGGAAGCAACAGGTGGAGGCTCTATCGTCCCTGACCCTAAATCTACCTGTACCAGCACACATTTAGAAGGTGGAAGTGGATATTTTACTTTTTTTTCAAATGTAAGAGAGAAGTTGTTCAACTGTAGAAAATAATATTTATCCGCTGTTATGGCGTCAGCTGATAACTATTTTTTGAAGGAGAAAAAAATAAAATATGAAACAAAATATGAAAGCCATCAAATATCAATTTACTTGTTACTTTTCCTCATTTCAACCTTATATAGGACTAGTAATCCTTGCATAAAAAATTCACGTCAGAAGAATACATGAAATAAATATTTAAAAACAGGCTCGCTTCGCTGGATAGATAGTATAGATTATTAATATAAAAACTTAAATTGAGAATTTTCGATCACTAGATTTTAACATTTAAATGTCAAAATTATTATTATCCGGAAAATAATTTTTTGAGCCGCAATAATGACGCCATAATTTCGATGGATCATAAAAAGCGGAAAAATATTGCCATCAATTTGAAATTTGGCATGCATGTAGCCAAGGCGGAGTACTAACCAACATTCCTCTGAAGTGAGGAGACCGCGGCCCAGTGCCGATTTTGCACCTAAAGAATCTTATAAACTAGTTTTTAATACTTGTGTATGTAAAATTTATTAGTGCAAATAAATGGTTTATTTATTTATGTAGCCAAGTAAAAGACTAACATATGTGCCAAGTTTCATCTTATCATCAGCATTGTTTTAATTTTTATCATATGACTTTATACGTTTTTTTAAATAAAAAATCATAAAATTATCTAATTGAGTTGAAACTTGGTACAATTGTATACCCTTATGTAATAAATAAAAATATAAGGCTTCGTTTCAATACGACAACGGTATCTACTGGTTTTGTTAGATCATAAAAGTCAGGCTGCATCAAGAGTGGTCAGTACCTGGATGGGTTCCCGCTGGGAATAAAACGAATTTATTTACTATCTGAGGGCGAGGGAAGTGAGTCCGATGATGTATTGCAGTATAAATTTAAATGACTTGTACATTCTGAGGACATCCCAAAGAAGGGAGGATGAGCGTAGGGAATCTGATGTGATGAGGACAAGTTCCGAGGTACACCGGACCCGATTTTCTATTTTAATACTTTCCTATTAATTGGAGATACGAAAACATAAACGTAAGATAAATCAATTAATGAGTAATATTGTTAACGCCATAATGAGATGCGAGCGTGTACCCGGTACCGCTACATCCTGTCGCGTATTTACTCACCAAACATAAATACTGATACCTTAATCTAAATTCAAATTTAGATATTAACAGGATTTTTAATTTGGATATTTAATTAATTAAAGCGATCATTTTTTATTAGTTAACTGAGGCTTTAATAATATTTAATAAAAAAAAAAATATTGCGTATTTGCACAAGAATCTGAGATTTACCAAAAATAATTCGTTTCAGGGAGTTGAGGTTTAGAGACCTGAGTGGATTTACCAAATTGCCAGTCTTTGTTTATGTGTGTGTTATCACATTAATTCGCGGGGGGGGGACTGGCCAGCGAGGGCGGCAGTCCTCCTTTGGCCCTTCACCCAAAAATACACCAACAGAAAAAACTGCGATAATATAAAAAACTAACACATTAAATATTTTTAAGCTTATGATATATTAATATATTTTTAAGCTTATAATATATTGATATATTTTTTTATTATAATTATGAAATATATTGATAACACCAGAGTCAAAGCGGCCTCTGAGGTAGGGCCGAAAGAGCTCCTATAGCAACTGTTTTTAAAGTACTTAATAATATTCTTAATTTGTTATTATAACCTGAATCTTAGGTTTTAAGGTCCCTATTTATTTTACCTCGACTTTTAAGGGAGACTAGGGCCAAAAAGAGCCCTAGCATACTCGATCAGAAGTAACTAAAAATATATTCTAAATTTTAGATCTTTATGACCCCTGTTAATTATACCTAGACATTTAAGGACCCTATGCGAAGACTAGAGCTAATATGCACCTTGATTTACTTGAGCAGGGCCCTAACGCAGTATAAAATGCCCCTAGACATTAAAAATAAAATAGTTTAAGTAAAGATTACACTTAAATGACCCCCCCCCCCCTTTATTGGGCCCCTTGAGATTAAGGTTTGGGCCCTTTTAGGCCAAACCCTCCTCGGGCCTTGTTGGTTCAGTCCGCCACTGGTAACTCGCATTTTATTTATGCTATAGAGTTTAAACTTATCACACAAATCAATTAGTTGTGCTGTCAGGAAAAATATTTAATGAAATATATTTATAAAATATACAATAAAAATTCGCTTAAAGCCAAAAGGCGACAAATTTATAAAGATCACTACACTCCATCCAAGACATTGGATTTAAAACGATAATTTTTTCTCCATTTAAAAATCAATAAATAATTTTGAGATAAGGGAGCAAAAATAGTAAGAAGCTAAATCAGTCAAGGGCTGTTGGGCACCCCATACTCGTTTGCTCTCCCAAGAAGCCTACTGCTTAGGTCTGAAGTTAGTGAACCAAAGTTTTATAGGTATAATTCATCATCTGAAGGGAAGGGGGAGTCAAAGGAAAACGCTTCAAGAGATAGTGCAATCAGACCTATTTTTCAGTTCTTAAAATACAGACTGTTTCTTATATATGTCAAGCAATAAAATGAATATTTAAAAAAATAATCAAAATATATTAATTAAATTTAAAAATGTAACAAATAAAGTTTTCAAATATGTCTAAAATTTAAAAATATTTACGTATCAAATCATCTTAACGCATAAAATATAAAAATCAACACAAATTACGAAAATATTACAACACTAGAGCTATCTAGCGGTATTTTATACAATCGTTCCAAGCAAACCTCTTGCCTTGAATTATAGAAGCTCATCAAAAGGGTAAAGGAATATCTCAAGGATTTAAAAACCTGTCAGATTGATGTTAACCCTTCTTTGTCTAAGTCATGTGGATATCTCCTATTTCACTCCTCACAAAGTAATATAGATGTTATCTTTTATCCTTAAAGACATTGGAGCAAGAGGATACTAGACATATCACTCATAAATAAAAAGAATTTAAATGACTTTAACAATTAAAAAACATTAAATTTAAAATTTAAAAAAACATTAAAGGTTTCAACTACAAGTATAAAGCTTTTAAAATTACACTTATATAATTATTGAGTAACATATATAAACCCAACTATGTCAAAACCCTGATGGCAGTAATATGTCACACAAACACCCCTTTTCATATGTGTTTTGATTTTAATTCCGATAATCCTCAAAAATTAAAATAGCAGGGGAGCTTACAAACATTGGCACTTAATTATATATAAATTAATATAAAATTCAACCAAGCATGAAACATAATTTTGTAACAATAAATTAAACTTTTGATGCAATTAAGGATATTCCAGCCAAATTAATTAGAATTAAAGTTTAGATAATTGGTTCTGTATTGTTTATTAATTCAGCCCAAATGAGGAAATAATGGGAAAATAGGTTTTCACTTCCAATATACTTACAGTTCGAAAGCTAAGAAAAAAAGTTGTAATTTTGCATAGTTGTTTAACAAATGCAATGTGCTGGAAAGTTTAAATTGTTGTTTAAATGTGCTAGAAAGTTTAAATTGTTTAAATGTGCTTGAAAGTTTAAATTGTTTAAATGTGCTAGAAAGTTTAAATTGTTGTTTAAATGTGCTAGAAAGTTTAAATTGTTTAAATGTGCTAGAAAGTTTAAATTGTTTAAATGTGCTAGAAAGTAATAAACAAAATCGGGTACGGGGGATTTCGGAAAATATCTTTACCATATCGAATTTGCAACGTATGTCCGGAGTAAGTCGCAACGGACTCACTTCTCTCGTCCTCATAATATTGAAATTACTTTATTATACTGCTGTACGTTTATGGACTCGCTTAGCTTGTCCTCAGGCAGTCAAAACATCAGTTTTATTCCCTGATGTCACCCATCCAAGCACTGACTTCGCTCGATACTGCTTAACTTTTATAATCCAACAAAATCAGTGGATATACTTGTGGTAAATGGAACAACAAAAACTGTAGATGTGACATACTTGCCGTGTTGAAGGGAACTTAGTTATTATTAGAAAAATCATTATTTTTTAATTATACTCCAAATGGATTGAAATATATTGTTCCTGTTTATAAAAAAAAATGAAGAATTAAAGTAGTTCTTTTCCTAATAGTAATTATTTTTTAATTCATAATTTCTTCTTGTCGTCTTTCATTATTTATAATGGACTCCATTCTATGCTATCTCTATGGATATACAGAGTATACATACTAAATATACATTTTTTTAAAATTTATATAAGAATATTTCAAATGTATTAGTTAAAAGAACGTGATTTTTATGAATAAATGTCAATCAATAATGCCAGAACTGATGTAAATAATAAATTGTTATTTTTATACATGTGTTATAAAGATCAGACACCTTTTTGAAGTAAAATCATTTTTTAAAAGTGTTCGAAAATCATTGAGTCTAATACATACATATATGTATGTATTATATATATATATAATATATATATATATATATATATATATATATATATATATATATATATATATATATATATATTATGTGTGTGTGTGTGTATGTATGTATGTATATATACATAAACCTCAAATATATTTATATATTCTTTTCAATAAGTCCCGCTCCCATAAAACTCTACCCCAATATTCCTACCTCATTAGCTCATTTTATCGTTGAAATAAAAGGTTATGTTTATGATAACAGTACTTAAAATAACAATACTTTAAGTAGAGATGGTGAACTAATAAGTCAGACTATTTGTATGTTATGTTTTTGTATTTCGTGAAGAGCAGTGAGGATGGTACTACAGACTGTTCGTTGAAAAAATATAAATTTGTTCAGTAACGGGCTAGGTAATTTGCCAGGGCTTCAGCTACCTTCTGAAGTTCTGTTTGTGAAGAAGTGTCATGTCATCGTCGGTAAAGTTGTAGTTGGGTGTTAATCGAATATCTATCAATCATGCCACTCTATAAGAAAGATGTTTCTCAATACAACTAAGTTATAAGTATGAACTGTTATACTAATGTTGGCGAAAACTTAATTGAAATTTAACTCATAAGTTTAGATATTCTACATGATCATGTTTATTGACAATTAAGTCAGGGAATCCAAACAAATAATAAAGTATTAGGGTTAAGTCTGACTTATGAAATCTGTTTATTGCGAAAACTGTGATTTAAATTCTTTACTTAATATAATCTAAGGCTTGCAAGTGTTACCAACCCACAGAAATATTTGCCTTGCCTATTTCTAAAAAGTTGTCTGTTTTGAATGTACAAGCTTTATTGTTATTGCTAAGAAGCGACTCTTTGCGTATATTCTAGACAGCTTATTAACAATGTAAATCATGCCGTGGTAGCTTACCAGTCGACTTGTAAGCTTCATTTCTTATGTTAGGCCCGTTAGCTCCTCTAGCTTAACTTAACCTAGTTATGCTTCAATCTCTTTTAATCTTTCTTTTTAATATTCTTTTAATGCTCTCGCTATGAATAAATTTAAGCCATTTATTTATTTTATTTTTTTGGTATTTTAAAACGTTGGTAAATGCTATATATATACATATATTATTACATATAGTATATATATATTGCTATATATATATATTTATATATATGTATAATATATATATATATATTATATATATATATATATATATATATATATATATATATATATATAATATATATATAATAGCTACAAAAATAAGTACTTGAAAACGGAGAAGGTAAAGGCTATGGATAAAGAAGTTGATGAATAATAACAAAGCTGTAGGCGAAGATAAAATCTTGGCTCTGACCTACGGAGTTGAATATGGACTTGGAGGGTTATAGGGTCCTTTAAGTTGTAAATTATTCGTATTGTTGAGTAATGGTAACGCCGGCAGAGGCCCCAGCTCTGAATATTGAAAATTTGGAACGGATAACTTTGAATATTCCAGAAGATAAGGTCAACTATTGGAGAGAACTATTAAAAGTTCAGACTTGTACAGCGTACAGCTGCTATATAAAAGAGACATAATATAATTGTGCGAGTTTCGCCTTAGAATGGAACAGCAAAGTTCTATGCTATGCTTTATTTAGGAATTGTTATATCATTCGACATTCGTAATTATTATTGGCCCGACATAATTTCCCACTCTGTTTCGTTACGTCTCAATCTCCAAGGTGCCGACATAGCCTAAACCCTCGTCACTTTATACATAACCTTACATGAATACATAACTTTATATTCTTAGGAAATTTTTAAAAGGCAGAGAGAGTTTAGGCTTTGTTGGCGCAATGTTGAGTTAGACTTAACGAAACAGAGTGGGACAAAATATTATTACTACCAATGAATAATGAGCAGACTGATGGAGCAGCTCACAGATGTAGCGAAATATTTGAACAGACTGATGGAGCAGCTCCCAGATGTAGCGAAATATTTGAGCAGACTGATGGGGCAGCTCCCAGATGTAGCGAAATATTTGAGCAGACTGATGGAGCAGCTCCAAGATGTAGCGAGCAGATACAATATAATTGTGCGAGAGGCACCTAGGAAATGTAACAAGCAAAATGCAATGCTACATCTGGAAACTGTTCCATCATTCGACATTCGTCATCATTGATGACTCGACATAATGTCATGTCCCACTCTCGCACAATAATATTTTGTCAACAATTCCCGATTTGAAAAACTCTGTAGTGTCAAATGATATTATTTAAAAGAGTTCAATATAATTTTTACCCAAAACCATTAATCTTATTCATTATAATTCAAAATGAAGCAGTGACACCATCATTTCTATTCAGAGTATTGTAAATCTAACAAAAAGAATACATTATCTAAAACCGTTTAATGCTCTGAAAAATATGACTTAGTTCAAGCTGAATTTTAAACCCCGTTCGGAATAATTTAAATTCAAATGGCATTTCTCGGATTTTCAGACTTTAATTCGGAAATATAATGACATTAAATATGACCTGCATTCGAAATTAATATTATCGTTTAAATATTATAATGAACATATCATATTTTTAAAGTTCATTTTGGTTTTCTATTTGCAATAATGGAATAAGCATTGAAATGAGAGTAGATCAAGTTTTAGCAATGATCGAAAAACGAAGCAGGGACCTTTAGCTCTATTAGGAAAGGTATCATATAAATCGATTGTTGCTCGGTGAAAGAGCCATAACTTAGGTTGTAGTCATCCGATTTTGATGATTAAACTCGATTTATAGAACATTTTATCACCTTTAAAAAAGTAATATTCATATTTAGTTGGCGACCCTCGGGCAACCACTCATTTCATAAAAACTGAAAATTGAGCGATTTTATACAATTTTGAGCATGCGAAATCATATGCTCCTCGCTGGATGGGAAGACCATGTTTTTACTTTATAATTTAAGGTGTATTTTCAGAAAAATTTGATTTCAAGTAGCAAAAAATGAGTCCCATTTTTCAGGTCCGGCTCTTGGACTACAAGATTCATCAGTAGTATTTTGCTAAATAATAAATATTAAATAAGTTTTAAAAAATTGATTTATTACACTTTAAGGCAAGGCACCTAAATCCCTTACTGTCTAAGTAGCCCTAAAAACAGCGGCTATTAAAGCAAGAAAATATAGAAAATAAATTAAAAAAGTATACCTTAAGTTGCAGGAAGGGATTGAATTTTTATAAATCCCTGTTAAGCTAAGAAAAAAAATTAAAATCTTTTGCGGTAAAAACGCATTAGCGATCTAATAAATATTTAATGAAAAATAAAAATAAGCACAGATTTTAATAAATGAGTTTCCCAAAATTTTGACAGTTTTCTTTTTTCTCGGGGAGTAATAATTATTATTTTTATGCTTCTGTTTTTTAATTTAAGAGTGAAAAAAATAATTTAATATGCACCCTTAGAAAACGTATTGAAATATGAAAATTTAAAAAGGTTTTTCTTTTTAAAACTAAACTTGGGGTTTTTACCTGTCAGAAGTGAACTTTTTGTAAAAAAGTTTTCGATTAAAATTTTCAATTCGACTGAAATTCTTGAAAAGTTTTTTTGGTGCTTCTTGTATAGAATGAAAATTAAAAATAAAACAGAACTTCTGATGTTTCTGTTTTTGAATGTTTTAGTTTTGCCCTGAATGATGGCTTATTATAGTCGCCGAAACGTTGGCTAAGTAATCTGTTTATTTATTACTGACCGACTACCAAAATTGAGTAAGGTGTATAAACTGAATATAATATATATATATATATATATATTATATATAATTCAGTATTAATTTTCATATATATATAATATATATATATATATATATATATATATATATATATATATATATATAATATATATATATTATACATACAATAAAATTTATATTACTATAAATAAAATTATATACCTTTACGTCTACTGATCATCAAGTAAAATAATCGTACCTGAAAAAGAAATTAAATAAAAATAAGAAACAATTAACAAAAAAAGATATGCGTAGTAAAAGCATCAATGAGATGGATGGAAAACAGAGGTAGGCGGAGAATAAGTCTATCACCTTAAACCACCTGTTACCTTACTGTCGCGAGATAAGATGGTAATTCGTAAGGTAAGAATTTTTTTGGTAAATTAACATAGTACAGGCATTACAACGTAAATTATAAGACGTTATGATTATTGCTTAAATTAAATCTGTAATTAGTAAAATAAAATGGTAATTTATAAGATAATATAGTAATTGCTAAGATAAGATAGTAACAATAGGGTACGCGGTACATCGGAACAATTCCTCACTATATCGGACTTGCTTCGCGCGCCCACACAATATGAAAAACGTCTAATTCATAATTTAGTACATCTTTAATTTTACTTTGCTCATCCAGGGATAAAAAACATCAGTTTTAATCACTCGGACGATGCTCATTATCAAAGGTGATGCGATAAAAACAGTAGATATACATATACAGGCCGTTTTGAAATGGAACTTTATATTCTTGTTTATTGTATAAAGAAATGCATACATGCCAAACTTCAACTCAACTATTTATCTATCTCAACTATTATGATACTAATAAATATGTGATTGTTGTAAATAAATTTTGTGACGGAATGCGATTGTACTAATGTACTTACAAGTACTTACATTGTAATCATTCATTCATTCAGATTTTTAATTTTTGAAAACCTACAGGTAATTTTAATTAAATTTAACTAATGCTATAATGCTAATAAAGAGATGAAACTTCACGCAAGGTTCTAAAATATGATTAAATGCGTGCCAAATTTCACAAGAAATTATTAAACAATTTTTTAATATTTTCATAAGTCATACTTAATGGTTAATGACATCATAGAAAAAATCCTGTTTGAATAGCGAAACTAGAAGAAATACACACATACACACACACATATATACATACACATATATATATATATATATATATATATATATATATATATATATATATATATATATATATATATATATATATATATATATACATGTTAACAGACAGATACTTTGATAGCACCGCCCAGGAAGTTTTAAAAATACCTGAATTGGATAGTTTAATTAAAATCGCAGTTTCAGATTATTAGTGCAAACGCAATACTTTTCCTATTTACCTACGGTATAAATGAGGAAAAGTAAAAATATAATTTTCAAAGATAATGAATATAAGATTTCTAAGATGATTGGTCAGCAAATATAATACTAATTAACAAATTCACTATCAAATTTATTTTATAATACCTTCTACGTACACTGCACTACTAACTCGTATATTACTTATAAAATAGCACACTTAGCGTACACTGGTACACATGTGGATTTAAAAAAGCTATTAGCAACACAATGTGAATTTCTAGGGTCGATAAACTTTACCTTTTTACAGTGAAAGATGACAAAATAATAATCAAAGAGTTCATCGCCACTAGAGAAAGTTATAAGTACACTGTGAGGTAGTACCGATACAGGCTGCCTATTTAGAGCAATGCAAATGTGTCATATAGATGTCCTATGTTATGGTTCAAAGTATGCATTCAAGAATAGATTTTTAAAGAAGAATAAGCATATAAATATTATATAGGATGTAATATTTTTGGAGGGAGGGGTTTTACTGATCAAGAATATATTTAAGGTTTAATATATATATATATATATATATATATATATATATATATATATATATATATATAAACGGAGCGACGCGACCTCCAGCACCGACATGAGGTCGAATGATTTATGTTTCATTTACATTTTGGGATCTTTAGAGTCAGAAAAGAAAACTTGTGAAGAATATTGGGTGTCGAATGCATTATGTTAAATAAAACACTCTCTCACCTTAAAAATATGCAAAGTAAAATTGTTTATAATAAAAAAAAATTAATTACTAATTACAAATCTGATATAAGTTCATCTGAACTTTCGCCTCTTATTGGAAAAACAACTTTTACATTTTTTTTATAAAAAAATGTGTTGAATTATGATAAGTGAAATATCAGAAAGTGTTCTCTTTTATTTATATTTAATTTATTTATCTGGGAAACAGATAACGGGGTTTTCATGGCAAAGTACAATGACTAAGTATTGTATTGCATATTCGACCTTATCATTTATGAGTTCAAAAAAAAATAGAGACGATAATAAAAAAAAAGTAATTCTATTTCATATTTATAAAGATACATATTTTCTTTAAATTAAGTATATAAACATATAATATGACTATACACTATTATTATTAATTAATTGTGAGGGTAGGTGTAAAACCTTTTGCACTGCGACTTTGAGTCTTTTGTACAAGTAACTATACACTAAGAATTATAGCTATATACATTTTTCATTAGGAATAAATTATACAACACAAAGAGAATGTCTTGGCTAAGAAACAAATTTTTCTAAAAAAGCTTTTATAACTACATTTTTTTAAAATAAAAATACAAGGAGAATATGCTTACTTTAAGCTCACAAAAAAAGGTTAATAGTTAATGTTGTCGTTCAAAAAGATAAACTTAAAAGATTAAAGAATTTGCAATCTAATGTATATTCAAATCGTAAAGCTTACAGACAAAGCTATAGACAATGGGGAAGAACTTGACTTTCTTGGATGAACCAATTTGATAAAGAAAATACTTATACGTTTGAATACATTTTCTACTTTCTGAATAAGTGAATAAGAATCAAAATAGTCTTTTTAGCTGTTCCTAACATGACGGTCTGAGTGGACTTCATTTCCATTTTGCAAACAATTCTTTGAAGTAGCAAATTTAGAGAAAAAGCCTTCATTAAAACTTTTGTCAATAACCTAAACGGAAATTGTCGAGTATCAAAGATATCTCTGTCCAGTTTACTACATACTATAGAAAAATATTGACTATCTCTGTCTAGCTTACTACATGATATAGAGAACTATTGACTATCTCTGTCTAGCTTACTACATGATAAAGAAAACTATTAACTATCTCTGTCTAGCTTAGTACATAATATAGAAAACTATTGACTATCTCTGTCTAGCTTACTACATAATATAGACAACTATTGACTATCTCTGTTTAGCTTACTACATGATATAGAGAACTATTGACTATCTCTGCTTAGCTTACAACATACTATGAAAGCTATTGACTCTATCTCTGTCTAGCTTACTACATACCATAGAAAGCTGTTGAATCAATCTCTATGTAGCTTTCTACATAATATAAAAAAACTATTGACTATCTCTGTCTACCTCACTGCATACTATAGAAAACTCTTGTTTCTATCAATGTCTAGCTTACTACATACTATAGAAAATAACCATTATCAGAAAATAAGGTAAATTTTTTTATATTTCTATAGTTAAAAATGAGAATCAGGATAGACATTATAAATTTTGGCTTCATTTTTATAAATTATAAAAAGCTATCAAATATTTATATTTTTTTTGGTAAATGATAAGTCTCAATTACATTATTTACAACTAAACTTTTGCTTAACAATAAAAGTTGAAACAAATTCTGTTTCAAAAGTTTTCAAACAACATAAATTCAAAGAAGGCCTTTTTAAAGCGAGTAGCCCCTAAATTTGATTCTTTACAAGTTCCAGCCTACTCTACCCTTCCTCATTACCATTCTATTCTATATCCTACCTGTTACGCATTTTTATTCATTTAAATAAATTATGTCGGAAAACTTTTCCTTCTATTGAGCAAAAAGAGTATAAACGTAAACCAAAAAGTTTTTTATCAAAATTTTTCAGCATTTAGTTTTATTTTAATTTATTCATATTGTTAATAATTGAATTTTCCTTTCAGATTTTTTCCCGTGAATGTTAAATAAAAACTTGACAATTAACAGAAATTCGTAAGGTATCAGAATAAGTTTACTTTAATTTTTAACTAAACCTGTCAAAATAAACCGCATAAAATAAGTGACTTGACACAAAAACTATAAAACATTGTTTACCTTCTTACCTACTATTAGTTAGGACATAATAGACACAATAAAGAAGGTAGATAGGTAAACGCACGACACCTGACATTACCTGATTTTTCACACACCCTCATATCAGTTATTATGACTTTTGGTAAGTTTTTTCGTACCTCCGTGCTTACACACATTTCTACCGGATTTACCTTAAAAAATACGTGCTTAACTTCAAGTTTCACCTATTTTTGTCAAAGTTCTTACATACTCCAAATAACAATTTATGATTCTAAAATATATTTTTGTAAGATTTTTTTCTTCTAAACTAACTAATATTTATTAGTTCTTTTTACAAAAAAATAAAGAATATGTTTCCCTTAATTTTCAACACGCTGCTAAATATAGAACAAACTCAAACTCTCAGATATATATGTATACGTGTATATATATATATATATATATATATATATATATATTATATATATATATATATATATATATATATATATATTTATATTATATATATACATATATATATATAAAGAGTTTAGAAAGAACACACTTACATGACTTACAAAAAGAAGGTTTTTCGACAGACGGAGAGAGAATACAACTTAATAAGAGCAAACATGTCCAGAGATATGATGATTAGAGATAGAGAAACATGTCTAAAATGTTTTAAAACATAATTTCAGTTTTTAAGTTAAAATTAAGTATAAAACATATACTTAATTTAATTTTAATTTAATTTAATTTACCCGACAAACAAAAAACACCAACAATAAATTTTATTTTTAACAATTTAATAAGCGAGTTTTCCCCTCTTTTTTAGAGGGACAAAATTCAAAAAGAAAATAGTAATTTTGGTTCATAAATCGATATATGGAAGAAAAAAATACATTTAACTTAAAATTACAAAGTGTCGCCCAACATCCTTATTTTGATCGCAACACCCTAGAAAGACATTGCAGTAAATTGTGTCTACTATTCATGTTTTGCAAAACTCAGTAGTAACAAATGATATTGTGTCAACTATTCATGATTTTTTTGCAAAACTCGGTGGTATCAAATGAATTAGTAGATTATCTTTACTATACATAATTTATCTGAAACGATTAAAGAGAGGGCGACTTTTAGACCACCTTGTTTAATTATACGAAATTTTTATATTTTTAATAATATTTACTCCAATATAAAAGAGTGTTTTATGACTATTTCTTTTTAAGTGCACTTTATTTAGAGCAAAAGTCTCTTTAAATTAAATTTGTTTGCATACATTTTTTTCTATTATCTTTCATTTTCAAATTAAAGCATCACGCAAAGTTTAACAATCGATCAAAAGTTTTCAGTTATTAGTTTGTTTTTAGCATAATATGCTATAACAACAAAAAATATACTAAGCATGCAAAGCTTTAATCAGTGTTAAAAGCTTTATAAACAGTTTAGCCAACATAATAATGAGATAATTATAGATAATGCTATCAAGCCGCTTATCTATTCCTTATCTAAAGCCATGTGTTTCACAGAATATATAAGGTTCAGGTTTAACCTATTTAACTGAAAATGTTGTATTATTACCCCGATTCTTACTTAAGCCGCTGGCATAAAGACACGAGGTATTAAATAAAAGTGATCGTGATCAAGCTGTTCGAAGACGATGAAACTATCATCGGAATGTTCGTTCAGCCATTAGTAGTTAATATAATTAGTGTTTCGTAAATAATAAATTCTTTTATCTCCAGACATTGTGTAACGTAAAGTTTATTGCGACTACTTTTTATAGAGTAAAGAAGCACTTTTCTCTCCCAAGGGAGAAAAAGTTACTTTTCACTTCCAAGGGAGAAAAAGTTACTTTTCACTCCCTTGGGAGTAAAAAGTAACTTTTTCTCCCTTGGGAATAAAAACGTTTCCTATTATTGGGTTATTTTAACCAATTATATCCATTTTTTAGGGGTGTGGTATTCTCTAAATTTATTCACGTGACCGATTAATATTTGTAATTTTTCCGGGGGGTGGCAACCCTATATTTATTAGAGGGACTCGACCAAAAAAAAAATTGTATTGGCTAAAAATCCGTTTCAGGTAAAAATAAGTTTTTTAGAATAATAAAAAAAAGATTGATTTCTTTGGGGGGCAGCACTCCCTAAATTTATAAGAGGATCCAATAAAAAAAAAATTTAAAAAAAATACAACAAAACGTATTAAAATAAAATCAACGTCTGGAAATAAAATCTTGTAAGCACCTTGGGAGTAAAATCTGCTTAGGGAAATAATAGCATTCTTTACTCCCTTGGAGCATAAATTACTATTTACTTTTTCTAATTTATACAGTTGGTAGTTAATGCAAGTATTGTTTGCATTAAAAATCCGAAACCAGTATTTCACCAGAATTATCCGTTTCAGGTGTTTTAAGACTCTCTTAGTGGTTTTTATAAAGTTTTCTGTCTTAGTGTGTGTCTATTATCATCAAACTTCCCAGTGGGTTTATGCAAGAGAGTTAAAACATGGTACAAAAATTAATGCTTAGGTGTGGTTATGCTATCCGCATAATTTTTCAATGACGTCATTTAACACCATTAATGAGTCAGCAAATATTTCAAAAATTCATAAAACATGGAAAAATGGATCAGTTTTGTAAAGCAGAGTATAGAATGGTCAAAAGGTAGATGCATGGGCGACAGGTGGGATTAAAAATTATTGATGTTTACTTAGTCCAAAGGTAAAGTTAATTATAAATAATGCATTTTTATATCCTGAGCGAAGCGAGTCCGAAGTAGCAAAAATGAACGAAGCGAATCCGAGGAGTGAAAGGAAGTTTAAGATAAGTTCTAAATTAATCTGCTTACTTCAAAGTAAAATAAACCCATTTGTTTGCAAACTGCATAATAAAATGAGTAAAAAACACTGTTACCAATTTAACGCACTAACCAAATATCTGTGTTGACTCATACAATGAACAAACAAAGGCTTAATTCATTATTGACCCTCATAACACAGACAATAAACTCTTGCTCGTCAAACATAGGTTAACACTAACCAGTGTTACCTCGTAAACACTAATACATAGCTAGAATAACAGTGTTGCCATTTCTATTTCTTCCTGTTACATATTAACTATCATGGAAATGTGGCTAATAAGTAACAATTAGTTGCTTCCTCTTAGTTATTACAGAGAGACAACATGGGACATTCATCATGCCATGCAATGTCATTTATACGTTCCATAGAGACAATTTTTACAACTCAAAATGGAGAGATTAAGTAATGCCATTTAATGTAATAATAATCCATAGACATTTTTTACGAGATAGATACAATCAAATAAAATTTGAAAATTATTGTCTATGCTATATGTTTCTTTTAACTGAGGTTGAAACCATCGGTTTTTTTAAAGTATGATATCGAAACATTTATTCAAAGCGAATCATCTTAATAAGTTTTTAGCTCCAGTAAAAAATGTCAAGTCCAATAGGGACGGAGCATTTGGGGGAATAGGAAAAACATAGCGTTAGTACAGCCTTGACTAAAATCGTAATTGATTATCCTCCGTTATATCATAGGTATATTATCTTGAAAACTGAGCTAAAGGAAATTGAATATCTACACCGATTATAACTTTCAGACAACATGGCAATTTATGAAGATTTTCAAGATGATTCCAACAATGGTACGAAAACTTTGTTACCTTTATTCAATATTTTTACTACGCTGTGGAATGTCTTTAATGACAAAACCATCAACTCCGTCATTTCCATATTTTTTTTTGCTTTATTAAGGCAGAACCGGCTTTTAGCTTACGCCATCATCAGTGCCGAAGAGATGTCGAGCCGTCAACTGTCCAGGACCTCGTATTTCAACTTACACTCTTTCTCCTGACTTTAACTACAGACTCGACTGAAACTTTTCGTTGACTTATCATCTTTAACAGTAACTACTTCAATAACGCTAAAACATTTACCAGTTCTCCTGAGTTAGAGAGCAGTCTTAAGAAACTGCTCATTTTTCATTATATTTCATTTTTCTAACATTAGTTTCGTGACACCTAGACATAGTGTCTTAATAAACAGTCTTAAGAGACCTATGCAGTTTCAACAATTCATCTCCCTCACTCTACCTCCATAATGAGCATATTCAAATACTTTGATCTGTCGTATGGTATATAGGATTAACATTTCTCTGCAGTCTCACGTCTCACTATAGAGTCTCAGTGCAGAGCTGTCAGAATCGTTTCAACACTGAGCTGGTAGCCTCTCAAGCATTTATCTTTAAAATTTGTCAATTGGCAAGCCTGATATTAAGTAAGGTCTTCATGTTGAAGACCCCCAACAATTATTTAACTTCTTGAGAACCAGCTCTACTTTAATTTTAAGGAGTAGGTAACATCAGTTCACTCTATTTAGCGTAAAAAGCAAGTGTTCTGACAGAGATTTGAACCTAAGCTACCTTAAAACTAGAGGCGTGCCCCGCTGAAGATCTAACCAGATAAGCTAGTTAGACACCTCGCCTTCAGTTTAAGAGCCAAATTTTAAACTTTTCAGTAATATTTCATTTTCTGCCTAAACACAAATAACTATTGTTACGAACTAACATTAATTTCGCGATACCACAATTCCTAAACATATAAACAATAACAGTTGAGCTGATACATTACAAATCAAAATCAAATAACTCAAAGACACAATAAATATATTTTTCTAAAACAACACTATGAGCTTAACCACAAATGTAATATTTATCGTTGCTTCAAAACATAAATTGACACAGTAGAGTCTAGACACTATTCTACACAAAGCAATACATCTATCTTGTTTCAAACGTGAAGAAAACATTTAAAGCAATGCTGTTTTCACACATGACTTGCTTTATAAGGTCAACTGAGAATTATAATGTCAAGAGATAAGCTACTAAATATGTCAGTATGTCATATTGTGAAAGGGTTTCTGTGTTAACTCAATATGACTTTAGAGATGTGGCAGTTAATGCCATGATAATACCAGGGGGCAATTAATCGACCGTGTTACTTATGATATTTGAATTTGACACTCTTTATTTATTGAGAATGAATTAGAAGCGCTGGATACCATGTCATATTGTAACGACAAGATAGTTGAATTATAGGTAGTAAATAATAAATAAGAACAATAAATTATATTAGAATAAATAAGTTAATAAATTAAAGCTGAGGAGTCAATGACAAAAAGAGAGAAACACAATATATTTACAAAAAAAAATACATAGTGGGGCTGCTCATATACAATGAGTTGCTAAAACACACAGCGTACTAATCAATCACATTAAACATGACAATTAACAATAAAATAAGTAAAACTATAGTAAAAAAAATTAAATACATAAAATAAATTATTAGGTTAAACAAACAGAAAATTAAATTTGTACATTATATCTAAAACTAGATAAATTAATTATACAAATGGTTATTAATTATGCCTAACGAATCTAAAATAATATTCTCAGATATTTGCGTCAGTTTTTTGGGGTCAATTCCCATATCGTCGAAGAATTTTGATGTTATTGTAGGAATAGCACCTCTCGAGCCAAACCATAGTCCTATTACTCGGAACTCTCTGTCGCCCTGTTGGTCTCTATATTTCTCTTTATAATAATCTAAACACTTTTCGTAAATCTGTTTCTTTTCCTCGTGGACTTTCTCACCTTGTAAAGGATCGTTAGTCTCGTACCTCACTGTAGGGTCAATCACCAAAGCTTCCTTACTGTCCTTCCTTAAGCTTCCTTATAAAATTGATAAGCTAAATTATATATATATATATATATATATATATATATATATATATATTATATATATATATATATTATATATATATATATTTATTTATTTATTTATTCATTTATATATAAGAAGTACCAAGATTAAATCTTTAAAATTTAAGGCTTATAAAGTTTTCTGTATAAAAAGTAAGGTTGACTCTTTTTGATAAGCACATACACCCTAATTATTCAGACTTGCTTCGCTCGTCTTCGGAATATGAAACACCTAACTAAGCACATCTTAACTCATTTTTAGACAAGAAAGATGAGTTTTCATACTAGCGAACACCCATCTGTCCAGTGACCAAGATCAATGCTCCTTAAGAAACTTGATCTAACAAAAAACTTACATAGCCTTATTGAAATGAAACTTTTTTATACTTGTTGTGTAAAAAAATACACTCATGCCAAATTTAAACTGAATTTGTTACTTTTCTTCCTTTAAATGAGTTCTTTTTAAAAAAAACGTCAAACAAGTCATAAAAAAATGTAACTCGTGCTGATTATAAAATCACAGCATATTTTCAACATCACTTCTAGATATCACATTAACCGCATATCAGCGTTATATTAATTTTTGAAAATTTTGTGAATTAAATAATGACGTCATAAAAAAAATAATTTCTGGGAAGAACAAGTAGATCTAAACCTAATGATTGATTTCCGAACAAAGTTTCATGTCTCTAACACACTAAGAGCTACGATGGTAACACACACTTATACATACACAACTTTGTAAAAACTACGCTGGTGAAACATTACTTGGTGGCTGATTCATGTATAATAAAAGGTTCAGATTTTTAGTTTTAACACAAAACCTTTTCTACATTAAAAGTTTTCCTATCCTTAATGTGTGAAGTCTTTTTCCTATATACCTACGGTATAAATGAGGAAAAGTAAAAGGATGAACATCTGAGCGTTATTTAGACCAAACAGGTCGCGATTTCGCGACTCATTTCCGTGGCCCTTCTAGTTTCTATACTCATACAGCTCAAGAAAGTCACGGAAAAGAGGGACACAAGGTTGTTTTCCTTCATTTTGAGAATAAAGCAAATTAATTTTTACAGTTTTTTTGTATGTGAATTTTAGTTTTTATTCTGTAAACTTTTTATTTTGTATATTTTTAAGTTTATGATTTTCGCTTGTTTTAGGCACTGTTAATGGCTATTTGCCGAAAGCCGGCTCTGTCAATTTATTTATTTTTAATAGATAATGATTAGTGGAGAGAATTGGTTGTTGGTGTTATTTAAGTTTACTATATACATTTATAATTACGTATTATATTCATAACACCAGAGTCAAAGAGGCCCAATACTCTAAGGTAGGGCCTAAAGACTCTTATAGGCCCCCATTCATTTTACCTAGGCTTTTAAGGGCTATCTCCCTAAGAATAGGCCCACAAAGGGCCGTAGCATACTTGATCAGGACTATATAAGAGCATTAATAGGCTCTAGATATTTATATTTTTTTTTATATTTTTAATTTTTTTAGATATTTAGGTTTTAAATATATTTTAAAATTTAGATCTTTATGGCCCTTAATCAACATACCTAGACGTTTAAGGGCCCCATACGAAGGTTAGACCCCAATGATCTGGGGTCAAACTAATCAAACTAAGTTGGCTGTAAACGTTAATACTATTCTCGTTAAAAGTCGACCCATCTTCTAGAGAAGCAATATGGGACCCCCCTTTATTGGGCCCCTTGAGATGTAAGTTTGGGCCCTTTTAAGTCAAACCCTCCTCAGGCCTTTTTGATTCAGTCCGCCACTGCCTCTTACACATGGCACAAAGTAAACGGATGCATACTATGACGGATAGTAGCAAACATTGAGTTGAAACTCTTAAAAGTCATATTTCTAAAATATTTGTTTACTTTAGCAGCTACTTTTATCCGAAAGTTACCAGAGGAAACTATTCAAGTATAACGGATAAATGACGTCATTTAAACTTTAATAGAATCAAAACTCTATAACACTCACAGTCTAAACTTTTTCAAAATAAAAGTATATCTATATTTATTTCTATATGTCATTAAGTTAATAAGTTGATTACATAATACGTATGAATTACAAATACAATTATAAACATACTAATTTTTATTTATAATTCAATTGTACAATAAATAAACTTGGTAACTAATTATTAACATATAAATAAAAATAAGTAAAATAATTTCTAAGAGAAAAAATTGCTATGAATCATCAATGCCAGTTTATAGATACAATATTTTTAACAGTAATTACGTGAGTTACATCATAGAGGTATAAGGTAGATAGATGTAGCGAATGCCACTATAAGTTAACTATAAACTCTACTTTACATCCTATATCTTATCTCTTTTAGATGCCATAGAAGTGTTAGAGCTGCACGCGCTATTTCTGCCTTTTTAACAATTTTTTCGGTTATATAACTAGGTTTTAAAGGTGATTTTATTGATGCGGATATTTAATGATAAGCAAAGCAATCCATAACAAGAGAGGGCATACCATATCTTATGATATTAAGGGCCTTGAAACATCTTATAGGAGCCCCCAGGGGCTCTGTGTAACCTCATAGTAACCTTCTCCAAGAGAGTGTTAGGATTATAATAGATCAATCTACTGGATAAAACTAAAGAGGTTTGGTTTAATCATATCAGTCAACTGGACGAAGCCAACAAAATTGTTCAACTACAGCAGTGTACCGGAGAACACACGCGAGTTCACCTAGAAACGTATTACATCGTCAAAAGATAAATGAAAACTGTAACGATAACACAAGAAATAAACAACGCTTAAAACAAGGTCTAAGGTTTTAAAGAAAAAATAAGAAAATTATATAAAACAATACAGAGAAAAAGATAAGTGAAACACAATAAAATATACTAAAATAGGGTCATTAATAATAATATAAAACTCATATACCATCACGATGAGAATTAAAACTAGAATAAATAAGAATAAAAAATAAAACCCATAGTCATTTTATGTATATTTCTGTTTTAATATCTATATATATACATATATATGTATATATATATATTTATGATGTATGTATGTATATAATGATTATATATCTTAATGCCGTTATACTTCTTAGAGATGATAGACTTAATCGAGTTGTACACTGAGCATTCGAGTTTAAGTGTCTTTTTTTGAAAACGTATATTGTGAGTACTGGTGATTAAAATAATTTCCGATCGTGTTTAGAATTCTTTATGAAATGAGACTGAAAGTAGGCAAATATCAATCCTGGTCTGTTGTGATCGAATGCAATACATTATGCTCTATGCATTAAATCATATCGAATTATTGGATGCTAACTTAAGTCATATGTTTCTACCCAGAGGTTTCTTAAGCTTTATAGTATATAAAGAGAGTCTAATTAATTTTACTCTGTTATCTATTTATAGTCTCTTTTCAAATTATATTCGATCTCATTAGCTTTTACAGAACAGAGCGCTTTCTACTAGGGGTATTAGAGAGTCTAAATGTGTAAATTCGGTTTATATAAAATTAGCCAGTAATATTGATGACTTAATAGTTACTTATTCTAAAATATTATGATAACCTGTCTCCTATTAATATCAATTTACTGGTCTAGAAAACACCTCTAGCTGGTAATGATGTCTAAATATCTCAGGACCGAGAGGGTTGCTTTTCTAAAGGATATTATACGAGAGTACTAATATTTTTAAGTAAAGTTGAACTAAATCTATAATTTAATGTAGTTACCTTATTACTATCTAAAATAATTTATGATTTTTTTGATTACTTTTTGGCCTTAATATCCTCTAATAGTTCATTAAGACCAACCGTACGGTTTACTGAAGTAAGCTATTTTAACTGCATAAGAAAATAGAGAGGGCAAGAGACCAAGAGAGTTACATTATTGTATATTTAATAATGGACTAAATTAGTTATACGTTTAATTAAAATTATAAGTCATCAATATTACTTGAGTTATCATTTAATTTTAAGGCTTACTCTCATACCGTCCTTGATCAAATAGATCATACTGAGAGTCTTAATATTTTTATATAGAAACCTATACTATAAGTCGATGAATACTGTGCTAATTTCTTGTACCAAGTCTGAGTATAACGAAGCTATGGAGAGAACCTAGGCAATTATTGGGCGTACAATATTACTGCATACAGTCTGAGTTCTAAGTTTTTCAAGAGAGAGTGTAAATTATATTGAGTTACTAGCGCTCGCGAAAACAACTCGCTTTGATTAATAACATTGAATACAAAAGAAGTTTGGTTTATTTTCTATTATATATAAGTTATGTTCTCTCTCGGATGTATGAGTTTTTATAGTGAACCTATTTCATGTCTTATCTCTTTTGTAATTCTTTCTTTTTCTCTAGATTTTTATATAATTCTTTTTCTTTAAACTTAGACCTTAGTTTAGACTATGTTCTCATTTTCTGTCTTCGTTACATTTCATTATCGCGTTTGCGATTTGTATGAACACGGTTTCTAGCGTGAACTCGCGTGTCTGTTTCACAGGTTTCAATGCTGTAGTGTTCTGCACAATGTTGATGTGGTAATCGTTCAGGTTGAATGACCTGATTATATAATACCACTAAACCTCGTTTTAGGTTTCTATTTCCACAGTAGATTTAGTATCTATATTTAATCCTAACACTCTCTTGGAGAAGTACTATGATTACCAAGAACCTCCTAGATCTGGGAGTCTATAGATGTTTCTCAACAGCTCCTTTTAAAATCATAATGATATGGTATGTGACACCTCTTGTATCTGGGGATTTTTTGCGGCTATTATGAAAAATGACGGCCTGCATCAAAAATCACCTTTTAAAAACCTAGTATAGATAATACCACGAGAAAAACCTTAAAAAGGCAGAAATTAGAACGTACATGCAGCCTTCTTAAATCATGGATTCTAAAGAGGTATGTAGATTATAAGTAAAAGGTGAGATTTAAGTAGTAATCGCAAATAGTGGACATGCTGTTAACGATTCCTTTTTTTGGTTATTAGCAAATGCTTGAGGTATCTGAATGGGAAAATAAGCAAATCCACCATATGATGCCAGTGCAAGTCCGGCTTATGGCAGTGACTTTCTAAAGGATAGGGTTCTTCTAAACAGAAATTATCAAGCAAGTAAAACACGGAGGCGATGTTATAATGAGGAAATTTAACCGTGACAGACTCCAGCCGAAATAATGTCCTATCAACCTCTCTAAGAAGATATTAAAAATCGGATGTTAAAAATATATAAATGCGATATAATCTACTAACACTACATGCAAAAATTATTACTTAAAATAATATATATATATATATTAAATTATATAATATATTTATATTTATAAATATATTATATATAAAAATATAATTATCTATATATTAATATTAATAACTATATTTAATATATGTATATATATATATATATAAAATATAAATATATAATAAATATTATATTATATATATATATATATATATAATATATATATATATATAATATATATATATATAATTATTTCCTTTGGAAAATTCGGCTAATGGGATATTATATATTACCCTAGCATATTATTAGACATAAAGTAAAAACAAAATCATTAATAATATAAAAATAGAGGAACAGTAAAATACATAACTAAACAAGCATAAAATACTAAAATAAAAACATAAGAATTGAAAAACACTAAAGAAAATACATTATTTTTGACTAAAGACCTAACGATTGTCTAAATTAGACAGATACCCAACCAAGCATGATTATTCGTTACACCTGTTTCTCTTGACTAGACAGGGAGACATGGAGGCATGATAGGTAATACCATTAAGGGATTAATATGAATAGCATAGAATAGCGGTCACATGAGAGACAAGAAAACCTGGCTGCATGACAAATCAACTGTAAAGGGAGTGTAACCAACATAAGCAAAGTAACTATACTTTGAAGACGAAACATTTATATATATATATATATATATAATATATATATATAATATATATAATATATATATATATATTATATATATAATACATATATATATTATATATTATATATATATTATATAAAATATATATATATATATATATATACATACATATGTGGTGTGTATGGATCCTTTAACCCACGCCCGGTCACAAGTCCGTGGGTCAGAGCTTAGCATTTATCGCCGAATGCAGCTTCGCATTTATTTTTTCAGCTCACGTTTCCATAGCCCTTAACTTCTCTGCTTTCAAGTACTTATTGGTAGCTGAATAATATGTGCATATATGCAAATATGTGCATACATGTATATATGCAAATTTCAACGGCTAATGACAATGACAACATCCCAATATTTTTTCGGATCTGAATGAAAGTTGGTACAAAACATCGATACTATAAATGTTCAAACCTTACTCCTGAAATGTACGAAGCCATTAGCCACTAACCCGGCAAAAATTAGCAAAAGCTTGTAAATTAACCTGATCGGAGTAATACACATATACAACAATTATACACAAATTTTTTGAGAGGAATAGTTAGTTTTATTTACGAATTAAAGTGTATATATATATGTACGAAAATTCCTTACTACTTTGTTTAAAGTTTTTAATTTACACACACCATTTATAGAACGTAACTACAATGCTATGCCACCTATTATTCAACCATTAAGTAAAAATAAAAAAAACCTCAGAAAAAGTCAAGAGTTTTATTTAAAAACATCATCACTTGAAATCTATTAGTACGCGTGTTATTCTATTTGATTCCTTAAACTCTTATAGAAAAGTACATTGTAATGTAAACACAGAATTAAATGTAAACAAAAACTTTCAAAATGGAGGGAGGGTCCTCTTAAACCCTTTCTATAGTAAACAACCTATAACCTACACATAGTTCATTCCGAAACTAAAACAATTCAAATAAATCTCTTATATATGTCGTTAGATAAATACCTAAAATGTCAAATTTAAACCAGCCAAATACGTACGGACTTAAAAACATTATTTCGCATAATATTATTAATACTTTAATATTTTGATCAGATTAAGATAAATTTTAAAATATCATAAGTTTTAACTTAACATGCCTTCACTTCAATGCTTGTAAGTATTTTCAATGTAAATATTTAAAGTAATAAGTTTAGTAAAGGTTAAAGTGCTGTTATAGAAGGGATATATATTGTGTTTATAGCGTAAAGGTGGAAGGTTATGGTGTTTGTATTAATGTAGTATATTAGGGTTTAGTAACGTTATACATAGGTTATATTAGAGTTTTATAGGTTTTTATAGGTTATACTCTAGGTTTAGAATAGATTATAATATACAAATTGCATTATGAAGTTTTAAAAGCCTGATGTCAGTTATTTTCAGGAAATTTGTAAAGACTAACGAGATAAAAAAAATTGTCTTGAATGTTGTAATAAAGATCTCAGAAGTAAAATTTTGGGGGATTTTGAGACGAATAGGCTCTTGTGAAAATCCGACCTGAGGCCTCAAAATGAATTTTTAGAAATGTTTACAAAAGTTTAAGAGTTAAGAATTAGTATAAAGATCTTTCGCATCCATCATGACCTCAAACTTTAACAAATAAGTCCTTTATGTCAATAAGTTCTATTAAAAATGAGCCGCTACCGAGGTTGGGGTCGATAAAACGTCAGAATTTATATATTCTGGAGTTCGCATCCCAGGTTATGCTCTTAGTTTTAGCTAATCAGGGATTCCCCCTGATTTAGGTAGAATTGTGGTATGCTAGAAATATTTTTTATGACGTCATGAACCAACCGTCTTGGTATCCTTTAATATAACTTTTAGTAACACGGCAATTTACGCTCACAAGTCTATCTCATGCGGGCGGGGACGCAGTAAAGAATTAGGTATTATTCATATTTTGTGTGAATTTTAGTCGAATAAAGGAATTTTAATTTTTATATATTTTTATCATTAATGAATTAGCCAAAACATTCATACAACGAGGAATAATGTCCACACCAATTTTAAATTCGACACGCTTTAAATCATATATTGATATGAGACCAACAAATGTGCCGTTTTATTGTCAGAATTAGGTCTATAAGTAACGACACCTATACACCTTTAATTCTTTCAAAATCAAAACCTCATTCAGTTTGAGTTGAAATTTGACATTAAGGGATACACACAAAGTGTATCCCTTAAATGTAACAAGTAAATATATAAAATTACTTTCTAATACGGCTATTATATCAACCGTTTTTGTCGGTCAACTCGTCTTAACCAACAACGAGCGATGTCAGTACTTGCATGGGTAACCGATAGGAATAAAACGGAACATTACTATACCATTTGATACTACCGCGTTTTCCAAAACATGAATAGTCGACACAATATAATTGTGCAAGAGACATCTAGGAAATGTAACAAGCAAAAAGCAATACTACATCTGGGAACTGTTCAAATCATATCAAATGATATATGTTTTGCTTGTCAAGCATGATGCGGTAAGAGAGCACCTCTCGTCTATGGTAAATACTTCACATTACATTATTAGGAATTTTAATTAAAGGTCAGAGTGAGTTTAAGCTCTGTCGGCGCCCTGATGAGTTAGACGTAACGAAACAGTGTGGGACATGACATTATGTTGAGCCATCAATGAAGACAAATGTCGAATAATGGAACAAATCCCAGATGTAGCATTGCATTTTGGTTGTTACATTTCCTAGGTGTCTCTCGCACAGTTAAATATTGACAGATTATTTGGTTTTTAACATAAATAATCTGTTATAAATAAGAGGTCAGAGTGAGTTTAGGCTCTGTCGGCGCTCTGATGAGTTAGACGTAACGAAACAGAGTGGGACATGACATTATGTCGAGCTATTAAAGATGGCGAATGTCGAATGATGAAACAGTTCCCAGATGTAGCATTGCATTTTGCTTGTTACATTTCCTAGGTGTCTCTCGCACAATTATATTGTGTCAGGACTATCACTATTTAAAGACATACTGTATATAAATGATTATTGATTTTTAAAATCTAAGAACCAGCTAGAGAGGATGGATAGCAAATTTTATAACGTAAGGAGAAATTAGTTCCCAAACACCCAAACCCGACTTTTATAAAAGTAAAAAATAAAAGTGTCCACAATAGTTCCTTACTTTTAGTAGACAGCCACTTTGTCAACAAAAAATAAAAACTATTCCGAGTAAAACAGACATATTTACATAATATCCTATGTATAACAACACACACTCGTATACCACACACACACACACACACACAGTCAAACATACTCCTCATAAACACACTTACATACAGTCCAACAATACAACGCTCATGTTTATTCCAATGTAAACAATTCATTACATTTGTTTACATTCTTTCCAAACAAAGTTCTAACTTCCTGGCTTGCTTTCTTTTGTTAAAGAAGAATTCTTTAGCTAGTATTTATTACTACTTTTTTATTATTTCTTTTTAGTGTTTATTTTTCTTGTATCAATATTTAATTACAAGGCGCCTTTGATAATGACTGTTTAAAAAATTAAACAACATACATTATCTAAGAAATGAGTAAAAATGTATACATTAATGGACTAAATTTAAAACAAAAAGTAAAGAATGTATTAACATTAGATTACGGTATCCTATCTATAAAAAAAACTAAACTCATAGTAAAATAGAACATTTTTAACTCTAGGTTAAAAAAATCATTAAATAAATGAAAAACTGCGTAGGCTTCCGCGGTTATGGTCATAAAGATTTAGTTCTTCCGGAGATGACCGCGTAAATATAGACGAAGAATCCGACGTTTCGCTTCCTCTGTGGGAGGCGTAGAATGCCCTACAAAACTGAGCTCTAAATTTTGTAGAGCATTGTGTTTCTATCCATCATGTCTTAATCCCTAAAGATGCCTCCCAGTGGAAGCGAAACGTCGGATTCTTAATTTACATTGACGAGGTCACAACTGTACGACCTAAATCTTCATTAAATAAATGATATATAAATTAAATATATTTACTATTTCAATAAATAATATTAAAATTTACATTTTTTTATAAATTTTATAATTTAAAATTAAAATATAGGTAATTATTTTATCAGACGAAGATCAAAAGGAATTAGATCAAAAGAAAAAAACTATTATAAAAAAAATCAAATGACTAGAAATATAAAAGAAAAAAAGTTAGTCAAAATCTAAGACTACAAATTACAAAAGGCGATAAAGAATGTTTAATTGAAACTAGAGCTAGAGAAAGAAGTACATTAATTATATAGAAAGAAGAAATAAAATTATTTTAATTTATTTTTTTCTGTAGAAAATAAATAGAAATAAACATTGTAAGTAGAGCTAAGAAGTATTTTGTAGCCATATTCTATTGTAATTTTGTAAATTATTTTAAATATTTTTTTTAAATTACAAGTAATATTATTCAAAATTATATGATCCATAATTATATTATAATATAAAAATCCATAAATGAACAATTAGTCAGTATTATACAAGCACAATTAATTATTTAATACTTTAAAAAAAAAACATAATACAAATGTAACGTATTAAACAAGATAGATATGGTGTCAAAAAGTTTTGAAAGTAACCATTCGAATACATAACGATTTATAAATACGTCAATGACCTTTGCTAAGGTATAACCTAAGGAATCAAGTAACTACAAAACGACTTAAGAGCTTTCCAAATCATTGTCTCCAGTCTGGACAGGACTTAACTAGTGGGGGGATCATTTAATATAAACTTATTAAATGACGCAAGTAAATTAAGTACAAATCAAACGAAAAAAAACCTAGAGAAAATTATTTTCTCTAAGTTTTTTCTTCTGAGGCCCAATATGAGCCCTGCCCTGCTCCTCGCGGTTGCGGCATGTACGAGTACCTAGTTCCGCCACTTGTTACATGTTAAATTTAATAATAAAAAAGTAACTTAAACAGGAAAGGGAATTTGAAACAATATACAGAAAATAATTCTGTACGAAAACATAAAACTAAGGGATGGCTCCTGGGCTTGTTTTTATATACACACTAACAGCAGACAAAGTAGCTATTAACCAATACACAAAAACAAAAAGTAAACTATTAAGCAGATTAAAAATTCAACACAAGGTTTAAAACTTAAAAAATAATACTATACTAAAAAATTTTACTCTTTATGAACTTAATTAAGTTTTTTCAATTATTATTTTGTCTACCAACTTTCACTTTAAAGTGAAGCGTGAAACTTTAAAGTTTTAATTTTTATTCTCACACTATACATGCTGTTAAAAAACAAACAGTTAGATCTCACAATAACAAAAAAATAATTAAACAATAATTAAAATTTTTCATTTAAAAAAAAATATTACAAAGAAAAAAGTAATTTTATATAGAGAATAATTTTAGAATTGAGAATAACGACGAGTGTGTGACAAAGTAGTAAGGTACTACGAGTGTGTGACAAAGTAGTAAGGTACTACGAGTGTGTGACAAAGTAGTAAGGTACTACGAGTGTGTGACAAAGTAGTACGAGTGTGACAAAGAGTAAGGTACTACGAGTGTGTGATGTAAGGTACCTACATTATTTTACTCTGAACAAATCATTACAACCTGCACAGCACAGATTATTTATTAATCTAAAGTGCAGGTTTAAATTTCTTATACTATGCATTGTATTGAATTATTATTCTGTTAAAATAAAGAATTTATGAAAAAAATTACAATAATAAATGATAAACAATTAAACGACCATAGTGGCAGCTTATTATTAATGTAACTTATTAAAAAGAGAACTAATTTATTTAAATATGGAATGAGACTCGAGAAATCCTAATACCAACTAATAAAAACTATTTTTAGTTTTTTTAAAAACTTTTTAAAATTATCTAAAAATTTATTTTGATTGACACTTTTAAAACCTCGACTACGGAGGAGGTTGATAATTTATTAATTGTTTATTCATAAAGGTATTTTCACGTTGTAAATTTCCGTTCAAGTAAAATATTACATTATGACCTTACGCTGTTTAGTGAGTTTTTTGTTGACTGCGGAAATGTATTTTACTGTTCAGCGAAGCTGGATAGTAAATATTACAATGTTATTACAAGAACAATAACTTTTACCACTTAGAAGGTAACAAATTTTTCAATACAGTGCAGGAGTAATAAAAATGCTTTTGAAGTCCTCCAAATGACAAAATAGCTATGTTTTTAAGGGTCTAAAGTTACTATTTCACAGCCTACTCTGAATATTATTTATTTGATTGCTCTATATTAAGCTCCAAATGACAAAATAGCTATGTTTTTAAGGGTCTAAAGTTACTATTTCACAGCCTACCTCTGAATATTTATTATTGATTGCTCTATATTAGCCTCCAAATGACAAAATAGCTATGTTTTTAAGGTCTAAAGTTACTATTTCACAGCCTACCTCTGAATATTATTTATTTGATTTGCTCTATATTAAGCCTCCAAATGACAAAATAGCTATGTTTTAAGGTCTAAAGTTACTATTTCACAGCCTACCTCTGAATATTATTATTTGATTGCTCTATATTAAGCCTCCAAATGACAAATAGCTATGTTTTAAGGGTCTAAAGTTACTATTTCACAGCCTACCTCTGAATATTATTTATTTGATTGCTCTATATTAAGCCTCCAAATGACAAAATAGCTATGTTTTTAAGGGTCTAAAGTTACTATTTCACAGCCTACCTCTGAATATTATTTATTTGATTGCTCTATATTAAGCCTCCAAATACAAATAGCTATGTTTTAAGGGTCTAAAGTTACTATTTCACAGCCTACCTCTGAATATTATTTATTGATTGCTTATATTAAGCCTCGCTAGATCAGACATATTTCTATAACATTTATAGTGATACACATAGGCAAAGGAGTGAAACGAGATCTTATAAAATATAAATGTAACATAACTTATTAGGCATAAATGCAAAATAAATTTAGCATATATAAGTTTGTAAAATTTATACGCAAAGAAAGATAAAAATATTCAATGTTATGCATCATAAAAAACCTTGAACTTAAAATTTTTATCTCTAAAATATTCTTCCGTAGACCTTTGAGTGTAATTTTTTTCTAAACATTTCCACTAAAGAAAAACATTTGTCTGTTAATAGTCAGCTATTAAATGACAGACTCGGTTTTAAAAAGTAAAGAAAAAGGATTTTTAGTCCCTGGGGAGCTATTATAAACTAGAGCAGTAACTCCCTAGGGTCAGATAATGGTAATGTCCCTAAGACCGTTTGATCTTCAAACTTTCAGCTTTGAACCTTCTACAACATTAAATAACATTTACATTCCAAGAATTTTAAATTTGGTGTAAATGAAAGAGATAGCGTTCTCAGAAATTTAATTCGAAATTTAATTTCAAGATAACCAGGGTAAAAGTGAATTAATTTAAACTCACTTTTTGAGTATTATTATAATTTAGTTTACACACTACATAGTGTAGGTGTAAAATAGCAGAATGTATTACAAAGCGTTTTTGAGATTCACTGAAACACATTTTGAAATTATATCGACAAACAAATCGGGTACGGGATACCTCGGATCATTTCCTCATTTATCACCGGATTCGCTACGTTCATTTTCACCGATTTCAACCCACTTCACTCGTCCTCAAACTATAGAAGTCACTTGAATTTGTCTTAATATCTGTCAAAATCATAGTGGTAACCCTCCGGGTACTGACCTCGATCGATGCTGCTTGTCATTATTGATTCAACAAGAACCTTCAATACATGCCTTGTTTGAATATTACTTAAAATACATATTCATTACCTAAAGAGATATCCACGCCCAAATTTCAACTCAAATAATTTCTCGTTTTTATATATCTTTTTAGAGTCTGGATAAAAATTTAACTAATGCTGATAATAAAATGAAACAAGACACATTTGTTGATCTTATGTAAAACTATATGCGTACTAAATTTTAAATTGATCCGCATATTTTTTTCCGATTTTTAATCATTCAATTTTACAAGTCATTAATGACGGTCAATGACGTCATTTTCTGGATAGCACAACTAAATCTAAAAAATTGATTTTTATTCAAGTTTAACTCTCTAGCATATTGATAAAAGGAACACACACATACCAATAAGCAAATTCACACACCCAAATAAAGACAGACAACTTGGGAAAAACCACCAATTGGTCAGGTGAAATCCCGGTTTCAGACATTTTTTTGCAATTCCAATACTTTTCCTATAAACCTATGGCAACAATGAGGAAAAGGAGTGAACAAAAGAGAAATATTTAGCATAATATATCAGCACACTTATGATTCAAATAACAATAAAATCAAAAAAGTTTAGAGCTACAAACAATAAATAACAATACAGAATTACGTCAATTTCCGTAAAAAAATGAAATCTGTCCGAATAATAAATTGAACCAATTTAAAAGCATTATCGTTATATTTGATTGGCTTAGTTGTCACATTTTTGACGAAGGTACTTAAAAACTTGACAAAAGTTAAACTAAAAAAGGAAGTAAAAAATAATGGGGGATACTATATTTTTTTTAAACTATCCGCTCTTTTAACTTAAACTAAAGAAATTAAGTAAAAAAATAATAAAGCAATTGTTGAATAATAAATTCCACAATTTTTTTTACCCATTAAAAAGTTTTAAAGTGTATTTTTATTAGTGTATGCAAATACTTAAATTAGCACAATTTTCTGTAAAATACAATTAAAATATATTATTGTATAGTATACTAATTATTTGTATACTCCAAATAATTTTGTCGCTCTTTGAATTCTATCATTTAATAAGTAATATTTACATAAATAAATAAAAAAAAGTATTAAATAAAAATATAATAGTTACTTATTAATCTGATAAGTAACAAGTGACAAATCTGATAAGTGACAATAAATAATAATGTAATTACTATAGTAATAATGTTTAATAGTAATTAAACATAGAAATATCATTAATAACATTAAGTAATAAATTAAAGAGTAATAAAAACTTATTAACCAGATATAAATAGTAGGTAAATTAAAAAAAGCAAAAATTGTTTATTATTTATTTAGATATGTTATATAATTACACTTATAAATCAAAGGACTGATTTTAAGAAAGTAAAGAATAATACTAGCAATTAATGTTTGTAACAGCTAAAAAGTAAAAGGCAAAAAAATAAATAAATTATTATTTAGAAAAATGTTTTCCAAATGACTTTAATAAAACGTTTTTAGTAGCCAATTTTCCAAGTTAATAAAATAACTATAAAAGAACTTAAAAAGTTTAATGTATTAAGTAACTGCTTTTAAATTAATGTTTTAATTTTCATTTTTTATTATAATAATTTTATGACGGAAAGAAATTTCTTTCTCATTTTTGATCTTAAAAAATTTGACGTAATAAGATAGGTAAAGACTAATAAAATAAAAATTAGTAGAGTAAAAATTATTCCTCTGCAAAAATTTTGATTTAAAAAGATAGATAAAAAAAGATTAGTGGATACAATGGGTAATATGTAAATAAATATACCTTATTTGTCTAATCTTGTACAGCTGTATAGAATTGCAACTAAAGTAGTAAATAAAATTCCGAATAGCACAACTACAAAGGTAGAGTGATTTTTGTACGAAGTTTCAACTCTCTAGCATTATTAATACACTGGGTGCTATGATGATAAGAGACACACACATACAGACAGACAACTTTGTGAAAACCACTCAGGAGGCCTTTAAAACACCTGAAACGGATACTTCCGGTTTCGGATTTTTTCGCAAACACAATATTTTTCCTATATAACTACGGTATAAATGTTGAAAAGTAAAAAACATAGCAATAATAATTTTTTTTTTATTAAACTATTAATAAAAATCACAAAAAAGTGATGACCATAAATTGGAAGTAAAAGAAGAAGAATGGGTCATGATTAACCTCATCAGGAATGCTGAGTCACAAATACTTTCCGGGTAAACGACGAATATCAAAAGAGCATTTTTATCAAGAAATTTAACTTACTGTGAACAATCTTAAATAATTCAAACCACTTAACGGAGAACCACCACTAAGAGGAAAAATCTGGGTACTTCGAAACTTTTCCTAAACACATTGGATTCGCTACGCCCATCCTCATTACTTTGGACTCGATTCGCTCGTTGTAATAATAATATTAGTATTATTATCATTGGTTAAAAATGGTGTAACTATGTCTATTATTATTTAAAAAAAAGGTTGTATTATTACTTACTTATCAAAGTACTAAAGTACTAAGTCACGTAGTTAACTAAGTACGTAGTTATAAAGTACTGTTACATTATAACTTTATCAAAGTTTTATAAATAGAACTACTTATAAATTTTCTTTTTATAAATAGTTCTATTTATAAAACTTTGATTATTATCATTAGATAAGAGGGTGTTACTATTATTAACATCATTGGTAAAAAAGATGTTCTTACCGTTATTAGTTAAATAGGAATCATTATTTATGATCATTATTAATTAAAAAAGTATAAATGTTCGACCATTTTGACTTATTTAAACCTGTTTATGAAATTGTAATATTCTGTTATCGTAGAGACTTTGAACTGTTCAGTTGTTATTATTATTGGATTATGTTTTCTGTCAGTGTTATAGAAAAACTCCATGTCTATATTTCACTTATACCCGTATTAATAATAATATAATATTAACGAACACGAACATCACATGATTTCAAAAAATAATTAGATATTATTAAAATAAATAAGATTAACAAAGACTTCAGTGGCGAACATAACCTCAAAAGTTCCGCTTCAAAGTTATTTAGTGTTTTCAATTTATTTCTTATCAAAAAGTTTTATTCGAGTTGATTAATGGACTAAATAAATGAGTCAGTTAATGGACTAAATAAATACGTAATACTTTAAAACATTAATAATCAAACATAATCTAACCTGATAAATAAATGATGAGAATAAAATTCATCCAAATAGTGGATTTCATCCTTTTCATTGTTCTAATGACGATCTCCAAATAGTATAGATATCGATTCAAATCGATTAATTCGAAAAAATAGCACAATTGTATGGAACTGTAATCATAAAAATAAATTTAGTCAACAATCGTTGTCGAAAATTACCGGTAAAACGAAAGATAGATTTTGTAAAGAAATCACTAGACCGGTGGGTTAATGAAGACTGAAGCTGGAATTGCTTGGCGAGTGCAGGCGGGAAGCGATCACAGCACCCCTAGCGTACAAACTTATCAACTACACCCCCTATGCACTTCAAAACTTCCTTTCACAAAACGATCTTAAAAACAGCACCTCTAATTATTGAAAAAACGCATTCAAACACTTCATCATGTTTATTAGTAAATAAAATTCACTAAACAAAGATTAACTAATCGTAATTTAAATAAAATTAAATACAAAATAACAGTTTATGATAAAATATTTGAAAAGAAATGAAACAAAATGATCTCGGTTTATCTACGGGTTGAATACTGGAGGCAAACAACCTTGACCACCTGTTCTACCTATCTCCCACTATTTTTAACAAAAACCATGACGTCATAGTCGTCATTCGTAATTCTTCTACCTCTCTGATATACATAGTATACTGGAAATTATATTCGTAGAAAAAGGACCTGCAGACAGGTCGAAAAGCTAACATAGTTTACCTAACTCATTGACAGCATTAACAATAGATTGGGTAAGGAAACCTCAAACAGTAACAGTTAGCGTACTATTTATATTTTTACAGTTCATTGCTCTTTTTATCTATGATATCATGATACCAGACAGCAAAGGTACGCAAACTGTAGAGCCCCGCGAATCCTCATTTTAGATAAATAGTACTTGCATAAAGATATTATTACTATAGGCCCTATAGGTTAAATTGTGAAACCTCGAAAAAGTAACCTGACCACCTATAATTATAAATACAATCAAATAATCAGTACAAATTACAATAACTTATATAGGAATATTAAAATAAAAATTAAGACACAAACAATGTGCGGGAAGCCAAAATCAATTGATTCATTATAACCTTAACTCACTCTTGAAGGAGGTTTCAATGAGGTTACGCAAAGCCCCTGAGAGCCCCAAAAAGATGTTTCAGGCCTCTCAATTTATTGAGATAGGCCATGCCCCCTCTAGTATATATCTCTATGGAATCAATGTATTGTGATAGGTAATGCCCCTTCTAGTATATATCTCTATGGAATCAATGTGTTGAGATAGGTAATGCCCCCTCTAGTATATATCTCTATGGAATCAATGTATTGAGATAGATAATCCCCTCTAGTATATATCTCTTGGAATCAATGTATTGAGATAGTAATGCCCCTCTAGTATATATTCTATGGAATCAATGTATGAGATATCCCCTCTATATCTCTATAGAATCAATGTATTGAGATAGGTAATGTCCCTCTAGTATATATCTCTATGGAATCAATGTATTGAGATAGGCCACGCCCCCTCTAGTATATATCTCTATGGAATTAATGTATTGAGATAGATAAGGCCCCCTCTAGAGTATAATGGAATCAATGTATTGAGATAGCAATCTAGATATATCTTATGGAATCAATGATTGAGATAGGCAATGTCCCTCTAGTATATATCTCTATGGAATCAATGTATTGAGATAGGCAATGTCCCTCTAGTATATATCTCTATGGAATCAATGTATTGAGATAGGTAATGTCCCTCTAGTATATATCTATATGGAATCAATTTATTAAAAAAATAGGTACAAGGGAACTTTTCCATATCACATTGGATTTGCAACGCTCATCCTCCCTACTTCTGATTCGATTCGCTCGTCCTCAGAAAACAGAAGTACTTAAATTTACACTGCAACACGTCTCCGAGCTCTCTTTGCTCGTCCTCAAATAGTAAGAATACATCCGGCCCCTTATCTTTTTTATCTCCGTCCCCAATTAAAAATTTAATTACTTATACGCATTGCTAACCTCCTTATTTGAACGTTTTAAGTTTAGCCTCGCGAAACTACTATAATTTACAGTCAACTCTTATAATTTTAAGAGTCGATAACTTTTTCAACAACCAATTTATTACATAGCCTTTATTTTGTTTATTTTCATAAAATATGAAGAGAACAATGTACTTAGCCAATAAATAGAATTGCGATATGTGTATGTTTGCACCTGCAGTTTTCAGCTTTCTAACTAACAACCAGAAATAGACTAAAATTATAGTTTATAATTTAACCAATACAAACTTAATTGATGATTTCTTGACTTATTCAAGTACATACAATCAATGTCATAAACTAATTTTTCGGAAATTTTTATTAGATAGTTACTAGTTTTTGGGGAGTACTACACTGTTTTTAGCGAATTTCCTTTGAAAATTCGCCTAATGGGATAGGCGTCATGGCGGAATTCGAACCTCGGACCACGACACAAATCCGTTTCAGAAGTCCTTATGACGAAAAAAATTTTTCGTGAGATATATATATATATATATATATATATATATATATATATATATATATATATATATATATATATTATATATATATATATATATATATATTTATATATATATATTATATATTATATATATATATATATATATAACGAGTCTCACGAAAAATTTTTTTTCGTCATAAGGGACTTCTGAAACGGATTTGTGTCGTGGTCCGAGGTTCGAATTCCGCCATGACGCCTATCCATTAGGCGAATTTTCAAAGGAAATTCGCTAAAAACAGTGTAGTACTGCCAAAAACTATAACTATCTAATAAAAATTTCCGAAAATTAGTTTATGACATTGATTGTATGTACTTGAATAAGTCAAGAATCATCAATTAAGTTTGTATTGGTTAAATTAAACTATAATTTTAGTCTATTCTGGTGTTGTTAGAAAGCTGAAAAACTGGCAGTGCCAACTACACATATCGCAATTCTATTTATTGGCTAGTACAATTGTTCTCTCATATTTTATGAAATAAACAAAATAAAGGCTATGTAATAAATTGGTTGTTGAAAAAGTTATCGATCTTAAAATTATAAAGTTGGACTGTAAATTTAAGTAGTTTCGCGAGGCTAAACTTAAAACGTTCAATAAGGAGGTTAGCAATGCGTATAAGTAATTTAAATTTTTAATGGGGACGGAGATAAAAAAGATAAGGGCCGGATGTATTCTTACTATTGAGGACGAGCAAGAGAGCTCGGAGACGTGTTGCAGTGTAAATTTAAGTACTTCTGTTTTCTGAGGACGAGCGAATCGAATCAGAGTAGAGGATGAGCGTTGCAAATCCAATGTGATATGGAAAAGTTCCCTTGTACTATTTTTTAATAAATTGATTCCATATAGATATATACTAGGGACATTACCTATCTCAATACATTGATTCCATAGATATATATACTAGAGGGACATTGCCTATCTCAATACATTGTTCATTTAGAGATATAACTAGAGGGACATGCCTATCTCAATACATATGATTCCATAGGATATATACTAGGGATTGCCTATCTCAATACTTGATTCCATAGAAGATATACTCTAGAGGGGGCCTTATCTATCTCAATACATTAATTCCATAGAGATATATTACTAGAGGGGTGGCCTATCTCAATACATGATTCCATAGAGATATTACTAGAGAGGAATACCTATCTCAATACATTGATCTCATAGAGATATATACTAGAGGGGCATTGCCTTCTCAATACATTGTTCCATAAATATATACCATTATCTATTCAAACATTGATTCCATAGAAATATCTAAGGGGTATCTAGCTCAATACATTGATTCCATAGAGATTAACTAGAGGCATACCTATCTCAACACATGATTTCCATAGGTATATACTAAAAGGGCATTACCTATCCAAACTTGATTCCATAGAGATATATCTGAGGGCATGGCCTATCTCAATAATGAGAGGCTGAAACATCTTTTTGGGGTCTCAGGGCTTTGCGTAACCTCATTGAAACTCCTTCAAGAGTGATTAAGGTATAAATGATCAATTGATTTTGGCTTCCCGCACATTGTTTGTGTCTTAATTTTTATTTTTATATCTCCTATATAAGTTATTGTAATTTTTACTTATTATTATTGTATTATAATTATAGGTGGCAGGTTTACTTTTTCGGAGGTTTCACAATTTAACCTATTAGGCCGTATAGTAATAATATCTTTAGCAAGTACTATTTATCTAAATGAGGATTCCGCGGGGCCTACAGTTTGCGTACCTTGCTGTCTGGTATCATGATATTCATAGATAAAAAGGCAATGAACTGTAAAAATATAAATAGTACGCTAACTGGTACTGTTTGAGTTTCCTTACCAATCTATTGTTATGCTGTCAATGAGTTAGGTAAACTATGTTAGCTTTTCGACCTGTCTGCAGTCTTTTTCTACGATATTAATTTCCAGTATACTATGTATATCAGAGAGGTGAAGAATACGAATGACGACTATGACGTCATGGTTTTTGTTAAAAATAGTGGGAGATAGTAGAACAGGTGGTCAAGGTTGTTGCCTCCAGTATCAACCCGTTGAATAACCGAGATCATTTTGTTTCATTCTTTTTCAAATATTTTATCATAAACTGTTATTTTGTATTTAATTTTATTTAAATTACGATTAGTTATATCTTGTTTAGTGAATTTTATTTACTAATAACATGATTGAGTGTTTTAATGCGTTTTTTCATAATTAGAGGTGCTGTTTTTAAGATCGTTTTGTGAAGGAAGTTTTGAAGTGCATAGGGTGTAGTGATAGTTGTACGCTAGGGGTGCTGTGATCGCTTCCCGCCTGCACTCGCAAGCAATTCCAGCTTCAGTCTTCATTAACCCACGTCTAGTGATTTCTTTACAAAATCTATCTTTTCTTTACCGCCGTAATTTTCGACAACGATTGTTGACTAAATTTATTTTTATGATTACAGTTCCATACAATTGTGCTATTTTTTCGAATTAAATCGATTTGAATCGATATCTATACTATTTGGAGATCGTCATTAGAACAATGAAAGGATGAAATCCACTATTTGGATGAATTTTATTCTCATCATTTATTTATCAGGTTAGATTATGTTTGATTATTAATGTTTAAGTATTACGTATTATTTGTCCATTAACTGACTCATTTATTTAGTCAATTAATCAACTCGAATAAAACTTTTTGATAAGAAATAAATGAACACTAAATAACTTTGAAGCGGAACTTTGAGTTATGTTCCCACTGAAGTCTTGTTTAATCTTATTTATTTAATAATATCTAATTATTTTTTGAAATCATGTGATGTTTCGTGTTCGTTAAATTATATTATTTAATACGGATAATGAATTATAGAATGGAGTTTTGCTATAACCATGACAGAAAAGATAATCCAATATAATAAAACTGAACAGTTTCAAAGTCTCTCGATAAACGAATATTTAACCAATTCATAAACAGGTTTAAAATAAGTCAAAATGGTTCGAACATTTATACTTTTTTAATTATAATGATCTAATAATGATTCCTATGTTAACTAATAACGTTAAGAACATCTTTTTTACCAATATGTTGAATAATAGTAACACCTCTTATCTAATGAAAAATCAAGTTTATAAATACAACTATTTATAAAAAGAAATTTCATAAGTAGTTCTATTTATAAAACTTGATAAAATTTAATAGTACAGTACTTTATAACTACTACTAGTTAACTACTGACTTAGTACTTTAGTACTCTTGATAAAGTAAGTATAATACAACCTTTTTTTTAAATATAATAGAATAGTACACCATTTTTAACAATGAATAATATACTTAATTTATTATACAACGAGCGGATCGATCCAAGTTAATGAGGATTGGGCCGTAGCGAATCCAATTGTGTTTTAGGAAAAGTTATCGAAGTACCAGATTTTTCCTTCTTATGGTGGTTCTCGTAATGTTTGAATTAATTGTAAGATTGTTACACAGGTATAAGTTAAATTTCTTGTTAAAAATCTCTTTTGATATTCGTCGTTTACCGGAAAGTAGTTTTTGACTCAGCATTCCTTGATGAGTATCATGGCCATTCTTCTTCTTTTCACTTCATTATTGGGTCATCACTTCTTTGTGATTTTATAATATTTAATAAAAAAAAAATTATTTATTGCTAATGTTTTTTACTTGTCACATTCTATACCGTGTTTATATAGGAAAAATATGTGTTTGCGAAATCCGAAACGACAAGTATCCGTTAGGGTTTAACGCTCTGAGTGGTTTCACAAATTGTCCCTGTGTATGGTGTGTCTCTATCATATAGCACCAGTGTAAATATTCTAGAGAGTTTGAAACTTCGTACAAAATCACTCTACCTTTGTAGTTGTGCTATTCGTAATTTTATTTACTACTTTTGCATTCTATACACTGTACAGTTAGACAAATTTAAGGTATATTTATTTACATATTACCATTTGTATCCACTAATCTTTTTTTATCTATCTTTTTAATCCAAAATTTTTTGCAGAGAAATTTTACTCTACTACTTTTTTTTTTAGTCCTTTACCTATCTTATTACGTCAAATTTTTTAAGATCAAAAATGAGAAAAAATTTCTTCCGTATAAATTATGATAATAAAAATGAAATAAAACTTAATTAAAAGCATTACTTAATACTAAACTTTTTAGTTCTTTTATAGTTATTTATTATTGGAAATTGCTACTAAACGATTTTATTAAAGTCATTTGGAAAACTTTTCTAAATAATAATTATTTATTTTTTTTGCCTTTTACTTTTTAGCTGTTACAAACTTAATTGCTAGTATTATTCTTACTTTCTTAAATCAGTCCTTTGATTTATAAGTGTAATTATAACATATCTAAATAAATAATAACAATTTTTGCTTTTTTTTATTTACTACTATTTTTATATCTGGTTATAATTTTTATTACTCTTTAATTTATACTTATGTTATTTAATGATATTTCTATGTTTAATACTATTAAACATTCTTACTATTAGTAATTACTTAATTACTATTGTCACTTATCAGATTTGTACTTGTGTTATTATCAGATTAATAAGTAACTATTATATTTTATTTTAATACTTTTTTTATTTATGATGTAAATATTATTAGTTAAATGATAGAATTCAAAGAGCCGACAAAATTATTTGGGAGATATCAAATTAATTATATACTTAAATAAATATTTTAATTGTATTTTTACAGAAAAATTGTGCAATTAGTATTTGCAATACACTAATAAAAAGACACTTTAAAACTTTTTAATGGGTAAAAAATATTGTGGATTTATTATTCACAATTGCTTTATATTTTTTTTTAAAACTATAAAAATTTCTTATTTAAGTTAAAAGCGGATAGTTTAAAAAATTAGTTCCCCATTTTTTTTACTTCTTTTTTTAGTTTAACTTTGTCAAGTTTTAAATACTCGTCAAAAATGTGACAACTAAGCATCAAATTAACGACTAAATGCTATTTAATTGTTCAAATTTTTATTCGGACAAGATTTTCATTTTTTACGAATGACGTAATTCTGTATTTTATGTATTGTTTCGTAGCTCTAAACTTTTTTGATTTTATTGTTATTTGATATAAGTGTGCTGATATTTATGCTAAATATTTCTCTTTTGTTCCACTCCTTTCCTCATTTTTGCATAGTTTTATAGGAAAAGTATTTGGAATTGCAAAAAAATGTTCTGAAACGGGATTTCACCCTGACCAATTGGTGGTTTTTCCCATTTTGTTGTTTATTTGGGTGTGTGAATTTGTTATTGGTGATGTGTTGTTCCTTTATCATGATGCTTAGAGAGTTAAACTTGAATAAAAATCAATTTTTTAATTTAGTTGGTCTTCATCCAGAATACGCATTGACCGTCATTAATGACTTGTAAAATGAATGATTAAAATCGGAAAAAATATGCGGATCATTTAAAATTTAGTACGCATAGAGTTTTACTAAGATTCAACATGTGTCTTGTTTCATTTTATCGCATTAGTTTAATTTTTATCCAGACTCTAAAAAAGATATATAAAAACGAGGACATTATTTGAGTTGAAATCTTGGCCTGTATCTCTTTAGTAATGATATGTATTTTAAAGTATATTCAAACAGGCCATGTATTGAGTTCTTGATTTGATCAATAATGACAAGCAGATCGATCGAGTCAGTACCGGAGTTACCACTATGATTTTGACAGATATTAACAAATTCAAGTGACTTCTTGTTGAGGCGAGTGAAATGGGTTGAAATCGTTAAATAACGTACGGATCCGTGATAAATGAGAATGATCCGAGGATCCCGGTACCGATTTTGTTTGTCGAATTATATTTCAAATGTGTTTCAGGAATCTCAAAAACGCTTTGTAAACTTCTTGCTATTTTACACCTACACTATGTAGTGTGTAAACTTAAATTATAATAATACCAAAAAGTGAGTTTAAATTTAATTCACTTGTTACCCTGGTTATCTTGAAATTAATTTCGAATTAAATTCTACGAACGCTATCCTTTCATTTACACCACATTTAAAACTTCTTGGATTGAATGTTATTTAAAATGTTGCTAGAGGTTCAAAAGCTGAAGTTTGAAAGATCAAACGGTCTTAGGACATTACATTATCTGACCCTAGGGATTACTGGCTCTAGTTGATAATAGCTCCCAGGACTAAAATCCTTTCTTTACTTTTTAAACCGGTCTGTCATTTAATAGCGACTATTAAAGACAAATGTTTTCTTTCGTGGAAATGTGTTAGAAAAAAATTACACTCAAAGGTCTACGGAAGAATATTTTGAGAATAAAAATTTTAAGTTCAAGGTTTTTATGATGCATACATTGAATATGTTTTTATCTTTTTGCTATTAAAATTTACAACTTTATATATCTAATTTATGCATATGCCTAATATTATATGTTAATTTATATTTTTTAAGATCTCGTTTCATCCTTTGCCTATGTGTATCACTATAAATGTTATAGAAAATATGTCCTGATCTAGCGAGGCTTAATATAGAAGCAATTCAAATAAATCAATATTCAGAGGTAGGCTTGTGAAATAGTAACTTGTAGACTTAAAACATAGCATTTGGTCATTGGAGGCTTATAGTAGAGCAATCAAAAAATAAATTCAGAGGGTAGCTTGTGAAATAGTAATTGAGACCCTTAACAACATTGCGATTTTGTCATTTGAGCTTAATATAAGAGCATCAAATAAATAATTTCAGAGGTAGGCTGTGAAATAGTAACTTTAGACCCTTTAAAAAACATACATTTTGTCATAAGTTGGAGCTATATTAGAGCAATCAAATAAATAATTTCAGAGGTTAGCTGTGAATAGGTAACTTTAGACCCTTAAAAAAAGCTATTTTTGTCATTTGGAGGCAGTTATTGAGCATCAATAAATTATATATCAGAGGTAGGCTGTGAGTAGTAAACTTTAGATCCTTAGAAAACTACCTTTTTGTTCTTTGGAGCTTAATTATAGAGCATCAAATAAATAATATCAAGGTGGCTGTGTGGAAATAGTACTTTAGACCCTTAAAACATAGTACTTTTGTCATTTGGAGGGCTTAATATAGACAATCAAATAAAGAATATTCAAGAGGTAGCTGCTGAAATGTTAACTTTAGACCCTGTAAAACATAGCTATTTTGTATTTGGAGGATTCAAAAGCATTTTTTATTAACTCTGCACTGTATTTGAAAATTGTTACCTTCTAAGTGGTCAAGTTATGTTCTTGTATAAACATTGTATATTTACTATCCAGTTCGCTGAACAGTAAAATAATTTCCCAAGTCAACATAAAACACTAAACAGCGTTTCCAAGTCATAATTAATATTTTACTTGAACGGAAAATTTACAACGTGAAAATACCTTTTATGAATAAACACATAATAAATTATCACTCTCCGTAGTCAGGTTTAAAAGTGTCAATCAAAATAAATTTTTAGTAATTTTAAATTTTAAAAACTAAAAGTTTTTATTAGTTGTTAAGGATTCTCGAGTCTCTCCTATTTAAATAAATTAGTTTCTTGTTTAAGTTACATAATAATAAGCTGCCACTATGGTCGTTTATTGTGATCATTTTTGTAATTTTTTTTTCATAAAATTTCTTTATTTTAACGAAATAATATCAATTACAATGCATTGTATAAAAATTTACCTGACTTTAGATAATAAATAATCTTGCTGTGCAGGTTTAATGATTTGTTCAGAAGTAAAATTAATGTGGTCCTTACATCACACCTTCGTAGTAACCTTACTACTTGTCACACATCGTAGGTACCTTATACTTTGTCACACACTCGTAGTCCTTACTACTTTGTCACACATGCGGAGTACTACTACTTTGATTCACCACTCGTAGTTACTTACTACTTTGTCACACACTCTCCTTTATTCTCAATTCTAAATTATTCTCTATATTAAAATTACTTTTCTTGTAATATTTTTTTTTATGAAAAATTTTGAATTATGTTATTTTTTTGTGTTATGGTGAGATCTAACTGTTTGTTTTTTACAGCATGTATAGTGTGAGATAAAATTAAAATTTTAAAGTTTACGCTTCACTTTAAAAGTGAAATTGGTAGCAAAATTATATTGAAAAAACTTATTAAGTTCAAAAAGAGTAAAATTTTTTAGTATAGTATTATTTTTAAGTTTTTAACCTCTGTGTTTGAATTTTAATCCTGCTAATAGTTTACTTTTTTGTTTTTGTGTAGGTTAATAGCTACTTTGTCGGGATTAGTGTGTATATAAAACAAGCCCAGGAGCCATCCCTAGTTTTTGTTTCGTACAGAATTATTTTCTGATAATTGTTTCAAATTCCCTTTCCTGTTTAAGTTACTTTTTTATTTATTAAATTTACATGTAACAAGTGCGCGGAACTAGGTACTCGTACATGCCGCAACGCGAGGAGCAGCGCTAGGGCTCATATTTGCCTCAGAAGAAAAACTTAGAGAAAAATATTTTCTCTAGGTTTTTTTTCGTTGAATTTTACCTAATTTACTTGCGTATTTATAACGTTTATATTAAAATGATCCCCCCACTAGTTAAGTCCTGTCCAAGGACTGTGAGACTATGATTTGGAAAGCTCTTAAGTCGTTTGTATTACTTGTTCCTTAGGTTATACCTTTAGCAAGCGTCATTGACGTATTTATAAACGTTTGTATTCGAATTGGTTACTTTCAAACTTTTGACACCATATCTATCTTCGTTTATACGTTACATTTGTTATTATGTTTTTTTTTAAAGTATAAATAATTATTGTGTTGTATGAATAGACTAATTGTTCTTTATGGATTTTTATATGTATATATAATTGATATATATTTTGAAATAATTTATTGTAATGTAAAAAAAATATTTTAACAATATTGTACAAATTACAAATAGAATATGGCTACAAAATACTTCTTAGCTCTACTTACAATGTTTTCTATATTTTTACAGAAAAAAATAAATTAAAATAATTTCTATTTCTTCTTTCTTATATTATGTACTTCTTTCTCAGCTCTAGTTTCAATTAACATGCTTTAATCGCCTTTGTAATTTGTAGTCTTAGATTTTGGACTAAGCTTTTTTCTTTTTATATTTCTAGGTCATTTGATTTTTTTTATAATAGTTTTTTTCTTTTGATCTTAATTCCTTTGATTCTTCGTCTGATAATAATACCTATATTTTAATTTTAATTTATTAAATTATAAAAAAATGTAAAATTCTTATATTATTATGGAAATAGTAAAATATTTTTAATTATATATTCATTTTTTAATGAAGATTTTAGGTCGTACAGTTGGACTCGTCAATGTAAATTAGAATCGACGTTGCTTTCACTGGGAGGCATCTTAGGATTAAGACATGATGGATAGAAACACACATGCTCTAGCAAAATTTAGAGCTCGTTTTGTAGGCATTGTCTACCCTCCCACGAGGAGCGAAACGTCGGATATCGTCGTCGTATATTTACGCGGTATTCCCGAGAACTAATTTTATGACCTAACCGCGGAAGCCTACCAAGTTTTTTCATTTATTTATGATTTTTTAACGGAGTTAAAATATCTATTTACTTGAGTTTTAGTTTCTTTTATAGATAGATACCGTAGTCTAATGTTAATTACATTCTTTACTTTTTGTTCTTAAATTTAGTCCATTACTGTATACATTTTTTACTCATTCTCTTAGATAATTGTATGTTGTTTAATTTTATAAAGCATCATATCAAAGGCAGCCTTGTAATTAAAATATTGAACAAGAAAAATAACACTAAAAAGAATAATAAAAAGTATTATAATACTAGCTAAAGAATTCTTTCTTACAAAAGAAGCACGCAGAAGTTAGAACTTTTGTTTGGAAAGAATGTAAACAGAATAGTAAGGAATTGTTTACATTGGAATAAAACTGACGTTGTTTGTTTGGACTGTATGTTAAGTGTGTTATGAGAGTATGTTGACTGTGTTGTGTGTGTGGTGTGTCGGTATACGAGTTGTGTTGTTATAAGGAGATATTATGTAAATATGTCTGTTTTACTCGCAATAAGTGTTTATTTTGTTGACAAAGTGCTTTCTACTTAAAGTAAGAACCTATTGTGAATTTTATGTTACTTTTAAAATCGGGTTTGGTTGTTGGGAACTAATTTCTCCTTACGTTATAAAATTGGCTATCCTCCTCTCTAGCTGGTTCTTAGATTTTAAAAATCATAATCATTTTTATACAGATGTCTTGAAATAAGTGATAGTCCTGAACATATAATTGTGCAGAGACACTAGGAAGTACAAGCAAGATGCATTGTCATCGGGGACTGTTCAGCATTCGACATCGCCATCTTAATAGCTCGACATTAATTCATGTCCACTCTGTTTCGTTACGTCCTGAACTCATTCAGAGCGCCGACCAGAGCCTAAACTCCTCTGACCTCTTATTTATAAACAGATTATGTTATTGTTCAAACAATAATCTGGTCAATATTTTAACTGGTGCGAGATGACCCTAGAATGTAAAACCAAATGCAATGCTACACTGGGGATTTTTCTTATTTCGACTCTTTCTTCATTGATGGCTCAACTATCAATGTTCATGTCCACCTGTTTCTTACGATCTAAGCTCATTCAGGCGCCGACAGAGCTTAACTCCACTTCTGAGCTTTAATTAAAAATTCCTAATAGTGTAATGTGAGTATTTACCATAGACGCAGATGTGCTCTCTTACCGCATCATGCTCTGAAAAGAAAACATAATCATTGGTATGATTGACAGTTCCCAGATGTAGTATTGCTTTTTGCTTGTTACATTTCCTAGATGTCTCTTGCACAGTTATAGTGTGGTCGACATTTATGTTTTGGATAACGCGTCAGTATCAATGTAATAGGTAATGTTCCGTTTATTCCTATCGTTACCATGCAAGTACTGACATCGCCGTGTTGTTAAGACGATTGCCGACAAAAACGGTTGATATATGCAGTATTAGAAAGTTAATTTTATATATTCAATTGTTACATTAAGGATAACTATTTGTGTGTGTATCGCCTTAATTGTCAACTTTCAATCAAAACTGAATGAACGGGTTTTATTTTAAAGAATAGGTGTATAGGCTGTCGTTATTATAGACTATTCTGACATAAAACGCATTGTTGGTTCTCCATATCAATAATGATTAAAGCGTGTCGATTTAAAATTGTGTGACATTATTCTCGTGTATGAATGTTTTGTAATTCTTAATATAAATTATAAAATTTAAAATTCTTATTCGACTAAATTACAAATATGAAATAATACCTAATTCTTTACTTTGCGTCCCCGCCCAGCATGAGATGATTCGTGAGCGTATTGCCGTGTTATTAAAGTTATATTAACGAGTACCAAGACGGGATTGGTCATGACTTCATAAATGTTTCTAGCCATCTTCTTACCTAAATCCAGGGGGATCCTATAGCTAAAACTAAGAGATAACCTGGATGCAACTCCAGAATATATAAATCTGACGGTTTTATCGACCCACTCGGTAGCGGCTCATTTTAATAGATTTATTGCTAAAGACTTATTTGTTAAGAGTTGAGGTCTGATGGATGCGAGATCTTTTATA
>JACMZG010000008.1:80328185-80370943 GCA_018340805.1 Microvelia longipes | reverse complement strand
CATTTTCACCGATTTCAACCCACTTCACTCGTCCTCAAACTATAGAAGTCACTTGAATTTGTCTTAATATCTGTCAAAAATCATAGTGGTAACCCTCCGGGTACTGACCTCGATCGATGCTGCTTGTCATTATTGATTCAACAAGAACCTTCAATACATGCCTTGTTTGAATATTACTTAAAATACATATTCATTACCTAAAGAGATATCCACGCCCAAATTTCAACTCAAATAATTTTCGTTTTTATATATCTTTTTAGAGTCTGGATAAAAATTTAACTAATGCTGATAATAAAATGAAACAAGACACATTTGTTGATCTTATGTAAAACTATATGCGTACTAAATTTTAAATTGATCCGCATATTTTTTTCCGATTTTTAATCATTCAATTTTACAAGTCATTAATGACGGTCAATGACGTCATTTTCTGGATAGCACAACTAAATCTAAAAAATTGATTTTTATTCAAGTTTAACTCTCTAGCATATTGATAAAAGGAACACACACATACCAATAAGCAAATTCACACACCCAAATAAAGACAGACAACTTGGGAAAAACCACCAATTGGTCAGGTGAAATCCCGGTTTCAGACATTTTTTTGCAATTCCAATACTTTTCCTATAAACCTATGGCAACAATGAGGAAAAGGAGTGAACAAAAGAGAAATATTTAGCATAATATATCAGCACACTTATGATTCAAATAACAATAAAATCAAAAAAGTTTAGAGCTACAAACAATAAATAACAATACAGAATTACGTCAATTTCCGTAAAAAAATGAAATCTGTCCGAATAATAAATTGAACCAATTTAAAAGCATTATCGTTATATTTGATTGGCTTAGTTGTCACATTTTTGACGAAGGTACTTAAAAACTTGACAAAAGTTAAACTAAAAAAGGAAGTAAAAATAATGGGGATACTATATTTTTTAAAACTATCCGCTCTTTTAACTTAAACTAAAGAAATTAAGTAAAAAAATAATAAAGCAATTGTTGAATAATAAATTCCACAATTTTTTTTACCCATTAAAAAGTTTTAAAGTGTATTTTTATTAGTGTATGCAAATACTTAAATTAGCACAATTTTCTGTAAAAATACAATTAAAATATATTATTGTATAGTATACTAATTATTTGTATACTCCAAATAATTTTGTCGCTCTTTGAATTCTATCATTTAATAAGTAATATTTACATAAATAAATAAAAAAAAGTATTAAATAAAAATATAATAGTTACTTATTAATCTGATAAGTAACACAAGTGACAAATCTGATAAGTGACAATAGTAATTAATGTAATTACTATAGTAATAATGTTTAATAGTAATTAAACATAGAAATATCATTAATAACATTAAGTAATAAATTAAAGAGTAATAAAAACTTATTAACCAGATATAAATAGTAGGTAAATTAAAAAAAGCAAAAATTGTTTATTATTTATTTAGATATGTTATATAATTACACTTATAAATCAAAGGACTGATTTTAAGAAAGTAAAGAATAATACTAGCAATTAATGTTGTAACAGCTAAAAAGTAAAAGGCAAAAAAATAAATAAATTATTATTTAGAAAAATGTTTTCCAAATGACTTTAATAAAACGTTTTTAGTAGCCAATTTTCCAAGTTAATAAAATAACTATAAAAGAACTTAAAAAGTTTAATGTATTAAGTAACTGCTTTTAAATTAATGTTTTAATTTTCATTTTTTATTATAATAATTTTATGACGGAAAGAAATTTCTTTCTCATTTTTGATCTTAAAAAATTTGACGTAATAAGATAGGTAAAGACTAATAAAATAAAAATTAGTAGAGTAAAAATTATTCCTCTGCAAAATTTTGATTTAAAAAGATAGATAAAAAAAAGATTAGTGGATACAATGGGTAATATGTAAATAAATATACCTTATTTGTCTAATCTTGTACAGCTGTATAGAATTGCAACTAAAGTAGTAAATAAAATTCCGAATAGCACAACTACAAAGGTAGAGTGATTTTTGTACGAAGTTTCAACTCTCTAGCATTATTAATACACTGGGTGCTATGATGATAGAGACACACACATACAGACAGACAACTTTGTGAAAACCACTCAGGAGGCCTTTAAAAACACCTGAAACGGATACTTCCGGTTTCGGATTTTTTCGCAAACACAATATTTTTCCTATATAACTACGGTATAAATGTTGAAAAGTAAAAACATAGCAATAATAATTTTTTTTTTATTAAACTATTAATAAAAATCACAAAAAAGTGATGACCATAAATTGGAAGTAAAAGAAGAAGAATGGGTCATGATTAACCTCATCAGGAATGCTGAGTCACAAATACTTTCCGGGTAAACGACGAATATCAAAAGAGCATTTTTATCAAGAAATTTAACTTACTGTGAACAATCTTAAATAATTCAAACCACTTAACGGAGAACCACCACTAAGAGGAAAAATCTGGGTACTTCGAAACTTTTCCTAAACACATTGGATTCGCTACGCCCATCCTCATTACTTTGGACTCGATTCGCTCGTTGTAATAATAATATTAGTATTATTATCATTGGTTAAAAATGGTGTAACTATGTCTATTATTATTTAAAAAAAAGGTTGTATTATTACTTACTTATCAAAGTACTAAAGTACTAAGTCACGTAGTTAACTAAGTACGTAGTTATAAAGTACTGTTACATTATAACTTTATCAAAGTTTTATAAATAGAACTACTTATAAATTTTCTTTTTATAAATAGTTCTATTTATAAAACTTTGATTATTATCATTAGATAAGAGGGTGTTACTATTATTAACATCATTGGTAAAAAAGATGTTCTTACCGTTATAGTTAAATAGGAATCATTATTTATGATCATTATTAATTAAAAAAGTATAAATGTTCGACCATTTTGACTTATTTAAACCTGTTTATGAAATTGTAATATTCTGTTATCGTAGAGACTTTGAACTGTTCAGTTTGTTATTATTATTGGATTTGTTTTCTGTCAGTGTTATAGAAAAACTCCATGTCTATATTTCACTTATACCCGTATTAATAATAATATAATATTAACGAACACGAACATCACATGATTTCAAAAAATAATTAGATATTATTAAAATAAATAAGATTAACAAGACTTCAGTGGCGAACATAACCTCAAAAGTTCCGCTTCAAAGTTATTTAGTGTTTTCAATTTATTTCTTATCAAAAAGTTTTATTCGAGTTGATTAATGGACTAAATAAATGAGTCAGTTAATGGACTAAATAAATACGTAATACTTTAAAACATTAATAATCAAACATAATCTAACCTGATAAATAAATGATGAGAATAAAATTCATCCAAATAGTGGATTTCATCCTTTTCATTGTTCTAATGACGATCTCCAAATAGTATAGATATCGATTCAAATCGATTAATTCGAAAAAATAGCACAATTGTATGGAACTGTAATCATAAAAATAAATTTAGTCAACAATCGTTGTCGAAAATTACGCGGTAAAACGAAAGATAGATTTTGTAAAGAAATCACTAGACCGGTGGGTTAATGAAGACTGAAGCTGGAATTGCTTGGCGAGTGCAGGCGGGAAGCGATCACAGCACCCCTAGCGTACAAACTTATCAACTACACCCCCTATGCACTTCAAAACTTCCTTTCACAAAACGATCTTAAAAACAGCACCTCTAATTATTGAAAAAACGCATTCAAACACTTCATCATGTTTATTAGTAAATAAAATTCACTAAACAAGATTAACTAATCGTAATTTAAATAAAATTAAATACAAAATAACAGTTTATGATAAAATATTTGAAAAGAAATGAAACAAAATGATCTCGGTTTATCTACGGGTTGAATACTGGAGGCAAACAACCTTGACCACCTGTTCTACCTATCTCCCACTATTTTTAACAAAAACCATGACGTCATAGTCGTCATTCGTAATTCTTCTACCTCTCTGATATACATAGTATACTGGAAATTATATTCGTAGAAAAAGGACCTGCAGACAGGTCGAAAAGCTAACATAGTTTACCTAACTCATTGACAGCATTAACAATAGATTGGGTAAGGAAACCTCAAACAGTAACAGTTAGCGTACTATTTATATTTTTACAGTTCATTGCTCTTTTTATCTATGATATCATGATACCAGACAGCAAAGGTACGCAAACTGTAGAGCCCCGCGAATCCTCATTTTAGATAAATAGTACTTGCATAAAGATATTATTACTATAGGGCCCTATAGGTTAAATTGTGAAACCTCGAAAAAGTAACCTGACCACCTATAATTATAAATACAATCAAATAATCAGTACAAAATTACAATAACTTATATAGGAGAATATTAAAAATAAAAATTAAGACACAAACAATGTGCGGGAAGCCAAAATCAATTGATTCATTATAACCTTAACTCACTCTTGAAGGAGGTTTCAATGAGGTTACGCAAAGCCCCTGAGAGCCCCAAAAAGATGTTTCAGGCCTCTCAATTTATTGAGATAGGCCATGCCCCCTCTAGTATATATCTCTATGGAATCAATGTATTGTGATAGGTAATGCCCCTTCTAGTATATATCTCTATGGAATCAATGTGTTGAGATAGGTAATGCCCCCTCTAGTATATATCTCTATGGAATCAATGTATTGAGATAGATAATGCCCCCTCTAGTATATATCTCTATGGAATCAATGTATTGAGATAGGTAATGCCCCCTCTAGTATATATTTCTATGGAATCAATGTATTGAGATAGGCAATGCCCCCTCTAGTATATATCTCTATAGAATCAATGTATTGAGATAGGTAATGTCCCTCTAGTATATATCTCTATGGAATCAATGTATTGAGATAGGCCACGCCCCCTCTAGTATATATCTCTATGGAATTAATGTATTGAGATAGATAAGGCCCCCTCTAGAGTATATCTCTATGGAATCAATGTATTGAGATAGGCAATGTCCCTCTAGTATATATCTCTATGGAATCAATGTATTGAGATAGGCAATGTCCCTCTAGTATATATCTCTATGGAATCAATGTATTGAGATAGGCAATGTCCCTCTAGTATATATCTCTATGGAATCAATGTATTGAGATAGGTAATGTCCCTCTAGTATATATCTATATGGAATCAATTTATTAAAAAAATAGGTACAAGGGAACTTTTCCATATCACATTGGATTTGCAACGCTCATCCTCCCTACTTCTGATTCGATTCGCTCGTCCTCAGAAAACAGAAGTACTTAAATTTACACTGCAACACGTCTCCGAGCTCTCTTTGCTCGTCCTCAAATAGTAAGAATACATCCGGCCCCTTATCTTTTTTCTCCGTCCCCAATTAAAAATTTAATTACTTATACGCATTGCTAACCTCCTTATTTGAACGTTTTAAGTTTAGCCTCGCGAAACTACTATAATTTACAGTCAACTCTTATAATTTTAAGAGTCGATAACTTTTTCAACAACCAATTTATTACATAGCCTTTATTTTGTTTATTTTCATAAAATATGAAGAGAACAATGTACTTAGCCAATAAAGAATTGCGATATGTGTATGTTTGCACCTGCAGTTTTCAGCTTTCTAACTAACAACCAGAAATAGACTAAAATTATAGTTTATAATTTAACCAATACAAACTTAATTGATGATTTCTTGACTTATTCAAGTACATACAATCAATGTCATAAACTAATTTTTCGGAAATTTTTATTAGATAGTTACTAGTTTTTGGGGAGTACTACACTGTTTTTAGCGAATTTCCTTTGAAAATTCGCCTAATGGGATAGGCGTCATGGCGGAATTCGAACCTCGGACCACGACACAAATCCGTTTCAGAAGTCCCTTATGACGAAAAAAAATTTTTCGTGAGACTTTATATATATATATATATATATATATATATATATATATATATATATATATATATATATATATATATAATATATATATATATATATATAATATATATATATATATATATATATATATATATATATATATATATATATATATATATATATATATATATATATTATATTATATATATATATATATATATATATAATATATATATATATATATATATATATATATATATATATATATATGTATATATATATATATATATATATATATATATATATATATATATATATATATATATATATATATATATATATATGTATTTCTAGACACTTTCTTGTAAACACTCTATCTTTCGAACGGATTAATATTTTTTAACCAAACTTGGTACAAAAATCAACCTTTGGGAGGACACAAACCCTATTGAAAACCAGGTTTTGTGACGTCAGCAACCCGGTTTGCTGAGTCAGCGAAATTTTCAAAAAATCGGCAAAATTCAGGGTTAATATTTTTTTGCCGCGAAAAAGGTCAATATTTATGGTTTTTAGACGCTGAATCGAATGAAACCGATCCGAAGTCGATACGACCACTCTAAGTGACCTAAAAATCGAAAAAACCATTGTAAATGACCGAAAACCAAAATTTAGGTCGATAAAAAATAAATTTCGAGTAGGGTGTCGTTTTCTATGTAATTTTGGGCGCTGAATCGAATAAAACCGGTCCGAAGTCGATACGACCACTTTAAATTACCAGAAAGTCGAAAAAACCACAAAAATTATAAAAAACCAAAATTACGGTCCTGAAAATTAAATTTCGAGTAGGGTGTCGTTTTCTATGTTTTTTGGGCCTCTGAGTTGAATACCAGTGGTCCGGAGTCAATACGACCACTCAAACTCAGGGTACCTGGGTTCGAATCCTGGAAGGGTCCATAATTTTATCGTTTTTTTTACTTAATATAAGTTTACAACTAGAAAATAATTCTGGCGCGGTAGTCCGCATGTCGGCGAATTTCCTTTGGATGCGTGCACTCAAACCCAGAGTACCTGGTTCAAATCCTAGTAGGGACAATATTTTTTTATTGTTTTTTTACCTAATATAAGTTTACAACTAGAAAATAATTCTGGCGCGGTGGTCCGCATGTCGGGCGAATTTCCTTTGGATGCGTGTTTCCGTGCTTTTTACATTATATAAGTTTACAACTACTAAATAAATAATTTCCGGCGCGGTGGTCGCTGTCGGGCGAATTTCATTTAGAATGCGTGTATCCGTGCTAAACAACCCATTTCTTGCTTATGCAAGAACCATGCCCATTGCGTGTTCCGGTTCATGCTTTAGAACCTAAGCAGTTACTCAATTGTCAAGCACTGCTCGTAACTCATTTTGTCTGTATTTTCAAAGGAAATGCGCTAAATCCTTTAAAGATAACTGACTAAGCTTAAAGATAAGTAACTATGCTTTAAACTAGTGCAAATAATAGTGTGTACATCTATTTTTAGAGGCATAGTTTTGTACAACCAACTGGATAATTATGCGCATTTCCTTTGAAAAATACAGACAAAATGAGTTACGAGCAGTGCTTGACAATTGGTAACTGCTTAGGTTCTAAAGCATGAACCGGAACCACGCAATGGGCATGGTTCTTGCATAAGCAAGAAATGGGTTGTTTAGCACGGAAACACGCATTCTAAATGAAATTCGCCCGACAGCGGACCACCGCGCCGGAATTATTTATTTAGTAGTTGTAAACTTATATAATGTAAAAAGCACGGAAACACGCATCCAAAGGAAATTCGCCCGACATGCGGACCACCGCGCCAGAATTTTTTTTATTTAAGTGACCTCCTTTAGATAGTTACTCCTCTTTGACAGATCAGACTGGTACTCCTTTTTTGGTTACTCCCTGAGTTTTTTATTTTATTACTAATGTTTATATATCTCGCACAATTATATTGTGTCAACTATTCATGTTTTGCAAAACTCGGTAGTATCAGATGATAAATGTTTATATATTTTACTTTTACTTAATTATTATGCGCTTACCCGAAGATGTAGAAAAGCATTGGGGCTTTTGTTGGGGTTAGGATAGGGGAAAGACAAAGATTTTACAACTTCAATGAGAGGAGTCTAAAAAAGGTCTTTGAGTAACCTTCTTCAGATGGTTACTCGTATACTAAAACGTAACTAAAAACACTTAAACATATTTGATATTTAATTGTATGAAGTCGACCTATGCCGATTCCGTTATCAATCCTTTCATCAATCCTTATCTGATCACTATAATCCTTTTGTTCAGGCTCTTTCCTCTCCAACCATCCCAGACAATCCTCCTAGGCGGCTGAAGAGACAGTGGCCGAGAGACCTCTTAGTTTAAATGCAATTATCATGTTAAAGTTAATTTAATTTCTCTTGGTTTTTTTTCAAATTTAGTTTTTTTTTCTCAATGATCTTTAAAACTAAACGCTATGGAGTGATATCAATGGATATTTTCTCCTTCTAATTATGCCACGATAAAATAACTTTAACTGAAGTACTAATAACAATTTTTTGTAGTCGTACTTAACTAAAAAAAAAAAAAAAAAAAAAAAAAAAAAAATTGTATGAAGTATTAAAAAATGAAGCTTGCAGCTTCCTATAATCATGAATACTACTCTCTCACTCTCTCTCTCTCTATATACAGTCGGACCTCCATATAACGAACTTCTATACAACGAAAGTCTCTTGTAACGAATTTTTTTACGTTCCCTTGAATTTTGTGTTTGAAAGTGTTTCTATTTAACGAAAAAAATTTCTATATAACGAACAAAATTTCCAGAAATAAAGATAAAGACAAGACCCGCAAACATTCAAGGAATTGACCAAAACGGCACTTCTGTTTTTCTGTATTTTCCCAGAACATTTATTTATTGATTCTCGCCCTGCCTTATTTAATCTTGCGAACTCTTTCTTTACAATTTTCTATGAAATTAGGATTAACACAGCATAGAACTAAAAATCTTTCAGTTTTAATTTGGTATTCGGTCTGACCAGTTCGTTTGTGAAACTTTTTATTTGTTTGTAAATCGAGTTTATTAAAATGTCAAAACGGAAACCGATGTTCCTTTCTGAAAAAATCAATTTATTAAAAGATTCTGACGATGGAGTCAAAAACAAAGACTTGTCTCTGAAGTATAAAATCGCTCCTAGTTCTATATCAACAATTTTAAAAATCGGGAATCTATACTTAGAATATACGAAACGAGTAGCGATTTAAAAAAAAGTTCTCGAGTATGCAAGTATGAAGACATTGATGACGCAATTTCACAGTGGGTGACAATGTTAAGGGTCAAAAATAGGCCTGTGACAGAACCGCTAATAAAAGAAAAAGCTGCTGAATATGCAACTGCGAGGTTATTATTCATCCTAAATATACATTAAAATATCATAAAATAGTACAGAGTTATTTATTTTTTCAATTTCTATACAACGAAATTTCTATATAACGAATTTATTCACTTGAACCTTTAAGTTCGGTATATAGAGGTCCGACTGTATATATATATATATATTATATATATATATATATATATATATTATATATATATATATATATATATATATATATTATTTATTATGTGCTAATAATATGGCTAGACCTCCTTCTTTGAATTTATTAGGTGAAATTCTTATTATTAATAGCCTAATAAGATGATCATATATATAATATATATATATATATATATATATATATATATATATATAATATATATATATATAAATAGAGAGGAATACAGCCCCTTTTAATATTGGGCGTGCAAAATGTTAAATGGATCAAATGTTAAATAGATAAACCTAAATATTGATTTTTGTACCAAGTTTCAACTTTCTACCATAAATACGCTAGGAACTACAATGATAAAAGACACACGCATACAGACAGACATCTTTGTGAAAACCACTTAGAAGGTCTTATAACACCTAAAACGGATAATTTAAAAGGAATCCCGGTTTCGGATTTCTTTTAAGAACACAATAGTTTTCCTATATACTTACAGTATAAATGAGGAAAACTATTAACACGTTATTCCATGGATAATATTAACAAGTAATGAGAATTAAACAAACATAAAACTAATGTTAAAATACTTAATACCTCTGAGCACTTAAACAAACTCAAAGATTAAACACTTCGGACTTGTGAGTCTGAGTTGAAGTATTTCTTGGAACCAGCCCAGCACGGTCTCATGACATTGTAGAAAACTTTGTAACTCCCGCCAATATTAGTTTATATGTTTCACTTAGTTGTAGTTCTAGTAACGCTTCTTAATTGTTTCTGATTTGTTTTAAGTTAATCCTTAACTTTTTCTATTATGTTCTTAGCGACTTTTTACCAGAGAATAATGCTTATATGAAAGTTGTGAAGTTTTAGGTCTTCCGGTGGTGACCGCATTAATGTAGATGAAGAATCCGACTTGATTCTTTATCTAAATTAGTGGTCACCACCGGAAGACCTAAATCTTTATGACAATAACCGCGGAAGCCTACGCAGTTTATTATATGAATGTTGTTCGGATGACGGAAGATGACGGCGATGTGGGGGAACATTAATTCCGCTGATCTTCAGACTCTAAAAAATCGGGTCCAGGGTACCTCGGAACTTTTCCTCATTACATCGGATTCGCTTCTATCATCCTCCAAGCTTCGGACTCGATTCGCTCGTTCTCAGAATATAAAAGTCGTTAAATTTATACTGCAAAACGTCTTCGGACTAGCTTCCTTCGTCCTCAGATAGTAAATGCTTCCGTTTCATTCTCAGTGGTCACGGTCACCCAACCAGGCATAGAGGCAATGACCACACTCAATGCTTCTTAACTTTTATGATCCACCAAAAATCATGGGCTACTTGTCTTATTAAAACAAAACTTGATGTACACACATAAAGAGAGAAAACTTTGCGAAAACCACTCAGAAAGCCTTAAAAACGCCTGAAACGGTTAACTCCTTAGTTGCGGGTGTGTGTGTGTGTGTTTATACTAGAGCAATCATAAGAGTTTATTCTATACTGTCAACAAGATGATACTGACAGCTGAAGTCATCACGTTCCTTAGGCATTGTATTACCTGGAACACGGAATTGTTTTGATGTCTTCTTTGCATTCTATTGATCTGTAAGCAACCGCTGACCTTACGATATTTCTAACTAAAACTCCTATCTGTACCTTAAACGACCCAACCTTTAGAACGTTCCGTTTTTATTCCACTCTCTCACCCATTCCCCCAATCCTCTTCTTAAATGCATATTTCTACTATTTAAAAATTAAATTAAACATTTTTTTACAGCTTAATGTATTTTTTTTAAATACATTTAATAATTTTATGAGCTAAACAATTTTTTTGGAGAAATTCAAATACTCTATTGCCATTGTAGTGGTTAAGAAAACCCCTACTTCACAGACTACTAGCATAATACACTATTTAAGGAGAGAACCCTTAGAATTATAAGAGCGAATAAGTGAGATATAGTTTAGAAAAATAGGGTTTATGATGCTTTGATAGCCTGGTATTTTTAATTGGCGATGTTGGTAAAAAATTACGAAGACTAAAAATTGTTGCCTTCTTAATTACAACAACTTTTATATGATACTTTTATTAGAATTGAAAAATAAAATAGTTACAATAATTTTTATTTTGCTGAGTCAGCATATTGTCCAGCCCTGGAGCAAATGACCAGACTTGTTGTAGTCCAAGAGCCAGGCCTAAAAAAATGTGACTCATTTTGTACTACTTCAAACCAATTATTTCTGAAAATATACCTTAAATTATTAAGGAAAAGCATAGTCGGCCTATCCAGAGTTGAGCCCTTCTTATGAATGGGCTCGCTCAAAATATTAGAAAATGGCACAAATACCAGTTTAATTGCAATAAGTGGTTCCCTGTATGTCGTGAGCAAAACAAGAGGAGAACATTTTTTAAAGCTGTTAAATTATGGTATAAAATAAGAGTTTTTCGTCAAAATTAGATAACTACAACTAAAGTTATGACAGCTGTTAAATGACCGCAAAAATGCACAGAAAGCCAATCTTTTTTCTAAGAAATTCGCTGAATTTGCATGAATTAACCATTTTTTTGGTGTTTTTGAAAGAGCCTTGGTTTAAGATTAAACACTGATTTGGTGATGATTAAACACTCGCTTCATTGGAAATTTTATCAGCTTTAAAAAATTATCTATTCATGTTTTGCACACGACTCACGGGGAATGAAATTTGTGCGATTTTATAACATTTTGAGCACGCACAATTATATGAAGGGCTCCACTCTGGTTAGGCAGATTATGTTTTTTCTTCATAATTTAAGGTGTATTTTCAGAAAAATTTGGTTTGAAGTAGTACAAAATGAGTCACATTTTTTCAGGTCCGGCTCTTGGACTATTGTGTTTTACTCTACTCTATGACTAGCATTAGTTATAGACTTGTTGTCTATAACTAATACTAACATTATAGCATTATCTATTAAGTATTTGCCTATTTTGACTTGGAAACAAAGTAAGCAAGCTTTCAGACATACACAACTATATCAATCTAAAGGGGTTTCCAGTCTACATTTCTAAAGTGTCCTTAACATAGAGTCCCTTGACATGTTGAAAAGGTTTGAAAACATGTTCACAACACTGACATTGATACATTTACATCACTCTATGTTGTTTGAAAGCGTTTGAAGTGTTTATTAAAGGACGCTTGGGATCAAACGAGTACTCGATGTTTGTGTGACGGGTACTTCAAGTAGGATACTTTTAAAAACAGTCCTGTTCAGCTGTTCTGATTAATTACACCATTTAAAATATTTGGGTTCGATTCAAAGAAGTTGATAAATTAAATATTTTTTTTTAAATATTGAGATACTTAAGAAAAGAGAGATTTTGGAGGTATTTGTTATTTGTATGAGAAAATTTATGACTTATAATAGAATTACCACCAGAGTGATGTGATGTGAGCAATACCAGTTTAAGAATTTTTTTAACAGGTCCCTTAGCAGTCAATATAGTTCTACACTATCCATTAAAAAAATCAGTAAAAATAATCGTGATCAATGGGAAAGTTCAAGTTTTGCCGCGCTTACTTCAAACTATCGAACATTGTGGTACTGGGTACTTCGGAATTTTTCCTCAATACGTTCGATTCGCTACGCTCATTCTCCCTAATTCGTACTCGCTTTGTAAGTCCTCAAAATTTGAGGACGCAGGGTCACTCGCAGGGTGAATACTCTGATGTGTCGAAAGGCCCTAAACGCGCATTTTATTTTTTTTTACATGGCAAACAGTCACGTTATAAAAAATAATACAAAACAACAACAACCAATGCCAACCCCTTCTGACAACAACAAACAAGGGAGTCCTTTTGATCGGGCTGAAGACCCTACAAGTAGGGCTGTGTAATGCGGAGAGGAGCTAAAGGCCTCTAAGTTGTTTTTAGGTTTAGAAGAAGTTAATAAGTTATTTACAAATTGAATAAATATAGATATTTGTAAAAAAAGAGCAATTGAAAAAGTAATTATTTAATTAGGAGAAACCAAGTAAAGCTGTGAGTCATGGCATCAGCTGTAAGTCTAATAAGAGAAGAGAAATCTAATAAAGAAATCATCAAAACAAGGCGATTATAATGCCATTAGTGGAAACACAATAAGTACATAGATGAAGTCTTATTAGATCTCGTCGACGACTTTTTATTTGGAAATAATAACGCCTTGGGTTATTATATCCATGTCATAGACAAAGCCGTCTTTTAGTATTTATGATTTCAAAATTTTAATTGTCCCGATGTCATTTTTATCGAATTCTTTAAAGAAAATTACGTTAATAGCTGTCCCAGAGTGAATGTAGGTTGGTATGGAAGGGATAAACTCCATTTAACTGGTACATTTAGAATTATTACATTACATTACTATGACATAGATATTTATATTATTACGATGGTTACATTTAGCTATTTTAATCTTTTTTTAAACTTTATTGATTATTGTCTACAATAAATGTATTTGACGTAGTGCTCATACTGGTTAAAGTGACTTGGCAGTGTTGATAGGAGGAAGCACCCAATAGTGATACTCCGTGGCGTGGATGGTCTTTTAATCGATCGAATAAAAAGGTCTAATATCAATGTACTTGTTGGCTTAACGGATATTCGTTTTTTTAAAAAAGAGGCGCAAAACAGGAGTTTTGAGCCTATAAATATTAGGAAGTCCCCCTTCCCAATATTTCAGTAATTTTGGTATTGTTTTTGGTTTCTTATAAAATGGCCATAAGCAACCTCTACTTACTAGTAATAAGACTAGTCATTTTAATAAGATTCATACAGAATTTTATAAAATGACTACGTAAAACAATGTTAGGTTACTGCTTGTTTATAGTAATTATTACAGGTAATTAATAGTTAGTATTTGATATATATATATATATATATATATATATATATATATATATATATATATATTATATATATTATATATATATTATATATATATATATATATATGTATGTATATATGTATATATATATATATGTATATATATTATATTTATTATATATATATATATATATATATATATATATATATGTATATATATATATATATATATATATATATATATATATATTATATATATATATATATATATATATATATATATATATATATTAGTTTGCCTAAATGAAATTAATTAATTAATTTTTTAAAGTAAAATTATTACTTCAAAAAAATGTACGATTTATTATAATGCGGGCTTGAAATTTACTGCATACTCTGAAAATGAAAAGATAGTCTTTTTGACATGTTGAGTAGTTTTACCTATGTAGAGTATGTTATCTAGGCTTAGCATGAAGGGCAGGACTTGACATGAATACCAATGATGCCTTTATGAAGCAAGTTTTGATCCTTCTTTACATACTGGGGGGTTGAGGATCAAATTCATTTTGTATCCGCTTTGATCTCGTTATTGAATACAATTTTCGTGATGTTAAGTAAATTTAAATTTTTTAAAATGTAAACTTGTATCGGAATTTAGAAGATTTGTAATGAGTTGAAATAGATTTAAAATCAGAATATTTGTAAGTAGTTGACTGAGATTTGAAGTCAGTTGATTTGTAATTAGTTGATGTAGATTTGAATTCAGAACATTTGTTCTGAATTTGATATCTGGATAATAAAAATATTTTTTTTTTCTTCTAGATCCTGCGGATGAAAACATCATCGAAGAGACCCACGAGCTCACGTGCTTTACAGATGGCTCAAAATTGGGAACTATAGGTCTAGATGGTTCTGGAATCTTTGTACCTTGATATTCTTTAAAATTTAGGCACTCTTTGGGTTGACAGGCAACTATGTTTCAGGCATATGGACAGCGTGCTGTTCGTATGGCATGTACACTCGATGCCGTTAGCAATGGTCCTGAGAGGTACATTATATTTTTGACAGTGAAGCTGCAATAAGGGTTCTTCCTTCATCACATGGTATCTCATACACTCTTGTTCAGAAATGTTAGAGGAATCTATTACTCTTGGCTCAATCCAAAGAGGTGCTTCCCAAGTGTGTTCCCTGGACACACATTTGTGTCCTGACACAACGAGGAGGCTGATAGGTTGGCTAAACTTGAAGCTGATGAACCATTGTGGACCTGATCTAGTATCCTCTCTTTTATAAGATCATGTTAAGGCTCTTTTAGATATCTGGCTTATGAAATTTTATTTCCTTAGTTGGACTGCTTGCGTGGGCTGTAGAAAGGCAACGATGTTCATAAGGGGTCCCAGTAAAAGAATATGAATTACTTAATATCGCTTAAAAGACCTCGTCTTAGCAATATAGACAGCTGACTGACCACTGTCAGCTAAAGTACCACTTAAATAAACTTGGTATAGCCCCTAGTGCTAGTTGCCGGATATGTGGGGCTGATAAGAAAATCGCCTTTCACCTGCTTGCAGAGGGTGAGGCTTATACGATACATCACTACGCCTCGGTATATTTGGAACTGGTACTCTAGTTAAAGAAAAATTATCTTCCCTTAGCTGGAAAGCTGTTATAAATTTCCTTAGTAAATCAAAGAGACTGGAGGTAGATGTGGTGGAGTTTACTGGAGAAATCGGAGTTGGCAAGCAAGGCTTAACAACGAGGCCTAATTGCCTGGCTTTGCATCCCCACTCTATTACTACTACTACTATCACAACTACACCTAATGCATGATTTTTGAACCAAGTTAAATCTCTGGGTGCTGCGATGACACACACATATACAGAAAGGCAACTTTCTAAAAACCACTCAGGAGGTATTAAATCACCTTAAATGGACGATTCAGGTAAAATCCTGTCTTCGATTTTTTTTAGCGAATTCCCATCTCAATTATCATTCCAACCAGGATTGTTGTTAAGCACGGAAACACGCATCCAAAGGAAATTCGCCCGACATGCGGACCACCGCGCCAGAATTTTTAAACGTAGTACTTTTTCTATAATTCCGAAGCGTAATACTTATTCTATAAATGAGGAAAATAAAAATAATATATTTATCAGTGAATACATGTTTTCAATAATGCTCTAATACAATGCATCTGCCTCCATTAAGATTAGGGGTTAATTCCTAATAAATAGAAAGGGAAGTTTAATTAAAATATCTTTGGCCTAATAAAAAATAAGTCTTTTGTCCGTTTAACATAAAATTCTTAATCGAAAATATAATCCGCATGTTTCCAATATAATAGAGAGCTGAACTAAATTCTTGAAGTTGGCAGTACTGACAGGTGATAGGGGATGTGAAGAGGCTTTTTCCGCACAATGCTGTAACTTTAAGGGATATTTGACTAAAAGTTGATTTATTTACATTTGTCAATATTTGAGGCAAAACTTAATGCGTCTTAGATAAATTTTATAATCTTATATTCATTTCAAAAGAAATAAACTCTTAATGTCTTTTCAATTGATAAAAGTTAGTTTATATGAAAAACCCACAGTAAAGGATAGGGTTTTAGGAAATGATTTGAGGCAAGAAACCGAAAACCTCCCCATTAGGTAGCCCACGAGTTACCTTAGTTCAGCTCTGTATTTCATCATAAAATTATAGTTAGTAATTTGAATAATTTCGCCTTATATAATGCTCGTAGATTAAACCAACATTTCACACAGGTATTGATGTTAAAACAAACAATAATTTTCCATTCTTTTGCTTCTAATTTAACTTTGACTTATAATTTTTACGTGTTCAATATTGAGGTTATATTAAGGTCATAAGAGGATAAATAATGGTAATGTTATTAGTATTATCATCATGTTATATAATTCGCAAATAATTGTAGATACTAGATGGAACTTGGGATAACAACTTCTTTAAATATGTGTATTTCGACTGACTCCCAGGTATCAGACACACATACGAGTATAGTTGTCTATACACATAGGTTTGTATTCTTTACAAACCTAAAATACAAAGGATATTATTCATTCAAAGAATGAGTTGTATTTGTTAACAACTATAGTGAAAATAAAAAGCTGAAATGAAAGTAACATAAAATAAAATACTTATAGAATTAATAATTAAAGAATGATTTTCGGGGGAACCTTGGAAGTTTTCCTCAACATATCGGATTTGCTATCCTCCATACTACGGCCTCACTTCGCGTCCTCAGAATTGATTTTTGTATCAAGTTTCAACGCTCTAGCATAAATACACTAAGAGATACGATTATAACAGGTATGTGTATATGTATATGTACACAAATGTATGTACACATACAAATGTATGTACACATACATATATATACACACATACAGATAGATAACGTTGTGAAAACCACTTAGGAAAAACAAGTAAAAACACCTGAAACGGACACTTCTGGTGACGTCCCGGTTTCGGATTTTGTTCAAACTCGATACTTTTCATACATACGGTATAAAAAAGGAGAAGTAAAAACGTCTACTAAAAAAGTCTGCCAATGCTACTTCAACACATAACATCTCACAACCTAAATTGGAATGAAAAATCTCAGATAATCTGAATAATAACATTACACTTAATAACTAGATTATTATAGTAAGATCAAATTTAGCTTACTATAATTGTAATTGTAATGGTAAACATCCCAGTGCATAATTAAGTATTATATAGAACTAAAATTGTCAGATATTCCTTAATCGAATGGCGTCCACCATTATCCGGTTTCTTCAGTTTTTTCTTACTCTAATAAAACGTTTAACCGCAACAATCATATCAAATGAAATAACAGAGATATTATACAAGCATATATTTTATTCGCGATTCAAAGAGATGGTTATAAAAAGTTGGCAATATAATGGCGGGAAAACGAAAGAGTGATCAAAATTTGTTTTATTAGAGGATAACCATGGGAGCGGATAAAAATTTTTTCTTTCTTTCTTTATGGTAGTTAATTTGTGATAAATGAAGTAAAAATTATTAGAACGACCGTCGATGCTAAAAAAATTGCTAATATTTCACAGATAAATACTTCGATTATTCCAGGTTTTTAAATAGATAGAATTCAATTCTTGTCATTACAGACTTGAATTTGTCCGATTTAAGCCAGAAATAATAAAACCTAAACGGATAATTTAAACAAAAATTTTACAAAAAAAATGAATTTATTGAGTTATTAATTATCTTAGTGTGTAAAATACAATTGATTAATAAATTAAAACTCCATTACGGTGAAAATCAGCTGGTTATCAGTTAATTTAAATACCTGTTAGAACTAGTTGTTTAAATACCTGTTGTAGTTTGATGTTAATTTAAACAATTTAATGCAATAAAAAGGCATTTTTGTGTGATTGGGTAAACTAAAATAATTTAAAAGTAACATTATTCACCAATAACTAAAATGAAACACTATATTGTGATTTTCACCTTCATATCACTCAATTTAAATACTCGTGATAATCAATTAAAACCCTATTTTTCAATAAAATAGTGATTCTACTCAGTTCATACGCCCCTAAAGTACAAAAAAGTTAACTTATTAGTAAAATGGTTCCATGCCCCAGTAGAGATTAGTATAGTCTGTCTTAACATCATTAAGTCACGGGGCCCCCTAAAAGATTTGTATACAATCTATTCGCCTAAAAATGGGGTCCTGGGTATAATCTTAGTGCAATCTTTCTTAAGAGCATCTAGTCGCGGGGCCCCTTGTTTGAGTTTTATATACTCTCTTCACCTAAAAATGGGGCCCTGGGTGTCTTTGATAATCTTAGTATAGTCTTTCTTAAGATTATTAATTTACGGGGCACCTTGTTTAAGTTTTATAATATGTTTATACTTAAGAATAGGACCCCGTTTAATCTTAGCATAGTCTTTCATAAGACATCAAGTTACGGGCCCCCTTGGTAGAATTTTTTTTAGAATATCTATACCTAAAAATAGGGCCCTGTTTAATCTTAGTATAGCATATCTTATAATCAAGTCGCGGGGCCTTATGAGGTGTTGCAAGTATAAAATTAATGACTTCTAAGGACTTATAAATAACTTCTGAGGACGAATGAAGCGAGTCCGAAGTAGGGAGGATGAGCATACCATATGCGATGTAATGAGGAAAAATTCAGAAGTCCGAGGCACCCCGTATTACGTACCCGATTTTTTTTGTTATCTGTAAATTTTATACATTTTACAGAAAGTATATTTTCTATAATATATATATATATTTTCTATAATATATAAGTATATTTTCTATAATATATAAGTATATTTTCTATAATATATATTGTCCTATTTATAAACTTTAAAAAACTTATTGGCCCCAGCAGCATTATTTATGATTAATAATAATTTTAATATTAATTAATTTAATAATTATTATCTTGATTAGAGATAATGTGATACCTTTTGAAATTAATCTTTTTCAAGGTTTGATTAAACTTCTTAAGGAACTCCCATGGGCCGCAGTTGGTAGGAAGGCCTGTGTTATTTTATTTTGCAGATTCATCAATAAAATGAAAACACGAAGAAACTTAGGTTTCACGACAACTAATAGCACCCCTCCCTATATTTTTTTTGATTTCGTATATATTTATAGATATTTTTCCCTTAATTCCCTTATTTTCTTTCGCTGCTTCTTTTAGATGGGTAGTTGTTTTCTAATTTATAAATTAATAGTCGTTTTAAGTTTAGCTTATTCGTATCATTTATTAATTTTTCTGAATTTTTTATATTATACTGCTCAAATGTTCAAACAATAATTTATGACTGCCCCAAAATTATTGAGGTAGGCTATGCCTCCTTTAGTATATATCTCTATGTTGCTTTTAACATTTTAATTTTAAATTATTGTTTAATTGAACAAACGCAACTTAAAAGTAAAACACACTTAAAATAAAAAAAATATTGAAACATAAGTACAACTTTTGTGTTGCGGTTCAATGTACCAGAAAAGAATAAAAAAAAATCAAAACAATAATAAAGATGAGAAACCAAACTTAATAGAATAGGCAAGGAGTATAGTATAACCTAATACTATACTTCTTGGTATAAGATAGGTTATTTTTTAATAAGAAATGATTGAAAACAATAAAGAGGGCCGCTAAAGATATTTCTGCGAAATCAGTTAAAACATCAGACCTGTGAGGCGGCGGGGTCTCTTTACAGGTTTAAGGTTTATCTCTCCGTTGTCCCTTAAAGTGCTTCCTAGAATTTTGAATTGTTGTAGATCAGTGGAATTCTTTTTAACACTTTTTCTACATAAAAGTTATCTTTCAGTAAATGTTTATTTCGTGAATTTAAAATAAAAATAATTGCCTCTAAAAAATTTATTAATATAGATTAAGGTAAGTCCTACTTCGTTAACTACCGAATCCCATTGATTAATTAATGTAAATTAATTAATTAATTAATGGATTAAGTTCGTCTTACTTCTTTAAACAATTCTTATAGGACTAACTTTCCTCTAAACTCACTAGAAATTATAGAAAAATAACGAATTCTGTACATCGTATATCAACAACAAACATACCTTGTTTAGGTGGGAAGTAAGGTTTTGTCGGTGAAGAACTTATGCTAGACACGCTTACTTAAGCTAGATGTAAGTATAAGCACACACATAACCACAGAATTAACTACAATATTTAATTTTTCCACTCAAAAATCGTATTAAACAAATAAGCAAACCCGGCCGCCATGACACTGCAAAAATTGTTCTTGATGTTCGATAATGTGTGTTGTGTTTTTCACATACCTTAACGCTACAGTTCGAAAGAGCGACAACTTTGTAGATCAATATATATTATGATACATCTTGGTCCGAAATTCATTAGACCAAGATGAATATCAATAGACTATGATACTGTTTTGTACAAAATTTATATAGCTAAGGAATATTAAGTTAATAAAACAGTCATTTAAATCAAAATAAAAAACAAAAAAAGTTGGCTAGACTGCAGGATTGTTGCACCAGGTTAGTTAAATACAATAGTAAACAAAAATCTAGAGAATCTTTGTTTTGTTGTCCGCAGTATTTAGTTTATGACAATAATAAAGAAAACAACAACTAACTGGATTCCATAATGGCTATTTATTTTTTTAGATTTCATTGTGCGCCAATTTTATTATTAAATGTTTAAGTATAACCACATTAATTTTATTAGTTAATGTTCTTTTTAATATGTAGCTTAAGTGTGCGTGTCTTGTATAAGTCCCCCACCCTTAAAACCCTCGTTATGTTTGTTTGTGACATAGGACATCCGAATTCGTTACTTTTCTATCATTTCTAGTGAGTTTAGAGGAAACTTGTTCCTAAAAGAATTGTTCAAGGAAGCAAGACAAAGGTAATAAATTATTCAAAGTAGAGTTAGCTATGGTATAATTATGTGGGGTCATACCAATACCAATTCACTACTCTTACAACAAAAAAAGATTATCCGTATCATATTAGGGCTGCAGCATGACGATACCTGCTTGACTCATTTTAGAAAACTAAAAATCATGACAGTTATAAACATAATTATCTACCACATTTTATTGTAAATGAAGAAGAATATTAATTTATTTGACAAAAACAGCCTGACACACGACTATAACACAAAATATAAAGACGCTTTGGTCATACCAGCTCACAGACTAATAAAATCAGAAGTTGGTCATAACATACTAGGCAATAAATACTTTATTAGTCTAGAAAAAGATATTCAAAAATTGTCTGAAAAAACCTTTAAAAAATATATAAAGGAAAAGGAATATGTTACTAAAAATCCTTTTTTACACTCATTAGGAGTTTGTCAATATAAGTCTCTCAAGTAGGTAATAATTGCTGTGTTTTAATATGCATGTACATGTACATATTTAATTTAATTTTATTTCTTGTCTATATGTCTATTGTTCATTTATGTAAGTTAAATGTTGTTTATAATTATTAAGTAAGCTTGATAGTTATTAATTGTAAGTTTAATTATTTGTTTAAATTATTGTTTTTTTTTAAATTAGTTTATTTTCACTATTTAATATAAATAAGTGGAAATAATTTTTTTTTCTGTTATAAATCCAGTACCGAAAAAATGACAATATCCTAAAGTGTTATGGCTTGTTAAACATAATGGAAATAAAGGCTATTTATTTATTTAATCCAAAAGGTTTTACATCAATTAATCAATTGGATCTGGTGTTTACAGAAGTAAGAGTTTTACATAGATTCATTATGGTTAATTATGGATAAATTGGGTCATTTTTGTTAGCTTATGACGTCACATATATTTCATAAACAATAGGGTTTAGGACATTAAGAAGTTTGCTTATTGTACCAAGTTTCATTTCGAATCGAGAAAGCGTTCATTCGAAATTATCGTGCCCCATAGAAACGTCTAGGAACAAAAATCTCATATATATATTTATATATTTATATATACATATATATATATATATATATATATATATATATATATATATATATATATATATAATATATATATATATATATATATATGTGTGTGTGTGTGTGTATGTATGTACGAGATTTGTTTCCTAGGCGTTTCTATAACTTTCGAACGCTTTCTCGGTTCGAAAAAAAACTTGGTACAGTAAGCAAACTTTTTAATGTCCCGAACCCTATTGTTTATGAAATTATAGGGATATTTGTTATGTGACGTAATAAGCTAACGAGAATGACCCCACAAACATTTCAAAAAACCACAAATCTTCATATGGTGTTCAGATTGGGCTGAAATTTGTTCAACTCATATTTTGCCATGTAAGGTTCACAAAAATACGAAGTTCTATTTTATTATCTATTTTATTAGTTCTGGTTTTATTGATTGACATATACCAAACAATACATTGTGTTAATTGGCATAATGTATTCAAATCACGTTTTTTGGCTAATACATTAAAAAATTCCCTTATATCCATAAAGGCATAATAAATGGCAGTATGCCATTTATATAAACCCGTAATCTGGCGAACTGATAAAATACAACGATGTGGCCGCAAAGCGGCCATAAGGATGCGCAGGGACCGCTTCGCGGCGCCTAGGACCGACGCCACGGTAGAATGCCTCTTGTTTTCAATAAGCGTTTATTTGTTCATTGTATTTATTATATTGTTAATTAGCGTTAAGTTTTATTTGTTCGACAGTGTGCCACTATGTGATGTCAGGTCTATTGTCAGGTCCACTATGTCAGGTATACCTAATTATTGTTGTTTGTATTTAGTCTTTACTCCTAATCATAGTCTTGATACTAAAAACCCCCATAACGTGTATGTATTAACGTCTTAGCATGACATGAACCTTTTGCCTCTTGAGCTAATACATTTTTACATCTAAGTAATCTGGATTTTTAACAGAATTATGGCCGCTTTGCGGCCACATCGTTGTGCTTTATCAGTTCGCCAGATTACAGCACCATAGGTCAACAACCTATAGTATATATTATAATATATATATATTATATATATATATATATTATAATATATATATATATATATATATATATATATATATATATATATATATATATATAATATATATATATTCTGGATCAATAAAAATCGAGTCCCCCTTTCCAATAAAAATCTACTTCTCCCCCCCCCCCCATGACCCCAATCTCATAATCTCATTTTTTCTTTGAAAATTCGCTAAAACAGCCACCAGATTATTAATTTTTCAGTAGCCTTCCTTGAAGTTGATATTATTTGGTTCATTAGCATTATGTATTGCTTTTAATTTTTTTCTGAGGTTATTTTCGGTGTCAATAATTTAAGTATCTTCTAAATTGAACTTGTGGTTTAAGTTGCCACAGTGAGGGGCACAGTAACTGGTGGCGCTGTTTTTACTCTTCCTCGCCTTCTTATACAGAAGAAGGTATACAGAGGAAAAGTATTGGTTTCACCCAAAACATTGAAACTCGAGATTTTACTTGAATTATCCATTTTAGGTGTTTTTAAGACCATCTGAACCGATTTCAGCTTGATGTCTGTATGTGTGCGTGTCTGTGTGTGTGACTGTGTCACTCATAACTTCCACTGTGTTTATGCTATATAGTTGAAACTTGGTACAAAAATCAGTCTTTGGGTCTAGTTGTGCTGCCCGGAATATCAAACATTTTTGTCACCATAAACTCTATTTGCTTAGTCAGCAAAAATTTAAAAAAAATCGAAAAAAACGCAAAATGACCCGATGAACTTGAAATTTGGCAGGAATATACCTCTCAATATGACAAACAAATCTTCTAAATTTCGTTTTTGATATTGGCCGCCATTTTAAAATTATTTACATTTGAAATTCAAAATTTTGACACTTAATAATACCAAAAGTATACACGTGTTTTTGACATATAACACGTCGTTGGAACCGCAAAAAATAGGAACAAATATAAAAAACTCCGATCAAAATCTACTAATCAGTTAAGAAGTTATAAGCAAACTTAATTATTAATTAGTGCGACACTTTTGTTAAACGTAAAAGTTTGTTTACATTTGTCAAGGTTACAAATTTCCGCCAAAAATTCTAATAATTTAATAAACCGAGTAAAAATCGAAACTTTTTCTCATTTAAGATTATGCAAAGTTTAACGTTCTTGTATGCTTTTTTATACTAATTAAATTATTATTTGTTAAAAATAATCGAAAAAATATGCTTAAATACTGAAGTGATATCAAGCCGCCATTTTTACTTCGAGAAATGCGTTTTTGTTAAAAAATGACAGTGTTGCCTGGATTTCAACAAAAGTTATGTTAGCAGTACTGAATAGCTGCATGACTATGCTATCTAACACATGTTTCTTTTTCTCTTTAGTGCTTTGCTTACCTATAAACTCTAGGCCACTGGTAACCATCCTATCCTAAGGACGAGCAAAGCGAGTCCGAAGTTTAAAAACCCTAAGCCATTTGTTAACCATCCTATTCTGAGGACGAGCGAAGCGAGTCCAAAGGGGGAGGAAAAGTTCCGAGGTTCCCCGTACCCAATTTTTTTGTTTTAAGTTTTGGCTCCCAACTTCTGCAAAAGTTCAGATTTGATCAAGGTTCTAAATAATTTATAAGTAGCATTTCCCAGCCCCCTCCCTGCCTATGCTGGTAAAGAAAGTTAATAGATAATTTTTGTAAACATTATTAGTTAATAAAAAAAGCCTATTGAATTTATTTAATAATTTATATAATGAATAATTACATTATTTAGCTAATTAAAATTAAAATAAAACAATTTTTAATGTAAATCTTTAATTAGAAATAAATTTTATCGATTATTTTAAAGGCAACACTTTTTGTCTTGGGTTTATTAACTCATCTTTTTTTGTCCAGTCATTTACTACTTTTATCATTCGAACCCGTATTTAATACAGTTTAAAAGTTAGTTTATTCTATAGGGATTCTATAGCGTTTTGTGATGAATATCGTCGAAGATATAGACGAACTTTTGGAACATACCCCGCCGGATGTTTTGGAAATAGCTACAAATGCCAAAGAGAGCCTACTACCTGGCCAATCAGGAATGCTTGGCCAGCATTTATGCTTTCATATCTCAAAGCATACGAAGTGTTCAAAGAATGGTGCTCAGAGAAAAAAGTAACGAATGTAAGTGAAAACGTTGTGTTAGCGTATTTAAAAGAACTGTCAAACACAAAATCTCTGTATACAAATTCTCTGACCACAAATACTCAACTTTCTCGATGATAAGATATTTATTATAAGTCAAAGAAAATGTAAATATCAAACATTATACAAACGTAATAAGTTTTTCAGCAAGTTTTGATTTATTACTGTTAGCAGATAAAATATTGTGTGGAACGAGGCAGGAAAGGAAACATTACTGACTCGTATACTTGCCTTTCTCGGCTTCGCCTCGTCAGTCAAAATGGAAATTACCTGCCTTAGCTTCGCCTCTGCAGGTAATTTAGATAGCTTACCCTCGCCTTCGGCTCGGGGGCTAACTTCGATACTAGTCAGTAATATTCCATTTTCCTGCCTAGTTACACAAATAACTATTGTCTATATTTGTAGGGATGTACAGGCGTCCCAGGCAGACGCACTTTACTGGTCAAATTTACCACCCAAGTTAACAAACTGTGTAATGGCTGGAACCGGTCTCAATTTTTCGTAAATACCTTCCTGAACAAGGATCTGCAATTCTACCGACTCGTATCGGATGGTTGTCCCAGGCAGAACGCACTTTAGGGGTCAAAGGTTCTGCCTGGGACACCCATCCGATACGAGTCGGCAGAATTGCAGATCCTTGTTCAGGAAGGTATTTACGAAGGTAAATACCTTCCTAATTTAATTAGTATTTATTGGTATATATTTATTGGTATTTAATTAGTATTTAGTTAATTAAACCTGACATTATTCTATAGTTTTATAATTGTAAAACATAATGAAAATAAAGCTCTTATTATTATTATTATTACGAAAAATTGAGACCGGTTCCAGCCATTACACTTTTTATTAACAAAACACCCCTGGGCTCTTGGTCTATAAATGGTTGGAATATTTATTATTTACTCCTGAATATAGTCTTGGTACTAAAAACTCGCAAAACGTGTATGTATTAATGTCTTAGCATAATATGAACATTTTGGGCATTGTCATGTCAAAGGTCAGTTTCATAACTGACGCCTTAACGACCTAGAACACAGAGGCGGCAATATATAAATATATATATATATATATTATATATATATATATATATATATATATATATATATATATATATATATATATATATATATATATATATATGTATGTATGTATGTATGTACGTATGTATGCAAGAGTTTTTACTTTTACGTATGGCGAACGAAACTCTTGAAGGTTTTTTCGAATCAAAACGAAACTAGGCATATGGCAAAATGTTGGAGAGCTTAGAAAGTCTATTGTAAAAAAAATCCGTTAAAGAGCATGCTTTGCAAGCAATTGTTTCTCAGATAATAACAAAATTTTCATGAATTGATGTTCTGTATAAGATTAAGGAAATAAAAGTATGAGAATCTTAATTTTAAGGATTTATCAAAATAAACACAATATACTAGGGTTCGCTTCGCTTGCCTTATGTTTTTGTTTATTAGGGTCTAATTTTACAGCATAGATTGAAAATAGAACATAATATTCTTGGGCTAGCTTTGCTCGCCTTAATATTTGTGTTTTTTCATTACCTTATTTAACAGGATTGATTCGAAAATATAACGAAATATTCCATACTCTTGCCTTTATGTGAGTGTTTTTCAGTACCTATTTTAATGGCTTAGATTTCATGTATAACTTATTACTAACGTAAGTATAACGTGGCTACATGCGTGCGAAATCTCAAATTTATTGCAACATTTTTCTGAGCTTTATTATATTTTGAAAATTTTGCTGAGTTATATTGCGGGTTAATGACGTCATAACAATTATCTTCTGAATAGCACAACTACACCTATAGACTTTTGTACTAAGTTTCAATTCTTTTGCATAAATGCAAAAGAAGCTACAATGGTAACAGACACACACACACATACAGACAGACAACTTTGTGATAACCACTCAGGAGGTCTTTAAAACACCTGAAACGGAAAATTCCAGTGATATCCTGTTTTCAGTTTTTTTTAAAACACAATACTTTTCCTACATACTTACAGGATAAAGGAGGAATAGTAAAAGTATATAAGTCTACTTAAGTCAAACAAAGATGTAATGGAGAATAATTAAGAAATAATTTATTTATAGTTTACGGCGTGAGCCAATATACAAAAATTTACAAAATTAAGATAAAAAAAGTTAAAGTATAAATTATTGGTAAACATCAAAATGGAAAATTGAACAAGACTATAAAATAATAATAAATCATTGCATTCATAAAGGAGAAAAGTAAAAGGGGGAAAAAGAAAAAAGCTATAACATCAAAGAAATAGTGATAAATGTGTGATTATGATGGTGAGAAAGATAGCAAATATACACAAAAATAATAAACGTTAAATAAAAGAATAACATAAAAGATAATATATAATATAAAATAAATAAAAGATAATAAGATAATAAATAATATAAAAAAGAAATACAAATATATAAACAACATAAAAAAAACATAAAATTCGAAAGGATCATACTACGGATCAACTCGTAAAAGAATAGAGAACTAATTTCTTTACTAATTTTTTTACTTTACTAATTTCTTTACTTAATTTTTTTGCGTTAATTAATAAACGTATGTACAGAAACCACCAAGGCTGTAACAAGGTATCTGAAACAGATAATTCTGGTGAAATAGCGGTTTCGGGTTTTATTGCTAATACAATACTTTTCCAATATACCCACGATATTAATGAGAGAAAGTAAAAAGCAATAAAAATGTAAATATTATTATTAATTAGTCCTTAATTTATAAACAAACTGAGCAACGGAAGTGTCCTTGAATATATTACTATTATAAGATATATTAGTCACTAGAAATGCTAATACATAGGTTCTTCGACGCAAACTGTGAACGGTTACCCACAGTATTAACACTAAAACAATTTAATTAGTTTACAAAAATTCTAGTGTGGTCATCTTCAAGCTGGGTGAATTTTCTTTGGAACGCGTGTTTTCTTGCTTATCAATCCATTTCTTCAAAACTTTTTAATATATGCTTTATAACCTAAGCAGCAGCGTCACAACTTGTTATTTACATTTTCGTCATCATGGGCCATTGAAATGGTATTTGGTCACACTCCCACCACATAAAGGCCACACTCCCACCACATAAAGGCATTGAAATGGTATTTGATCACACTCCCACCACATAAAGGCCATTGAAATGGTATTTGGTCACACTCCCACCACATAAAGGCAATTGAAATGGTATTTGGTCACCTCCACCACATAAATTGAATGGTATTTGGTCACACTCCCACCACATAAAGGCCATTGAAATGGTATTTGGTCACACTCCCACCACATAAAGGCCATTGAAATGGTATTTGGTCACACTCCCACCACATAAAGGCCATTGAAAACACACTCCCACCACATAAAGGCCATTGAAACGGTATTTGGTCTCACTCCCGCAACATAAAGGCCACGGAAAACCACTCAGTCTTAATAACACCTGAAACGGATAATGCCGGTGATTTTTCCGGTTTCCGATTTTTTTTACAAACGCAATACTTTTCCTATTTACCTGGGGTATAAATAAGGAAAAGTAAAACAGATAAATAAACATAAATTTGGTAGAAAAAATTAAAACGACTCGACTTGGAATTGCTCCAGTGACCTTGCTAAATACGAAGCTATTTTATAGTTTATTGTTTTATAAACAGGTTTTAATAGATCCCTAATTAAGATAAATAGAAACAACACCATCTAATTGAATATTATCCCTTATTATCCATCATAGATTTTCCTTTTTTCCAGCTTTTGGTCACATTAGAGTGATCGTATTGACTCCGGACCGATTTTATTCGATTCAGTATACAAGTAACATAAATAGAGACCGTTTACTCGTCAATAATTGTTTATCCTAAATTATAGACATTTTTTAAAAAGAGTCCGGTTTATAACATGGTACCATCCCAGGGGTTTTTTGTTCTAAGTTTTCTTAAAAAAAATTAAACCTTTCGGAACGTTAGTGTGTAAACAAAAGGATGGTACAGACGTTCCCTCTTCTTTCGCAGCAATGCTTTGCATTTTATAATGTGGATGTTTTAAAGATAATAACGGAATTATATTACTCTTAAAATTACAGCTTTTTGTCATGCTTATAGTTTACGTTTATTTCGACCCTGACTGATTGACTGTGTGGTTTACTTATCATAACTCTAATGTATACTTTTAATAATTGCGAGTATTTGAAATTAACACACTCTCGACTTCCGATATGCCACCCATACCGTTAGCGATTTTTTTCAACGGAAATTCCCTAAGAAGAACATTGGCTGGTTTTAGGGTCATTGCATGTCAAATTTAAACAATATTTTATAATCAGGTTATTGATAACCAAAGGCAGGACCTGAACCCCTACATGTCCGGTGTTGGGTCACAATACAAGTTACAGTTTTTCTTTTATGACCATAAGTTAATTATATAAAATAAATGATAACAAAAATGAAGATTAAATCTCCTGTGTATTTATTTGTATTGAAGAAATATGTTCTCGGATGCATCTGTCGACATATATACAGCTTTTTTTCCAATTTTTTGACAGTTAAGATGACACATATTGACAAACTATTAAATAAATTATCTTTCTTCAAATTTACAATTTAAAATTAATATGATAAAAGCGGGTACGGGGTATGTCGGATATATACCTCGGAACATTTCCTCATCACATCGGATTCGCAAAGCTCATCCTCTCTACTTCGGACTCTCTTCGCTCGCCCTCACGATATACAAGTCGTTAAGTTTAAGCTGCAACACGTCTTCGGACTAGATTCGCTCGTCCTTAGATAGCAAATACATGCGTTTTATTCTTATCGATCTCCCATCCAGGCACTGACCACATTCGATGCTACTTAACTTTTATGACCCAACAACAATCAAGGATATACATGTTGTATTGAAGCGAATCTTGGTGTACTTATTTCTTACGTAATGGTATACACTTGTACCGAATTTAAACTAAATTGGATTCTTTACAATTCGTTAAGTTAATTCGGCATCACGTCTTCGGACTAGCTTTGCTCGTCCTCATAGTAAATACACCCGTTTTATTCCCAGCGATCCACGCATCTAGCTGGGCACCGACCACGTTTATAGCTGCTTTACATTCATGATCCAACGAAAATTAAGGATATCCTTGTACTGGAACCAAACTTGTTGTACTTATTTATTACATAAATATTTAGACTTGTTCCAAATAGCATTATCTTCTGATTTTTTTTTAAAAACGTACCCAAGTCATTTAATAAAAATTGAACTAAAAATGATAATGAGATGAAACTTGACACATATTTTAGTCTATACATTGCTACATGCGTGCTTAATCTCAATCCGATTATAAAAAATTTATAATCGGATCATAAATTTCAAAATTTATGAGTCATTATTAAGAGTTAATGACGTCATAAAAATATTTTCCAAACAGCACAACTACAGCGGTAGACTGATTTTTGAACAACGTTTTACCCTCTAGCATAAATACACTAGGAGCTACGATTATAACAGACTCACACACACACACATATTGACAGACAACTTTGTGAAAACCACTCAGGACATGTTAAAAACACCTGAAACTGATAATTCTGGTGACATCCCGGCTACAGATTTGTTTACAAACGCAATACTTGTCCTACATACCTACGTTATAAATAAGAAGAAGTGAAACTGAGACAAAAAAACTATATTCTTTAGAAACCAACTCTTTCATCCTAATGAGTAGTGCAGCGTCCTATTTTTAATAGACAATTTATCTTTATTTAATCAAATTAACTCTTGATTTCTTAAAAATAGTTCTCTTATTTATGATTTACGTCCATTTTTGATTTAAATTATTATAATAGTCATAAATTTTTTAAAAATAAGTGATAATTTTTCTTTAAATAAATTTTCTTAAATTTCTTTATTATATATATGCTTTTGCTATAATTACAAGTTATAATTTAATAAAATTAAATTACAATATAATATTATATATAACATACACACACACACACACACACACCACATATATATAAATATATATATATATATATATAATATAATATATATATATTATATATAATATTAATAATAATAATAATATTATTAGACTAATAATATTATATATTAGAATATGGGACGCAATAAATTTATAAATATATTTATATATGCATAGTAATATTATATTTATTTTATATGTAATTATATGTACATATGATTACAAAATTTATTACTACTATAGGGTCATTTCATCACCAGCCAGGCAGAGGGCTGTCAGTGAACGACTCCGATTTTTCTGAAATTTTAATGTGTTGTACCCCCATAGGTAGGAATGTTTCCCAAAGTAATTTTATTTTTAAATTGATAATGTGACTTTGAGGGTGTTCAAAGTTCAAAAGATTCCAAAATTCGGAGTAAATTTGGTAAAAAGTTATATTTACATTTTATGGCATAGCGCCTTTAATATTTGTGATAAAAGGTGGTTTTGGTCTCATTGTAAAGGTAAAGAGTTCCTTTACAAATAAAATGCTGCAACAATGTTGTACCATATTCCTGGAGAGCACTGTTCTGATGCAAAATAACCTAAATTTTCTTAATTTTGAAAATTTAAATTAAAAAATTTGGCTATATAAATAAACGGTAAAAGTTTAAAACTACTGCTTTTTTAAAAGTCTAACCAAGTAGTTTATGCTCAATTTTTTTCGAATTTTCTGATGCATTTTAAAAGGGTGAGTTGATTTTTTTCTGGGCTAAGGGTGAGTTGAGAAAACTCAGTTTTTCAAAAAAATTCCCATTTTCGACCTCAATTTACTCCAAAACTCCACCCTCAATCTTCATGAATTTGGCTGATTTTCAGTCCATACCGTCTAGTTTTAAGAACATAAAAAATATTTTTAAACATATTTGTGTGAAAGTCAAAAATAGCCCTCTTATGAGCCGAAATTACATCGTAATTTTCCATATTTTTGCAAACTATGGAATAAATTTATTTGTTAGTTTTTGGTCATTATGCATATATGAATACATAAATTAGTATTAATTAACTAAGTTTACTATGATGTAAACTGCTCTTCTGTTTGCGAAAGGTATATGTAGTGTTTTGATGTGATGTCACTGAAAAATGCCCGACGTTAGTTGTGTGCATTATAAATATGTGCTCCGAGGGTTTGGGAGTCTTTAGTCTAAGGAGACACTATTAGGAGTAAGTTCCATTATGGTACCCTATGGAAACTGTCTCACTTCTAGGTCCCTTATTATTATGTGTTATTTTATATATGGCATCCCTTTAAGTATTAGTCTCTTTGCGCATAATCATCCAGTTTTACAAAACTATGCCTCTAAAATTAGAAGTACGCGCTATTATTTGCACTAGTTTAATGCTTAGTTACTTATCTTTAAGCTTAGTCAGTTATCTTTAAAGGTTTTAGCGCATTTCCTTTGTAAAATACAGAAAAAATGAGTTACGAGCAGTGCTTGACAATTGAGTAACTGCTTAGGTTCTAAAGCATGAACCTGAACCACGCAATAGGCATGGTTTCTTGCATAAAGAAATGGGTTGTTTAGCACAGAAACACGCATTCTAAATTAAATTCGCCCGACAGCGGACCACCGCGCCGGAATTATTTATTTAGTAGTTGTAAACTTATATAATGTAAAAAGCACGGAAACACGCATCCAAAGGAAATTCGCCCGACATGCGGACCACCGCGCCAGAATTATTTTTTATTGTAAACTTATATTTAGTAAAAAAAAAAAACGTTAAAAAATTATTGACCCTTCCAGGATGTGAACCCAGGTACTCTGAGTTTGAGTGGTCGTATTGACTCCGGACCACTGCCATTCAACTCAGAGGCCCAAAAACATTGAAAACGACACCCTACTCGAAATTAATTTTCAACGACCGTAATGTTGGGTTTTCTATATTTTTGTGGTTTTTTTCAACTTTTTGGTATCTTAAAGTGGTCGTATCGTCTTCGGACCGGTTTCATTCGATTCAGCGCCCCAAAATTACATAGAAAACGAACCCTACTCAAAATTTATTTTTTATCGACCTAAATTTGGTTTTTGGTAATTTACAATGGTTTTTTTCGATTTTTAGGTCACTTAAAGTGGTCGTATCGACTTCGGACCGGTTTCATTCGATTCACCGTCTCAAAAAACATAAATATTGACCTTTTCGCGGCAAAAATATTAGTCCTGAATTTTGCTGATTTTTTGAAAATTTCGCTGACTCAGCAAACCGGGTTAATGACGTCACAAAAACCTGGTTTTCAATAGGGTTCGTGTCCTCCCAAAGGTTGATTTTTGCACCAAGTCTGGTTAAAAAATATTAATCCGTTCGAAAGATAGAGTGTTTACAAGAAAGTGTCTAGAAATACATATATATATATATATATATATATATATATAATATATAATATATATATATATATATTATATATATATAAGTATCGCGAAATTTTTTTTCGTCATTAGGGACCTCTGAAACGGATTTGTGTCGTGGTCCAAGGTTCGAATTCCGCCATGACGCCTATCCCATTAGCGAATTTTTTCCCAAAGGATATTCGCTAAAAGATATTGAAACTCGGCAAAATTAGTTTTTTTCTTAGAATAATATAGTTTAGCGCTTTCCTTTGAAAAATTCCGCCATGACGCCTATCCCATTAGCGAATTTTTTCCCAAAGGAAATTCGCTAAAATAGAGAAAAAAGAGTTACGAGTAATGCTTGATAATTGAGTAACTGCTCGTGTTATAAAGCATTAACTGAATCCTTAAGCAAGAAATAGATTGTTAAGCTCGGAAACACGCCTTCCAAAGGAATTCACCCGACATGCGGACCACCGCGCCAGAAATTTGTAGTTATTTTTGCTATTGGAATACAAATAAGCGCGATTTCCTGGGGATAACTCCGTACCGGATAAATGACAATTTCCTTAATAAGGACTAATTTTATAGCTAGTGAAACATTATGGACATAAAGGCTATTTATTTATAACTTATATTAAATATAATTAATAATAGTGATTAACATATTGAATCGTAGGTGGAGATGAAACAATACACGTTCGTAAAACTAGACCGGTTTGCAGCGACCCCTCTCCTAGAATAACAAGGTCTCGCTTTATGGCCCAAAATATCACCCAAAAAACAATACACCTCTCAATAGAGTTCTAATTTTTATCAAAGCTATTACACTTCCTCCCCTACTGACGTAGTGTCATCATTTAATTGAGGTTTAAGTATAGAATCAACACTTGAAAAAAGGTGCGTATTTTATTGTAAAAGTAAAAATAAAAAGTTAAGAAATTAGATACCTTGGAACTTTTCCTTATCACGTCAGATTCGCTACGCTCTGGTTCCTCATCCTCCCTGGTTTAACCTCGCTTCGCTGTTGCTCAGAATATACAAGTCGTTAAATTTATTCTGCAAACTGAGGCTAATAAAATTCAATTTTAATCATTTAAGAATTCAATTATTTTTACGCTAGACTTGGTTTCTGTACACATGTGTCATTCATGGGAATTTTATTTACTTTCTTTATTCATTTCACGACAAAATCCTTAGGTAAAATACAACAATTTATTAAATTATAATTCACATAAATTTATGGGCGCAGCCAGGGTTGCCTTTAGGGGGGCATAATATATTAATATATATATATTATATATATATATATATATATATATATATAATTATATATATATATATATATATATATATATATATATATATATATATATATATATATATATATATAATATATGTGTGTGTGTGTGTGTGTGTGTGTGTGGTCTATATGTATGTATTACAAAAAATTAAAAATAAGGTTTATAATTTTGTTTGAAAAAAACAAAGCTCTTAAAGTACAAATCAAAAAAGTTTTTTAAATAGACCTAAAGGAAAACAAAGGAAATTCGCTAAAACAAAGTACAAATTATTATTGAACTGAACTGAACTAAATATGGCGGACTTTTTACTCTTTATTTTACTAATAATAAAATCACAAAGTTAATTCAATTTTCTGAGACTGAAGTTACCTTAAGCTCTAAATTATTGTAAATAAAAATGATAAAATTAATTAATTATTTTTATAAAATTTAAATTAATGTCATAAAAAATGCTTTTCCTTGCCTGAATCATAGTTTTTTAATATTTTTTGCAACAACCCTGCTCGGCTAGGGAGGGGGGCTCCCCGGTTACGCCCATCATGCGTAAATTAGGTATTAACTTCTGTTAAAATATAACTCTCAGATATTTTAATATTGATGTTCTCTACTAGATAGCGTTATTAACACTATTTATACATTAACTGTGAAATATTAGTTCACAGTTGTAATGCAATTTACTCTATTTAAATCGCATAAAAATGAAAAAATATTTTCCTTGACAAAACTCCTTATATTCTTAGTTGTTTGGTTCTCTACAGAGAAGCGCTAGTACCCAACTGTTTTTATAATACTTGGCATTTGAAGTTCAATTCTTGACATTTGATTAACTTTCGTCTTTAATAGTACATATTTCCAATAGAAGTTACTGAACAAGTTTTTATAATTGTTAATGGATATAAGCAATAAAGTTTTGAAATAACCCGAATTTTAAAAATCTATTGTAGGAAGTGCCTACGAATTATGATGTTTCAATTAGTGGGTGTCAAAATCGTCTAGCTTCAAGTCTTTAGGAAACTGTCTAGTTTCGACATAAGAAAGATTAAGACAAAAAGGTGGTCAAGTTTTTGCACTCATTTTTGATTTCGAGATTTTGGCAATCAAAACTATTTTGATATCTAACGAAATTCCAAAGTACTTACGTCTATGAGAGAAGTAATCAAACCAGTACAACTGAATCTTGATGAATTGTGTGTTGACCCAAAAAAATATATGCAAGTCCTTATTTATTATTCTGGTGAAAAGACTAATTCATCTTTTCACCCTCCACGGCACAAGATGAATATTTTTATCTTTAGTGGAGGGCTTAGCTATCAATTAATATAAAATAATATATAATATAAATATAAATCATAAATAATAAAGGTTATTTTTTAAAAAAAAAAAAAAAAGCAAGAGGCCTTCGGCCTCTTGGGCGCCAAGCAGCGTCGTCCCTGGTGGCCGTTTTGCGGCCTCCGCGTCTTCCTGCGTCGCCTCTTCGGGACAACACATAGTTGTAGTCCTGTACAGGTCATATTTGTAGTTTATATAAGTGGCTTACTGCCACGATATAATCGGATATTCAAACATACTTATTAAATACGTGATTTGTTTACATTATGTTATATATGTCAATGTCTACCAATAAAACCAACGCTAATGCGGATAATAAAATAAGTTTTTTTTAAACAAGGTCTTTATCAGGAAAAGTATACAATATTTATTTTGTGTAAACCGGAGCCATATTTTATTTATAGATAAAGGATAATTTGTGCCTTTTTATTTTTATTTTATTTATTTTAGTATGAAATTTGGTTTCAAATAATGGGTTTAATAAGTATTTTAAAAACATTGAAATTTACGATAATCTATTAGAAGTAAAAAAAATAAATAAATAAATAAAATTTTAGTATTTAAAATATTAAATTCATCAAACTAAAATGATAAATAATGATAAACAGAAGATTGCTACGAAAAAAGAAAGAAGATTACAATTAAAGAAAAGAAAAATTTAAAATAAAAAGAAATATTCTTGAACCAAATGCTACAACTAAAATAAAATGAAAATGCAAAAAAGAAAAAAGAAGATAAAAAATCAACATGTTATGCGAAAGCGGTGCATGTTTAGAAAATAAAGAGCCATAGCAGGGATACTATTATGGTAAATTAAAAAATAAAATAATGGGTTTAATAAATAAGGGGGTTTGTTTGGGTTAAGGATAGTTTCAAATTTTTTGGTTTGGGTATCTTATTTAAACATGATGTTTTTATGGTGTTTTGAATAGGTTTATATTGTAAAGGGATATTGCGGGAGTGGAAAAGAGGGTTTCCTATGCAGTCTGTGGACTGACTTTTGATGAATTAACCTGGCATTTGCCCGTAAAATTGAGGGAAACCATACACACACACACACAACACAAATATATATAATATATATTATATATATATATATATATATTATATATATATATATATATATTATATATATAGTATATTATATATATATATTATATATATTATATATATATATATTATATATATATATATATATATATATATATATATATATATATATAATATATATATATATTATATAACTGGATCAGTGTGTTCCCCTGTTCCCCTTCGAATAAATCACCCCGACCTTATATGCTTATTTTTTTCTTCTCTGAAAAAAACATTTACTTCCTTTTATATACCATTATTTAATAATTTTAATAAAATACTCTAAGTAAAAACTAGCCTTTGTGAATTCCACCCAACATTAACTTAATATCATAAATTTTTACCTAAGGTAAACTAGTTTGTTTTATATATTTGTAGGTGTATATTCTAATTGGCTCATAACTAATTAAAAAAAACAATGATTCATTTGTTGCTCCTTAGCATAATATAAATATATATATATATGTATATTAGGTTAAAATTTTAATTTGGGTTTTTAAAAAATTCTGTTATAAAAGAAAAAAAATGATTTAATTAACAACTAATTATTGTTTATGTAATATATTATCCAGTTATCGTATATTTTGTAATAAATTCTTTTAACTCTAATTCTTTCTAAATCTTAACTAAATTCTTTTAAATTATGCTAAATGTTTTTTATAAAACTGTATAGGTATAATTATTGTCTATGATAATTATTTATATTAGGATTGAAATCTGCAAATATAAATAAAATCTAAATATCTAAAAATCTAAATTCGGTGTGGGACATATTATCGACGAAATTTAATAGTTTCATTGTCCTTCAAATATTTTGGACACATTGTGTTTGTTACTTTTACTCACTCGTAACGAGGTCGTTGTTCTCAGTTATCACATTGTTGTTATTTTATGTCAGTTTGTCATATTAATAGTTTATATAAATGACATATTGCCACGATATAAGAGCATTTAATGTATTAATCGAGAACGTGATTTGATTACATTATGTGTTATACGTCAATCGATAAAACCAGAAATAATGCTGATAATAAAATGTACATTGCAGTACACGTTAAAAACATTTTATCCCGAACTAAAAAAATTTTAAAGATTTGTGATTTTTTGAAATGTATAGTGGTTCTATAATTATTGTGGGTTAATGACGTCACACATATTTCATAAACCATAGGGTTCTAGAAATTAACAAGGTTTTAAAAGTGATTGTGTCCAATAGTCATGTTAAGGAAAACAATCCCGTACGCATACATACATACATACATATATATATTATATATATTATATATATATATATATATATATATATATATATATTATATATAATATATATAATATATTTTATTTTATGTATGTGTATGTGCACACGTACATTTTTCATGGGGAAATATATGAACAGTGTAGTTGTGCTATAGCACAACTAATTGAACTGTACACTAATTAAAAACTCGTTACCACGTAATTTATTGAATTTAATGACATCTTATGGGCACAATTTACCTGATATTCGTTGTGAAGTATAAAAAATACAACTTTTTTATTTTTAAATGATTAACTTGCTCTAGATGGAACTATCACAAACAAGCTCTGCGATAGAGACATCGCAAACTAGATATACGATGGAACTATCACAAACAAGCTCTGCGATAGAGACATCGCAAACTACATATACGATGGAACTATCACAAACTATCTGCGATAAAGCCATCGCAAACTAGCTGCATGATGGAACTATCACAAACTAGCTCTACGATAGAGCCATCACAAACTAGATTTACGATGGAACTATCACAAACTAACTCAGCGATAGAGCAATCACAAACTAGCTGTATGATGGAACTATCACAAACTAGTTCTACGATAGAGCCATCAAAAACTAGATCTACGATGGAACTATCACAAACAAGCTCTGCGATAGAGCCATCACAAACTAGATCTACGATGGAACTATCACAAACTAACTCTGCGATAGAGCAATCACAAACTAGTTCTATAATGCAACTATCACAAATAATGATTATTAACTAAGGTTTTGCTTTCCAAGTAGTTATCTTGCTTGTTTGATGGTTTTTATTGGTTGTTTTTTTTTATTTAATCCGGTTGAAAAGTTTGTAATATATTCTTATGAAACTTAATTATGCACTGGGATTATTACCATTATAGGTTTGAGATTTATGTGTAGAAGTAGGATTTTTAGATAAAGTTAGATTATCCTAACGTTTTTTAAAATATTTTTTCTGTTTGTAGACATGAGTATGAGTATGCTCGGGGTCAGGTGAAATAGTCATTTAAAGAAGTAAGAAGTTGTTATTTCAGTCCCATATGCATACATAGTACATACGTAGTACCTTACATAGTAGTGTATGTGTAAATTCAGCCCATTCTAAACACTATATCAAGATTGTTATTTTTTGAAATATTTGTGGGGTTATTTTTGTAGGTTAATGACGTCACACATATTTCATAAACAATAAGGTTCGGGACATATACTCGGGTTGTTTTTTGTACCGAGTTTCATTTTGATTCGAGAAATCGTTCAAACGTTATAGTGTCCCATAGAAACGTCTAGAAACAAAAATCTCGCGCACACACACACACACACACTCACAGGATATTTTATTATTTAAAATAAAAAATCATTTCATTATTAATATGTGTCGTTACTTAATTATTATTCTTAAAAAAAAAAAAAAAAAAAAAAAAAAAATGTACTTATATATTAAGATCAATAGTAATAAAAGAAATAGTTATCAAAATAGCATAAACATCTACGTAATAATTTAATAAATGACTTAGATAAGTATAATATAGAATAATAATTGGTAATGAACCAAATAATTAGCTATTTTGTGTAATTTCTAGTTTGATGATAAATGATAGAAATCAACAAATCAGTGTCATGCAGTTATTTTACGCTGATTTTTTTTTTTACTTTATTATGTACTTTCTTCATACTTTACTTGTGTGCTAGTCTATTCGGTTAGTTGTGTGGTCTTACCGGTTTAAATTAAATAATTAAGACCTTCTTGAGGCGTTATAATTCTGTTATATTATATGTCAGGTCATGTTGTTTTCTACGTCATTGTTAGAGGGAATATTACTGCATTGGTACAATTTTGTTGATTTTTGTCGTTACTAAGTTTTAAATTAAGTAGTTTTTAGTTTTATACTCTTTAGTTATGTAATATCTATATTCATCTTACACGTTAAGATTTCTTATATACTTACTCGCCATTAGTTTTATCACTAGGTTGCGAACTTTCTTTTTACTAAATCTATTTACTGCGTTAATAGCATGTAATACAATATGTGAAGCATGCTGTACAACTAGCAAAAAAAAAAAAAAAAAAAAACACACACTCACACAACACACACACACACACAACATACACACTTACACACACACACACACACACACACACACACACACACACACACACACACACACACACACACACACACACACACACACAATATATATATATATATATATATATATATATATATATATATTATTAGATATTATTGTCATCGGTCTCCTTTCAATTAAACTTGATACAATTCGATCAAAAATCTTAAAAATATATGTTTCAGGATGACTCGAGATCCTTCTAAGAATGGAGGAATACCAGAAGTTAGAAATGCTGCCGGCAGCACCAGCTAGCGAGATAGAACCATCAAAATTTTGGGTTCTGAAGGCTGCCTTTCACTTGATAGTCATTCACACTGTTACTGCCTTACTTGTACTCAAAGATTTTTTCCTTTATTTGACCAAAAAGAAGAAATCAGTCAAAGGCAAAGTTGTTGTGGTAAGTCTTACAGTCTGGAATCAGTTTGTTCTGCCTAAGTCCTAAGTCCTGCTTATTCTAGGAGTGACATGATGATTATTATACATGATGATGATGATTATTCCATTTATGTAGATTATCATCATTCTTATGTATTCAAGGAAGTAATCATTTAAGTTAAGTAAGTATTCATTCTAATTATTGTAATCAACTTAATTCTCAGACTATAAAATTGTGCGAGAGACACCAAGGAAATGTATTGGAACTGTCCACGCTTATATTGTATTAATTATTCATGTTTTGAAAAACTCGGAAGTATCAAATGATATATGTTTTGCTTGCCAAGCATGATGGCGGTAAGAGAGCACCGCTCGTCTCTGGTGAATACTTCACATTATATACTTGGGAATTTTAATTGAAGGTCTGTCGGCGCCCTGATGAGTTAGACTTAACGGAACTAAGTGAGACATGACATTATGTCGAGCCATCAATGATGATGAATGTCAAATGATGGAAAAGTTCCCAGATGTAGCATTGCATTTTGCCAGTGACATTTTCTAGGTGTCTCACGCACAATTATATTTAGTCAACTATTCATCCTTTGCAAAACTGGTTTCATTCGATTCAGGGCCCCTTCAATTTAACTGAGGCAATGTTAGAATGTTATGTAACAGGTTGTTCAAAAAATCAATTCCGAAAATTTCAATTTGAAAAAAAAAATCAATTTCAATTTTAAAGTTTAAAAAAAAATTAAAAAAACGTATGTCAAAAAAACTAGTTTAGGACGTTCTAAAAATATATAACATATTATATAAATATATAACCGAACTCTATCATTTACACGTCCGGTATTTTGATAAAAGTTCTTATATTTATTATGTTTATGAATGTATTGCTATGACCTTGGCTTGCATACCACCAAAAATCCCTGAAACGTTTTTTAAATTCGACTAACAGTCTTAGAAAAATATGTTTACACA